>JANUSC010000142.1:0-360000 GCA_025200525.1 Camellia lanceoleosa | reverse complement strand
CGACCTCCAAAAGTTGTCTATTCTTCCTCTCTACCAAACCATTTTGTTGCGGAGTATATGTGCATGAAGTCTGATGACGAATGCCATGGTTGCTCAGAAAATTACCAAGAGAGCCATCTACAAACTCGGTACCATTGTCAATTTGCAAAATAGGAATCTGCTTTTGGTACTGAGTGTGTGTCATTTTGTAAAAGTGCTGAAATGCTAGACACACATCATTTTTTTTTTTAAGCAAGGACACCCAAGTCATTCTAGTGCATTCATCAATAAATGTCACAAAGTAACGAGCTCTAGAAATAGATGGAACCTTTGCAGGACTCCAAACATCAGAGTGAATAACCTCAAAAGGTTCTAAACTTTTATTCAAACTCGATAAATAAGAAATAGGGTGGCTCTTAGCCAGTTCACAAGTGTCACAATGAAAAGTCAAATCATTTACACCTGAAAAAAGTTGTGGTTGCAATTTCTTAAGATAACCAAAAAAAAGATGTCCTAATCTATGGTGCCATAACCATATAGTTGCTTGAGCCTTGTCTTTACTGCTAGCGTGATTTGCCTGACTAATTTTTGATCCCTCATTCTCTGTCAATTCCAAGTAGTAGAGGTTGCCCCTTCTAACACCATAATCAAGAATCTTCCGAGTTAGAATGTCCTGAAAGACACAAAATGAGGGCCAAAAAGTTACAGTACAATCAAGAGTTGAAGTAATTTGGCTAACAAATAAAAGATTGTAGGCAAGAAATGGAACAACAAAGACAGTTTCTAATGTAAGGCTATTAAACAAGACAACAGATCCTTCCCCAGTAATAGGTGAGGTACTGCCATTGGCGGTGGAAATAATTGATTAAGGAGAAGGGAGAACATATTTTAATTGACTAGAATCCCTCGTCATGTGATTGGATGCACCTATATCAATGATCCAAGTTCTATTCTTAGAAGTTGCAGAGAAGACAAATGCTTTACCAATAATACCTGGATGGGCAATATTTGCCGTAGGCAATGGCTGATTTTCCTTTGTGGATGTCAGCAGAGCTTTCCCAGCAGTCTTTTTTCAAGGTTTCTTTAAGAAGTCCCACCACTCCGGATAGCCAATAATCTCATAGCAGCACTGTTGCAAATGACATTTTTCCCCGCAGTGGGTGCATACCAAGTTCTTAGCCTTTCCAGATGATTGGTTGTTTCGATTGTTTGATGATCCAGCCAACGGTCCTTGTCAAGTTTTGTTGGCCAGCATAGCCGAGTTCTCAGAGATTGGACAATAGCTCCCCATTGTCTATCACTGTTGATATTCTCTTCAAACATATGCATATGTGCTCTCCAAATCAAGTTTTGTCTGATCCATATCTCTAGTTCAACTCAAAAATACAGGTTTCGTCTGATCCATCAAAGAACGTTTTGGATACGGCCTCCCATATCTCATTGGCAGTGGGGAGGAAAATAAAACATTGCATTAGCGACAAACTCATTAAGTCAATAAGCTAACTCTTCACTCTATGATTTCCAATAATCCATGCTTCAAGATTGGGATCTCCAAATGCTGGTTTGTTCATTTTTCCGGTGAGATATCCAGCTTTGTTGCGAGCGCCAATACTCATTTCTATGAATTGAGACCATAATGGTTAATTGGTCTTATTAAGTGTGATTCCGGTTGGAAACACAAAATTGTCTTGGTGTACAATAATCTACTGCGTTGGTACTGGGATAAGTTCGGTTGATGCGCCTATAGTGGTAGCCATCAGACTCATAGCAGCTTTACGAGGGTGATAAGCTTCGAGGGGAAAAAAAAACGTCTATGATTGTTTATTGCAGACTTCTTTGGAATCGAGCCTGCTCTGATACCATGTCAAACAATAGAGTTTCTGTAGAATTTTCCAATGTGTATTCTTCTCCGAAACATAGGCAATATATAGATACTATTACATCCTAAAATTGGGTCCTAAAAATAGGAAAATAAATCATTTCTATATTTATATACATGATTGCTTAGCTAACCAGATTTCTAGGATCAATTAGAATTAATCTAATATTGTGTACAGTTTATGCACACACTAGTATCTATATATATATATATATATATCAAATTTGCAAACTCTCTCTCTCTCTCTCTCTCTCTCTCTCTCTCTCTCTCTCTCTCTCTCACATTCTCTTTACCACTATTACTCTCCATCGGCACCACTAGTGCTCTCCACCAGCAACACCATCACTTTTCATCGCCACCGTCGTCTCTCTCTCTCTCTCTCTCTCTCTCTCTCTCTCTCTCTCTCTCTCTCATTCTCTTTACCACTATTACTCTCCATCGGCACCACTAGTGCTCTCCACCAGCAACACCATCGCTTTTAATCGCCACCGCCGCTTGTCGCATCCACAACCTAAAATCTGAGATCATTCACCGTCATTGTCGCCAGAAAATGATGGTTTGCAGTTCGCTAACCTCAGATATGAGATCCTTCACTCTCTCTCTATCTGGTTCTAACAGTTCATGGTCTCTATGTGTGTGTTACTCACTATTTATCTTTTCTCTCTCTCTCTATCTATCTATCTATCTCCTTTCTTCATCTTCTTTTTCTTTTTTTTCTTTTTCTCATGATGCTTTGTTTGCGAACTCTATCTCCTTATTTCTCGTTCTTCTTCACATGATGCTCTGTTCTTTGAATAGTAAAATTTTACTCTGGTTCATAATGCATCCCTCTCATGTAAAACCATCATCGCAGCGTGTTTCGGAGTAAAAATTTACTATGATTCAAAGTAAAATTTTATATCATTAAGTAGATCAGTATATCGTTAACTAGCGTAAATAAATGAATGAATCATTATCAAATTTTACTTTTAGATCTATAAACAAACAAAAAATCTTGATGTTTCATTCTCGCTTTCTCATTTTTCTCTCAAATTTGAGTTCATTTATCTCAAATCTGAAGTTATTGATCTCAAATTCGAGTTCGTAGGTATCAAATTTGAGATGTTGGTGATTTGATAGTAAAAATGGTGGTTGTCAGCCAACGATGATGATGAGCGACGTTAGTCGACGATGAAGATGGTGGACACAATGAACAACCATCAGCAATAGAGTTGGTGAAGAGAGAGAGAGAGAGAGAGAGAGAGAGAGAGAGACAGAGAGAGAGTGTGTGTGTGTGTGTGTATGGACGTGTATGCTGTAAAAGAAAGAGAGGGAATAATGGTTAGATAAAATATTCAAGTAAAAATTTTGTCTTTCATACAATATTTTATAATTATGAGGGGGCTTTGAAAGTAATACTTTTTTATTTTTATTTTTTTGTCCTGTTGACAACAAAAAGAAGTTAAGAGGAATTTATGGCCAAATTTCTCTTCAACTTAAGGGTGTTAGACATTGAATTTTATAAAGTAAAAAAAAGGGTAAATTATTATTATTTTTTCTAAATTTGAAAAAAATACAATATGTCTTGCTGTTTTGACATACTTATGTTGATTTTCTTTTTAGTAATATTAAAAGCATTGAAACTAATGCAGTAAAAATATAAATATAAACAAAACAAAGTTATTTGGCCTAGTAGTTACCATTTGAATTTGGATTAACTCATATTCAGTTTCGAATCTATCCAAACTATTGACTAATACTAATTAGCCAGGTAAAGACGAGGTCCATCGTGGATTGGTGAGTACTCACCTTTGGCTCTATTGAATAACATAATAGAGAGCCACATTCCTTATTTTCAATGTATGTTAGTCATATTTTTGGCTAAAAAGAACTCACTACATATAGCATTTTTTTAATTATTGTTGTTTCAAATCATATCATAAAGATTAATTTTTGGTGTAATCTACAAATCCAAAGTGGATGTTGAATTTCAAACCTCACATAATTTCATGTCATGAAAGTCTATAAACTTTGACACTTTAAACAATGTAAAAAAATTCACATTCAACAAATGTGGATTGCTCGCAATTTTCAGTCATATTTGGCTTAAAATCATGCTCTAAAGTGAATCTTCACCATCATTTTGTGATGAATTTTTAATAATATTTTAGAGAAGGGGTTTTTTTTTTTTTTAAATTTCATTTTAGCCACTAATGACTTATGAAAACTCTTCAAAGTCATTTTTTCTTTATGACTTGATTCTCTAAAAACAGGTATATTAACCCTCCGAGTCACATGCTTTGACTCTTCATAAATAATTGGCTCTTTAAAAATAAGTGTATCAACCTTACGAGCTGCATACATTGACACTTCATAAATAATTGGCTCTTTAAAAATAGATGTATTAGTCTTCCAGGTCAATTATTTTCATAGTTTAATTTTCTATTGGCCATTATGCCTTTTAATTTCTATTCCCAATCTCAAATTTCTTCATCAATTAAGTACATTTGGCCACCAAGTTGATGAATTTTTTCATCAAAGTAATTCAGATTTCTTCGCATCAAATAATATAGAGATGATGAAATTATTTGAAATCTTTACCCATAAAGAGAAATAATTTCTTTTTCTAGGGCCAAAGTTTCACTCCTGCGCTAATAAATTTTATCCTTACAACACTGAATCATTTTTTCCATATCATTTATCATGCCATTATGTTGGCAATAAGTGATAGAACAACTATCATAACACTGACAACTTGTAGACATGAAATATGAGACATTCCACTGATAATTTGTATCATCAGAACATTGACACTCCAATGGTGATTTGCATCCATGGATACACAAGATGCAAACATGCCACTTGAAGGCATGACTTCATATGCATCAATTTGCTTCTTTATTGCCATAACTTCAAATTAGATTGGTTCCACTGGCCTACCAATTTATATTATTAAATTTTTGATTTGGACAAAATCGACAAAGAAAAATCAATAGAAAAAATCAAAACATTCACAAAACAAAGAAAAAGACCATGTTTTGTGGTTGTGTTCTATGCCTTGAATGGTTAAAGAACTTCTTTAGAGTGAATACTGAGACAAACAAACTGAGATTATAATTAAAATACTAAAAAAATATTTACTGATTACAAGAAACAAAAAAACAAGAATTCTAATATAAACTACTAAATTACTAGATGTCCTAAATAGAATAAACTACTCCCAAAGTAGAAATCTACTCCTACTTGAACTAGTCTAGATAGAGCTGGTGCTGCTGTTATTGATTCCATTTTGTTTTCTCTTGCAACCTATTAGCCTTTGTTCAGTCAATTTTCCTTTCAAACACCACGTTACTACTCTCTCAACATCATGGAACGTTCAACAACCACTAACCTGGGGGTGTAAATCTAGCCCAGCCCGACCTGGCTCATGTCAAGCCTCGTGAGCTCCCGCAAAAATTCAGGTCGAGCCGGGCCACCGGCCAAAAAATTAGGCCCAGCCCTAAGCCCAAGGGTATTTGGGCCTCAGGCCAGCCCAGTGGGCCTGGGCTTGGCCTCGGGCTTCGACCAGACCTACCATTTTTTTAATTTTATCTACCAAAATTTTATTATTTTCCACTAAAAAAGACATTGGGCCTCAGGCGGGCCGGTCTTTAAGTAGGCCTTAAATAGGTCGATGGGCCGGGCCAAGCTTCAAAATGATGGGCCTGGGCCCAAACGAGCCTAAACGGACTGGGCCCACCTAGGACCGGAGGCGGGTTTCGGGCCATCCACTGGCTGCGGGCCATTTTTACACTCCTACACTGACCCACATCTTTCTCCTTCCATCTTGCCTTGACCACTTCCATCCTCCTGTGATAACCCTCACCTCTGATTACTGTTAAACTGTGGCTGAGCATGATAAGTAATTGATCAGACTGAAATTCTGAATTTATTGCATAAGTGTGTTTTCTTAATTGCATTCTATCTATTTGTCGTAGATTGATCTATTCGTGTTTTCAAGTTCGAACTATAAATTGAAGGCCTTATCGGCGGCCGAATCCGAAATTGATTAGTGTTATATGTTAATTAGAATTTATGTGATTTTATGGTAGATTTAATTGAAATTTGATTTTGTATGATTAAATTGGATTAAATAATGTTAAATTGCTTCAGTTTGAATAATTACCAAACTTGCCATTTAGTGGGCCACTTCTACAATCTTGTTTGGGAGCTTAGCTTTACACCATCTCATTCATTTCATCTAGAGCTAACCGAGAGAGAGAAAGAATTGGGAGAAAGAGTGATTTCATCTAGAATTGGCTTGGAGAACTAAAAGAAATTGAAGGAAATTTACATATTTGAGCTTCCATACCTAGAAATGAAAACCTAAGGTAGGAGAATCATCTTCTTGAACTTGAATTCTAGTTGTATCTTGCATGGTCTTTGAGCCATTAATGATCTAAGTCTAGAGTTGGTTTTAAATTGTTGAATTGAAGCTTGAATCATGCATGCATGTACACATTGGTGAGTTTTGAGGTTGTTTTTATGGAAATTCTTACATGCATGTCTACACTCTAGTTGTAGCTCATAAATTCATTATATTTTTGGAAGTTTAGACTCATTTGATCTTGTATTAGAAGCTTTGAATTTAGATGAAAACATGCATGTCATTTGTTTATCATGTTCTTGAAGTTATTGTTGAAATTGTGTTTTATTTGAACTACCTTTGGGCCTTGGTTTTGTAAATTGATCTTTGAAACATGTCATATTATGGGTTTTAATGTATTTTCCAGAAAATTGGCCCAAAAGGATCAAATTTGAAGCTTTAAAGATTGAGTTTTGTGCTTGGAGACAAATCTAGAAATTTCAGATTTTGGATCCACGCTCGAGTGGGGAACTCCACGCTCAAGCGTACACTCTGAGTACATGCATCCCGCTCGAGTGTGGAAAGTAATGCTCGAGCGTGAAATGTGTGTATCCAATACTTTTCATATGGTTACAGTCCGCTCGAGCGAGGGAATGCACGCTCGAGCGAGGACTTGTGCCTCACGCTCGAGCGGAGGTCGAGCGCCCATTGAGCGTGAATTACATGCATCCAGTACTTTTGCTTGAGTTTATAGTCCGCTCGAGCGAAGGAAGTCAGGCTCGAGCGTAGAAAGCCACGCTCGAGCGAGACCCCTATTTTCTAAAAATTTTGAAAAATGTTTTAAAGTGCATCTTTGTATCCTCTTTCCACCTTAGGCATTTCTATGCCATGTTTAAGGTATCTTAATGAGGATATTGATGTAGAACCACACCGAGTCGAAATAGGGACTAAGTCATTGATTCCTAAGTGTATAACTTAGTGTGTGTTCATTCTGTAACTGTGTAGGGTTGGCATCCGAGGACGCTCATTAGCCGCTTATAGCCTAGTGTTCTGTGAGTAACAATGTTGTAAAGATATGTTCAATTATGAATATTTTCTGAATGATCAACTGTTCTATTTACTGAAACGTTATTGTTTAATGAAGGAATGTTTATCCTATTTGTAAACTGTATTCGTGGTATCCATAGCAATTTCTTTATTCTTGTCTTTATTATCGCTACTGTCACAGAGATCTCTGTCAGTTCCCATGTTGGAACCACTATCGCATCACTTATGATGGCCATCAATCGATCGCTCGGTCTGTTAAGACCTACTATACTGTTTTGCTATTGAATGTACCACATATAACTACTATGGTTTCTAAATGACTGATATGACTGTTTAATGACTGAAAGGACATTCATTCTTAACCCCTTTACACAACTGTTATTCACTGGCCTTTAGCTCACTGTTTATATTTATATGTAGGTGTCCAGGCACTGGATCGGAGTTAAGAGCGTTGGGTTAGCTCCCTTTTTGTCAAGCCAACCATCACGCCTCACTTCGAGGTTCCATGTCAGTCCAAGCCAGGGCTTTTTGGGGTGTCTCAGTTCACCCTTTTGCTTCTGTTCTGTAATGTTGTATAAGACTTATGCTGTACTCTGAATGTTTGTACATATAGTGTATATATGTTTTGCTTATGAATGAGAATATGTTCAGAAAATTCTTTTTGCATCTGGTATCACTCATTGGACATCTTTTATTCTCGCTTTTGGCTTCCGCCGCCCTTGTATCAGATATCGTCTTTTGTTAAACAAGCCTTCGGTAATCACAGACATTGGCGATTCTGATACTAAACCCATAGGGGCGGGTTTCCGTCGTGACACCTCCACAATAATAATAATAATATAAATGACAAAGACAATAATACTACTAATAAATGTAGTCACGTTTACTGTTTAAATATGGTTTATAGTCTAAATTGACAGATTATAATCGACAAGTCACAATTAACTAAATCGAATTTGGCCATAATTGACAGGACACAAGCGATAACAAAAATATTTATCGTATCAACTACTTCAAAATAATATAACATAATATAAAATTTTTAATTAAATATTGGGTAAAATCTATTTTACCCCCTTGTAATTTAACCCAAGAGTACTTGACCCTCCTACCGTTCATTACCAGAAAAGCCCATGTGATTTTGGACTAAAATGCAACACTAACTTCGTTAGCAACGAGTGCAAAATGACAATTGTACCCCTCTATCATATATATATATATATATATATGTATATGTGTGTGTGTGTGTGTGAATATTCTCTAGTGCAAAGGGACATATTAACTAATTAAAAATCACTTATTAATCTAAATAGGAAGATTTGGTGATAGATCCCTCAGTGTCTAATTTGTCCTTCAAAAGGACAAGAATTATATGAATCCTTTCAAAACTCCCTAATATTTTAGAACTTGTTTTTTTTTTTTTTTTTTCTATAATACCCTCATGTGTATGTGTGTGTGTGTGTGTCTATATTAGATTGCAATCACTCTCTCTCATCTCGATCTCTCTTCTCTATGTCTCATTTTTATCACTATTGTTATCCATCCATGCCATTACCACTCTCCATTGGTGTCATCGCCGCTCACCATGGAACTCTCTCTCTATTATCTTCATCGCCACCGTCACTCGTCGCACCTACCACCTTAGATCTGAGATCATTCACAGTCGTCGTCACCGAAAAATGACAATTCCCCAATTGTTCGCAAACCTGAGATGTGAGATCTTTCATTCTCTCTCTATCTCTCTCTCTCTCTCTCTCTCTCTATCTAGAACCATCAGGTAAGATCCTTCACTCACTCACTCACTCTCTAGTTCTTATGGTTAAGGTTCTCTCTCTCTCTCTCTCTCCTTCTTCTTCTTCTTCTTCTTCTTCTTCTTCTTCTCATAATTGTCCGTTTTCGAATTCTATCTCCCTATTTCTCTTTCTTCTTCTCATGATGCTCTGTTCTTCAAACAGTAAAATTTTACTCTAGTTCATGATACATCACTCTTTTGCAGCCATCCTCGTAGCTTATTCAGAGTAAAATTTTACTTTGTAATATATAACTAAAAAAGTAAAATTTTACTCTGAATTAGAGTAAAATTTACTATGATTCAAAGTAAAATTTTACTGTCATTAAGCGGATTAACATGTTATTAACCAGAGTGAAATTTTACTGTTACAAAAAATAGAGTACATGCTAAATGAGTGAACCAGAATCAAATTTTACTTTTAGATCTATGAGCAAACAAGAAAAAAAACTCTTAATTTTTCATTACAATATCTCGAATTTTTTAATTTATTTATCAAATCTAAGTTTTTTTTTTTTTATCTCAGATCTATGAGGATGAGCAATGCCGGTAAACGATGAAGATGGTAGAGATAATGAGCAACCATCGAGTTGGTGAAGAGAGAGAGAGAGTGTGTGTGTTGTAAAAGAAATAGAAGAAAGAGAGAATATAATTGTCAAATAAAATATTCAAATAACAAATTTTGTCCTTCTTACAGGACTTTATAATTATGAGAGGGTTTTGAAAGTACTAATTTTATTTTATTTCTATTTTTATTTTTATTTTTATTTTTATTTTTATTTTTATTTTTATTTTTATTTTTATTTTTTGTCCTTGTAACAAGAAAAGGAAGTTAGAAGGGATTTATGGCCAAATTTTCCATACTCTCTTGATTTCATAACTTAATTTATTTAACTTAGTTTACTCCAATGTAATCACATTTTTTATTTTATATATATATATATATATATATATATGTATATTCATATATAGTGAATCCATATCCATATCCACCATTAACATCCAAATCCAAGAAAAGAAAGCACCAAAACCTTACATTACTTGGTTGATTATTTCATTGATTGATTGTTTTTTCTAACATTAGATGTATAATGTGATGATCTTGATGATGGTCCAAGAAGGGAGTGACAGAGGAAAGAATAGACAATCCTTCATAGAAGGTATGTGATTCGATGGGTATAGAAAAAGGAATTAATAATACCATTAGGTTCACAATCAATGTAATTAACAATGCCTTCAAAAGTCTATACAATGTTTCCTTTGCCAAATACATTATTGAAGCTCTACTAAATTGATTTCAATGGTGAAAAGTGGAAAAGTCACAAATAAATGGATGGAGTCGATAAATTATTTTGCTGAGAATGTTGTTTTTTCCTCGAGTGCTATTTTATTTTATTTTTTTATTTTATATATTGAAGCTCTTTGAGATAAAGCAAATCTTCCATGCTAGTGGGCTCTCAAACATGGAGACCACACTTACGGAGGCATTAGGCGAGCGTGAGAGGGCAACCAAGGTGAGACCAAGCAGTGCGTAGGCTCAGCAGAACACTTAATAGACTTCACCATCTCAATCTTGGGTTACGACCACTATCGGAATCAGGAATTTAACCTATTAATTATAATCCCAAAATATTTTCTTCTTCAATCAATAACAACAACATAAAATAAATTTTTGAACTAATATTAAACATAAAAAATTAATATTCATTGTAAAAAGTTTTTAATTTTAAACTTTTGCAATTGATCTCAATGAGATTTCATCTTTTGAAAGCTTTCTATGGTAGTATCATTGTCAATACCATCAAAAATATCTCTCTAAATGTAGACAACCAAACTATCATTCATCCAGTCATCACTCATTCGGTTTCGCAATCGATTCTTCACAATATTCATAGCTGAAAATACCCTTTCAACAGTAGCAATTGCAACATGCAACCAATAGGTATTATAGGGATTTTGGACTAGGGTTTCATGGTTTCGTATTGTTGTTTATGTCTTACTTGTCTCATGCGTCCTTGAATTTGGCTTTTGGATTGTAGTGATTGTGTTTGGAATAGGTTGGATGCTTAATTTTCAAACTTTTATTGCTCAGAATTTTTCTCCTCCACTCAAGCGTCACTTCTTGCGCTCGAGCGGGTTTTGTGAACTCTCAGTACTTTTGCAGGTTTGCTAAACTACTAGGAGAGTGTATTCTACACTCAAGCGGTGCTTTCTGCACTCGAGCGGCCCTTTTTGCACTCAAGCATTGATTTACTGTCTGCAAAACTACTGGAAGTGTGTATTCTGCACTCGAGCGGAACAACTTATTGTGTCTGGGCGCTCAAGTGTTACTTCTCATGCTTGAGTGGACTCTGCATATATCAGTTCATGATCAGGTCATTTCTCCTCACTTTTTCATTCCTCTCTCTCTCTTTAAAACATTTCAAAACCCTAGATCTAGAACTTCTCTCTCTAAAACTCCTTCTCTCTTTACGTTTTCACCTAGATTTAGTGGTTTCTCTACTTGTGTGCCTTTGTTAAAAAGATAAAGGTCACATAGAGCTTCATTTTCATCCGAATAGAGTTGAGGTAAGGCTTTTTATACTCCTGTATGGCTCTTAACTTAGTTATTTGTTTTGTATAAACACTATTGTGAATTTGGAGGATTTTGAACAAATCTAGGATTTTGGTTTAAAATCAAAAGAGGGGTTTACAAATTGATGTATTGAAAATGGGTATGGGAGTGAATATGAGGTTGTGTCATAGTAAAATGGTTGATTTCGATACTTAGGTTGGATTTTGGAAGAAAGAGGAGTTTGCCCTAAAATCTTAAACATTTGTTTTGTACAAATAAATGGATCTGGTATTGAAAATGTGAAATTGGATGGATTTTTATATAAATGGTGGAGTTGGATATATATTACCTCTCACCTATGGACATTTGGATAGTTTATTTTTCTTGGAGATTGTATATCTGTTTAGAAATATATGTTTTGGGCTATCGGTGGAGGATAGCTATGATTGTTGTAGAAATTGCATGAGGATTTGGCAAATTGAAACTAATCTCTCATCTATTGTCATTGAATATGACTATGTCTTTAATACATTGTAAATGTATGATATTTGGGAGAAGAAAGGGGATGTACTCCATGTGTGGGAGAAGAAAAGAGATGTACTTCATTGAATTAAGTTGGCCTGTGTGTCTAAGGTGAAAGTCTCAAAAATCGCGCGTATACATGGGTGCCAATTCCTGCGGGCGAAATATCCGTAAAATGGAAAATAAAGGTGGTTGTACGATGGTTGCACTGGTTAGAGACCTATTAAGTTGTATTCTCAGTTTGACTGTCTAAATGAAATGGAACTAATTTCCTGATTTGGAATATACAGTTAGTACCGCATGGTTTGCAAAAGAGTTTTGAAACAGTTTATCAATGGCATTGTATATGCATATTACCCTTATATCTTTGTTAAGTTTCATATGTTGCATTGGATTATTTCTACTGAGCTTTGGCTCATCGTATTTGGGGAAACCATTTTCGGGTGCTAGTGATATGCCTCCACCAAGGACTTAGTTTGGGAGGACTGTGGAGCTAAAGACTCAATTTTGTTATTTTGTATTTACTTTTGTATAAGCCTAGGGCTTTGTTTGTATTGAGCTTAAGACTCACTTTTGTCATGACCAAGCCTTGACTTGAAAAGATGTAAGCCTTTAGGGCATATGATTATCTGTTTTTTTTTTTATTTCCTCTTTACTGTTTCGTAACACATGCTGTAGATTCAGGATGTACTATTTATGAATGTATATCGCATGTGTTACCTCTCTTGTACAGTTGTATCTTATATAATGAAAGGATATTGTATTCCAGTTTATGTTATTATTTAATTATCGTTATGGTTGGTTTATTATAATTATTTTCGAGGCGTTATAGATATACTTTGTCTCTTCCAGTCTCCACTATATTCTTAGTAAGATCAACAATTCCATTCAACTTTGAAAACTCACTATTAGATAGCATGTCAATAATATATGTATGAAGTTGATCATTAAGTACTACGAGCTCCACTAGAGAAAATTCCTTAGGATAAAATTCAGCAAAATAAATTAACTTTTTCTTTTCAAAACTTGAGAAAGAGTTTGATGGATCCAAACATACCACACAAAGTAAAATTTCTAATTTTAACACAATTATAACAAATCAAAATCGCTAATTTAAATATAAATCACAACAAATTAAAATTTCTAATTTTAACACAAATTATAACAAATCAAAATCCCTAATTTAAATATTAATCACTATAAATTAATATTTTTAATTTTAGCGCAAATCAAATCCCGAATTTTAACACAAATAACAACAAACCAAAATCACTAATTTTAATATAAATCACCACCAATTAAGATTCATAATTTTAGCATATCAAAATCTCTTATTTTAACATAAATAATAAAAAAATAATTTTTTTTTTACAAATCAAAACTTAACAAATAACTACAAATTAATACTCTTAATTTTTATTTAAAAGTAAAAAATAATAAATAAAGTTACCTGTAAACAATGAAGAGAAGACACCAAGGTTGCAGTGTGCTCCCAAATCTGTATTGGGGGTGTTTGTTTGGGCTTTTTTGAGCCAACTTATAACTTTTAGCTTTAGAAAAGTTATTTTGGAATGTTTGATTAAACTTATTTCAACAGCTTCTGATTCTAACAATTTATTTTAACTCAAAAAAGTTGATTACCGATTGCTCACCCCTTTACCGATTATAAACCTGCTTTGTGGACATGTTAATTTACGGTTATACTCTTAGATTTTTTTTTAAAAAAAAAATAGAAAAAGACCCAAATGGACTATAGATTATTATTATTATTATTATTATTATTATTATTATTATTATTATGAGAAATGTAAACAAGTAATGAATAACAAAAAAGAAAAGTTAATTGAAAAAGTTACTTCACAGTTTATTTAACAAACACTACACAGCGACTTAAAGCTATAATCCAACAGCTACATCAAATAGATTAACAGCTTCTGATCAAAGTCATAATTTATAATCTGTTAAGTTATAATCTATAATCATTTTTAATAGCTACACCAAACGGGGCCATTGTGTGATCCTAATTTGGTGAATCGCTACAAA
This sequence comes from Camellia lanceoleosa, assembly GCA_025200525.1. Taxonomy (NCBI): domain Eukaryota; kingdom Viridiplantae; phylum Streptophyta; class Magnoliopsida; order Ericales; family Theaceae; genus Camellia; species Camellia lanceoleosa. The sequence goes on along the minus strand of JANUSC010000142.1, from coordinate 345,863 downwards.
GCAACAAAGGGAGACAAAGAAGACAAAGAAAATATGGAGACACTTAACAAGTACTGTAAATAAATAAATAAATAAATAATTTCATACACTCTTAGGGTTTTAAAGGTCCTGCCACCTGCCATGAAAGCACTGCCCAACAAACTTTTTTTTTAAGATTGCCTAGAAAATTTTTAGATTATTTCCGTAGTTGGGGTTGTGTGTATTCACCAAAAAAAAAATTATGTGTATCAGTGTTTGGTTGGGATTTGGACTCAAAAAATAAAACAACAACAACAACAATGTGGGTGAGGTGGGTTATGTGTGGGTGAGTTGGGTTGTGTGTTAGTGTGTTTGATTGGAATTAGGAGTGTTGTGAGTCTCTATGTTTGGTAACGTTTATGTTTTCAGTTTATATTTACAAAAATTTTATAAACTGATTTTTGCTTATTTTTTGTTTATTTTTAGAAAAATATAAACTACAAACACGTTTGGTAATTGACAAAATGTTTTAAAAAATTTAAAAATATAAAAAAGAGTGAGAAATGGCAAGTGGTGACAAATGGCAGCGGAAGACGGTGGTGGAAAGTGGTGATGATGGGTGGTGGGTAGCAAGTGGTGGTGGTAGGTGGGTGGGTGATGGTGGCGGGTGGTGGGTGGTGGTGGTGGTGGTGGTGGTGGTGGTGGTGGGTGGCGGATGGCGGGTGGTGGTGGGTGGTGGCTGGTGTGAAGTCTACACGGAAGGAGTTGAATATGGAGCAAAGGAGATGGCTGGAACTGATAAAGGATTATGATTTAGAGATTCAGTATCACCCCGGGAAAGCTAACACAGTTGCTGATGCCTTGAGCATAAAATCAACGGGGAGCATGGCTTGTTTGCTTACTGAACAGAAGGAGATCTTGCAAGATTTTGAGAAGTCTGAAATTGAAGTGGTAATGTCTGAACAGGGTGGATTGATAGCCGCTATTACAAATGGCAATCATTGATGAAATCAAGCGAAGCGAAGAGAATGAATTCCTCAAGAAGGTGATAGATGAATTTGAGACAAGTCCGAAAGCAGAGTTTGGCGTTGTAAATGAAGTGTTGAGATTTTGAAACCGAATGTGTGTCCCAGACATTCCGAAACTAAAGAAGAGGGTTTTAGATGAAGCCCACAAATCAGCATTTGCTATGCATCCGGGTAACAATAAAATATATCGGGATCTGAAACAAACCTATTGGTGGCCTAAGATGAAGAAAGAGATTGCAGAATATGTGTCCAAATGTCTTCAGTGTCAGCAAGTTAAAGCTAAACATCAGAAACCAGGCAGTCTACTGCAACCTCTCCCTATTTCTGAATGGAAGTGGGAGCATGTGACTATGAATTTTGTTGTTGACCTACCTCGGACTTCTCGAGGTATGGATTCTATTTGGGTTGTAGTTCATAGACTGACTAAATCTACACATTTTTTGACTGTAAAAACTACATTTAATGCTTATAGATTGGCTATTATTTATGTTGATGAGATCGTCCGTTTACACAGAGTTCCGGTATCTATTGTGTCGAATAGAGATCCGAAATTTGTATCTAGATTGTGGAAGAGTTTGCAGGAAGCTAAGGGGACGGAACTAAGGTTTAGTACTGCATTCCACTTACAGACATATGGGCAATTAGAACGAACAATACAGACTTTGGAAGATATGCTTCGAATGTGTGCCTTGGATTTTCAGGGAAGTTGGGAAGACTATTTGCCACTTGCGGAATTTGCTTATAATAATAGCTTCCACTCCAGCATCGGTATGGCACCATACGAGGCTTTGTATGGTAGAAGGTGTAGATCACCAAATTGCTGGACAGAGGTCGGGGATAGAGCTTTACTTGGGCCTAAAATTGTGCAAGATACTTCGGAGAAAATCAAAACTATTTGGCAAAGGCTCAAAACAGCTCAGGACCGACAAAAGAACTATGTAGACGTTTGAAGAAGACCTCTTGAGTATGAGGTCGGTGACCATGTGTTTATCCGTGTGTCCCCAATGAAAGGCCAAGTCAGGTTTGGAAAGAAGGGCAAGTTGTCGCCCCGTTACATTAGGCCGTTTCAGATTCTAGAAAGGCTTGGTCTAGTTGCTTATAGAGTTGCTTTGCACTAGGATTCGAACAAATCCATAATGTGTTTCACGTGTCGATGTTGAGGGGTTACCTCTGAGACCCGTTTCATGTGATTGATTATCACTGGGTAGCTATTGATGAAAATATGGAATACGCCGAATGGCCGAAACGAATCGTTGACCGACAAGTGAAACAATTGAGAAGCAAGTCCATCCCAATAGTGAAAGTGGAATGGAAAGAACACTATGGGACGGATGCCACGTGGGAAAAGGAGGATGAAATGCGACTACGCTATCCACATTTGTTTCCCGACAAAGGTAAATTAAGTATAGAGGACCAAACTTTCTAAGGGGGGGAAAACTGTAATATCCTTGTTCTGTAGTATGCTAATTGGTCCTTAACATGAATATGATTATGTGTTTGATATGATTTTGGGTGCCATTATGTGAAAATATGTGGTTTTGAATTTATATCTGTTTACCGTAGGAATATCTGTTTGATTGTCTGCTTTGGAAATTAAATTGAAGGCCCTATCGGCCACCGAAACCAAAATTGGTCGCGCCATTGTGATTGGCATAATTTTTCGAGCCTGCGGTGAAGTTTAATTGAAAAATTGATTCGGACCAGATTAAATTGATTAAATTGATGAATTAGTGCCCAATTATTTATTATTATTAAATTGGAATTAGTGGGGCTTTATATAAATTTTCAGCTCAATAAGTTTATCCAGGATCAACTCGAGATAATTTGAGACCTATGAAGCGCAAGTACGGGTATGAGTACTGGTACTAGTACAATACGAGCACATCGATACAGTAAAATTTTAAAAAAAAAGTAGGGTATGAATACGGCTTGATACATTTGTAAAAAAAATATTTATTTTTAATTTAGAGTAATATAAAAATTGATTAATAGTTTAATTTGTTGAGATCCAACATACAATTGATATTTATTGCCAACAATACAGGTATAAGATAAACCTAAATTAAATGTCATTATATTAAATAACTTACAAACCATAACTTAATTTTAAAATCATACTAAGCATAAAACTAAAAATAAATAAAATAAAATAAATAAAAAAAAAAGTCTAATAAAAGGAATTTTATCTTTGAAGTAGAAGAAAATATTATTTCAATTAAAGTGCCACAAGGTACATATGCAAAATATCATATATCGATAAGTACCCAATACAAGTACGATATGTTTGTCGAAGTACCCATACTTTATAGTTTCCAGATAATTCTAAATGAAGATATATATATATATATTTTGCAAAGTATATATTAATTTATTATTAATTTTTTTATTATTGAGATAAAAAAATTATTTCTTAAATATTTATATTTAATTTTTTATATTTGGGAGGCTAATTGATTTCTAAGATATAATTTGGGAGTAAAATGAAATTTGATGCTACGTTAACAAGTTCTGTTTGATTGTAGACAGAATGTGACAACAGCAGCCAAATTATTCAAAATTTTGAAAGTTGGGGGAGGGAGCGAATTTGTATTATACAAAGTCTGAGGATCAGATTGAAATATATATGAAAGTTTGGGAGATAAAATGATATTTCTCGACTTTTAATGTTGTCCAAGCAAAGCTTTGGTAATTAGTTCATAAACTAACTCTAGCAAATTTATCTATCTATTTATTTAGTTTAATATGTAAAGTGAAGACACTAGCAAGTTTGTGTCTCATATTTTGGATTTTCCCAAAATATCTCTATAGTTGATTTCTTTATAATTATTCTCATACTATTATGTTTTTTTCAATTACACATGCATTGCATGTGCAACCCGCTAATTTATTTATATTAATGAATTTTCTATAAGTAAAAAGGGTTGTAGCTTATCATTTGTTTGGAGCATATCATCACAACTCACTAAGTTGCCTACACAAAATTCCCACTAGAGGAGAGTTGAAATATTTGAGGCTAACGAAAGAATCCGGTACCTCCCGGAAGGCTTGAGAAAATGCAAGAATATAATACATCACTTTAGAACTTATATAAAACACTTTAGAATAGATTATAGATAGTTCTAAAAAGAAGGTGGTGGAAGGTTCCAAGAGAATTTCACACACTACATCAATTGTACATTCTAGAATAATTTTAGAAGGCTAGCCTCCTATATAAAGGGAAGGCCTCATTTGGCCAAATCTTCCAAAGAAAGTATAGAGGGAGTATCAATGTTTAAACCAAGTGAATCCAAGAGCTTCTATCTAGAAAATGTTTCTCTCTCTAGAAATTTCTTGTGTGTGCAAAGTTTTTTTTTAACTCTTTTCTAAGCAGGCTGACTAAAGTGCAAATTAAGCAAGTTGACAAACATCTAAGGTTGCACAGTTTATGCTAGTAAGTGATCATATGATTAGATATATTTGAAATCTTTATGGCATTAAAGTTGGTAGCCTCGTATAAATGTTTGAAATCTCTATGGCAAAATGTTCACACAACCCATGATCTCAACGCTTAGGTGTTAGGGAAAATCGATGAATCCCCACAAGTAAATCAATCAATGAGAATAAAAACTAATGCGGAAAAATTAAATCAAAGGCAACACAAGAATTTTTACGTGGTTCCCTCAATGTGAGGTACGTCCACGGGATCGAAATCCGATTCCACTATCAACCAAATAAGTTACAAACGATTACAAACGAGACACTAATGGTCTCACAAAACCACCCTTAGGTGAATTCCAAATAATCACAAATAAACAAGAGGAAAGACCTCACCAAATAGATGAACCAAAATCTTCAGAACCAAAGTTGAAGAAGACCCAAAATAACGAACCAAATCAGCTCCCACACAAAGAAACAAAAAACTTGAACAAATCTTCACCAATGGCACTGTTACTGAAGCTAGAGCAGCCGCCGTCCACTTTTTTCTTGTGTGTGTATAGAACCAACAACAATGCCTCCAATATAAATATAATATAATGAATCTAGGGTTTTGTAATCAAACCCTAATTGTATCCCAATTGGATTGGGCCTCCACAAATATAATATATAAAAATATTATATCTAAACCAAGTCAAATTAAAACTCTTTTTCTAAAACCAATTGGGTCCCACACTCCAATAAGGAGGTATACCCAACAATTCTCCCCCTACCGACTTAGGTGGAGACATCAACCATACCCGCCAAAGTTCGACACTTTAAATGTTTGTCCCTCGACAAAGTCTTAGTCAGCATATCTGAAATATTATCATCTGTGTGAACCTTTTCAAGTTGTAACAATTTCGAGTCTAACACATCACGAATCCAATGGTATCTCACATCAATGTGTTTCGATCTCGATTGAAAGGTAGAATTTTTACTCAAGTGAATAGCACTTTGACTATCACAATAAAGCACATATTTTTCTTGCTTCAAACCCAACTCTTGCAAAAATTTCTTCAACCATAACTCTTCTTTGCAAGCTTCTGTAATGGCAATAAATTCAACAGAGTTGAGAGAGCGACACATTTTTGTAATTTAGATTGCCATGCCACAGCTCCCCCTACAAAAGTCATCAAATACCCCGAAGTAGATTTCCTAGAATCAACATCACCAGCCATGTCAGAATCTGTGAATCCATCAAGCATCGGCTTCCCATTCCCAAAACACAAACACACCTTCGAAGTCCCTCGAAGATATCTTAGAATCTATTTTACCGCTACCCAATGTTCTTTACCCGGATTAGAGAGAAAACAACTCACCACACCAACTGCGTGAGCAATATCCGGCCTTGTACAAACCATGGCGTACATCAAAGAACCAACTGCTGAAGCATAAGGAACTTTCAACATCTCTTCTTTGTCTTTCTCACTTGTAGGACATTGATTCGAACTAAGTTTGAAGTGACCCGCAAGTGGACAACCAACCGGTTTTGCTTTATTCATGTTGAACCTCTCAAGAACTTTCTCAATGTAGCTTTCTTGAGACAACCAAATCAGTCCCTCTTTGCGATCACGAACAATTTTCATACCAAGTATTTGCTTTGCCGGCCCCAAATCTTTCATAGCAAAGGACTTGCTCAACTCCAACTTCAACTTGTTAATCATGGTAGAATCTTGACCCACAATTAACATGTCATCAACATAAAGCAAAAGAATAATAAATTTACCATCTGGAAAATTTTTCACAAACACACAATGGTCCGAAGTGGTTTTAGAAAAACCATTATTCATCATGAAAGAATCAAATTTTTTGTACCATTGCCGCGGAGCTTGCTTGAGACCATACAAACTTTTCTTCAATTTGCAAACAAATTTCTCTTTCCCTTTTTCCACAAAACTTTCCGGTTGCTCCATGTAAATTTCTTTTTCAAGATCACCGTGAAGAAATGCGGTCTTCACATCAAGTTGCTCAACTTCAAGGTTCATACTTGCAGCCATGCCAAGTACAACCCGAATAGAAGACATCTTCACAACCGGCGAGAAAATCTCATCAAAGTCAATGTCTTTCTTTTGCCCAAAGCCTTTCACAACAAGACGCGCTTTGTACCTCAGATTCTTTCTATCATTCTTCAATTTGAAAACCCACTTATTTTTCAAAATTTTCCTCCCTTTAGGCAACTTCACTAAATCATAAGTGTGATTTTCAAGTAAGGAATTCATCTCCTCTTCTATGGCCTTTTTCCAATCATCTTTCTTTGCATGCTCAATTATTTCTTGGTAGCTCTCCGGCTCCCCTTGATCAGAAATCAACACAAATTCATTGGGAGGATACTTTCTTGAAGGTTGTCGGTCCCCTGTAGATTTCCTCAACTCAAGTTGTGGTGGCGGTTCTTAAGTTGGATGCTCTTCCTCAATTTCTGGCTCAACTTCATTAGGATTTGCATCATCCTCCACATCTTCAATATGTGGCTGCACATCTCTCCCATTTTCATCATCAACTGAAGATGAAGGAGATGGATCCATGTCAATGAGATCACTAGTTTTTGCCTCCGGTTGATCACCTTTGCCAAAGTCTTCAATTGTTTGGTCTTCAAGAAACACAACATCACGGCTTCGAATGACTTTCTTGTCGACCGGATCCCATAATCTATACCCGAACTCATCACGCCTATAGCCAAGAAAAATACATTGTCTTGACTTACTATCAAGCTTAGACCTCTCATCCTTTGGAATGTGAACAAAAGCTCGACAACCAAACACTCTCAAGTGCTCATAAGACACATCTTTGCCAGTCCAAACTCTTTCAAGAACATCACCATTCAAAGGATAACAAGGAGATAAATTGATCAAGTCAACCGCTGTACTCATTGCCTCACCCCAAAAAGATCTTGGCAATTTAGCTTGTGAAAGCAAACACCTTGTTCTTTCCACAATGGTGCGGTTCATCCTCTCGGCAACGCCATTTTGTTGAGGAGTCTTCTTAACTGTCTTTTGGTGCCGAATACCTTGGCTGCGACAATACTCATCAAATGGCCCAATGTATTCACCACCATTGTCTGATCGGATGCACTTCAATTTCTGCCCTGTTTCTCTTTCAACCATGGCCTGAAAATACTTAAATACTTCTAGAACTTGATCTTTAGTTTTTAGTAGATAAGCCCAGACCTTCCTTGAATAATCATCAATGAAAGTAACAAAATAAAGTACATCACCATGTGTTCTAACTTTTAAAGGACCACAAACATCCGAATGAATTAACTCCAACACATTTTCTTTTCTAGAAGCAACATTTTTATGAAAAGAAACTCTATATTGTTTACCCGCCAAATAATGAACACAAGTTTTAAGATGTGTACCTTTCAAACCGGGTAGAAGCTCTTTCTTGAACAATACTTGCAGCTCCTTTTCACTCATGTGCCCAAGTCGCCTGTGCCACAATTCAGTAGAAGTATCATCTTCAAGTGCATTGACAACACCTTTACAAATTTTTCCTTGCATTGAATAAAGTGTATGAGTCTTCTTGCACTTAGCCACCACCAAAGAACCCTTTGTGAGCTTCCATATTCCATCACCAAATTTGTTGTTGAAGCCTTCATCATCTAGCTTCCCAGTAGAGATTAAATTGAGGCGAATGTCGGGAACATGCCTCACATCTTTAAGCAACAATTTGCAGCCCAAATTTGTTTCCAAGCAAACATCACCCATGCCGATAATCTTGGACAAACCTTCATTACCCATTCGAACAGAACCATAATCTCCTGCAGTGTAGGTAGTGAAGAAATCAACTCGAGAAGTCACATGAAAGGAAGCACCAGAATCAATTACACAACTGCTCTCTTAGCCCACAAAATTGATACAATCATTTTCACAAACGACCATGAGATCATCGGTAGTAACTGCCGTTGTGTCTTCTTGCTTCTTATCTACACTTTTGTCACGCCTTTTCTCCTTATTCTTGAGCTTTCGGCATTCCCGCTTCATGTGCCCTTTCTCATGGCAATAATAACACTCAACGTCTTTCTTTGAAAAAGAACCATCTCTTGACTTGTCACGGTTTTGATCACGACCATGAGGAGTCTTACTCCTCCCCCTTGTTTTGCTTCGGCCTCTCACAACAAATGCTTCCGAATGAGAGGAACCAGCTGATTTTCTTCTAGTTTCTTCATTCAACAAGCTACTAGTGACTTGGCCCATTGTGACAACTCCATCGGGTGCCGAATTACTAACTGTCACAACCAAAGTCTCCCAACTTTCGGGTAAGGAACTAAGTAGCATCAAAGCCTGCAACTCATCATCAAAAATAATTTTCATAGAAGCAAGTTGGTTAACAATACTCTTTATTTCATTCAGATGTTCCGGAATAGGGCTGCCCTCTTTATATTTTAAATTAACTAACTACTTAAGCAGAAAAGCTTTATTTGTGGCTGATTTTCTATCATAAAGACTCTCTAATTTTTTCCATAAATCATGTGCCGAAGTCTCAGTGGCAACATGATGAAACACACTGTCATCAATCCATTGACGGATAACACCAACGGCTTTTCGATTAAGCCTCTTCCACTCATCATCTTTCATATCAGCAGGTCTGCCACTATCACCCTCAATAGGTCCATACAAGTCTTTACAAAATAATAGGTCCTCCATTTTAGTTTTCCAAGTTACCCAATTACTTCCATTGAAGCTAGACATACGACCCACATTCCCCTCCATTGATTTACACAAATAAATAAACCCCAATAAACCGTAAGCTCTTACCAGTTGTTAGGGAAAATCGATGAATCCCCACAAGTAAATCAATCAATGGGAATAAAAACTAATGCGGAAAAATTAAATCAAAGGCAACACAAGAATTTTTACGTGGTTCCCTCAATGTGAGAATGCGCCCACGGATCGAAATCGATTCCACTATCAACCAAATAAGTTCCAAACGATTACAAACGAGACACTAATGGTCTCACAAAACCACCCTTAGGTGAATTCCAAATAATCACAAATAAACAAGAGGAAAGACCTCACCAAATAGATGAACCAAAATCTTCAGAACTAAAGTTGAAGAAGACCAAAAATAACGAACCAAATCAGCTCCCACACAAAGAAACAAAAAACTTGAACAAATCTTCACCAATGGCACTGTTACCGAAGTTAGAGCAGCCGCCGTCCACTTTTTTCTTGTGTGTGTATAGAACCAACAACAATGCCTCCAATATAAATATAATATAATGAATCTAGGGTTTTGTAATCAAACCCTAATTGTATCCCAATTGGATTGGGCCTTCACAAATATAATATATAAAAATATTATATCTAAACCAAGCCAAATTAAAACTCTTTTTCTAAAACCAATTGGGTCCCACACTCTAATAAGGAGGTATACCCAACATTAGGTACACTAGAGGCTAAATTTTTCGACACACAGACAATTGTGGAGGGAAGAGTGTTTGTGCAAGACATATATAATAGGCTCTTAGGGTTCTAGAGAAGGAGGAAAAAAATAAAAAATAAAAATAAAATAAAATAAAATCTCACCTCTCGGGTTTTGGTCTTGGACCATGAAGAATTTCATTTATCATTTTTGTGAAGTGAAGGTAATGTTTCGATACTGGCACTGCATAAAATATTTTGAAGTTACGAAAAAATGAGACTAGTCGAGGAAATATTTGCCAAACAAATTACGTTTTCTCAATATCATGCCACAAAAATATTCATTATAAATCTAGACACTTTTTTTTTGAATTTCTAAAAACTAAATAGCCTCTATTAAGGTACATCAACTAAACCAGACATAGATCACTGCTATGTTTTAGTTTGCATACATCCTGCAAGTTAGATTGTTGTGATAACTTGTAATTGTTGTAAGGTGATAATTACAAAGAATATAATGCTTCTCCATTTTAAGTTAATAATATTACATGCTCAAGAATCTAGAAAGGAAAACAATTAAATAACCACATGAAAACCAAGTGAGCAAAATTATTTGAATTTATCTACTCAAATTATGTCCAATATTTTTAATCTATCTGATGTCTAAATTATTTTAACTTATTTGTCCAAATTGTCTAAATTATTTTGAATTTGCTAGTGGATAAGAGCCCTCAGTAGGATTCAAGTTTACTGTCATGAGTTACAAAATCAAAACATCTTTGTGATACGGGGGTACTTAAATAATTTGAACAATTAATCATGCAAATACTTCAATTTGGGATAAGACTTCCTGTTATGCTATTTCTGACTTTCTATTTAAAAAAAGTAGATTGTTGAAACTAAAATAATATTGAATACACTGTTTAATTCCCAGTCAAATTTTGTACCAAAATGAATCAGATATTCTAGTAGTTTTTCGACCTGTCATTCTTGTGCTTATCTCTCCAAATCAAATTTATCTATGCTAATATTTTTGTTTGTCCATGTTAATATTTTTTGTACTTATCTGTCCAAATTTTTTGCTTATTCAAATTGGCCATTGTAATCACTATTTGTGTTAAATTTCTGATACCAATGTAATGGTCACATGGTTATTCAACAGTTGATTTATTTTGAATCATTTTCATCACATTGGTAAAAAATTAGGTGTTATAGCCCAATCAATAAAAATAACAGAGGGTTTGGAAACTTGTAATCAAACAATAACTCACAAACCCACAATTTTTTCTCTTCAAAATCCAGAAATCAAAGACTAATGTGACGAGCACTTGGTACCGCTGGAAACTGGCATTTTTTCAAAAATAAATGCTCAAAACTTGCATTGGTGATTTTAGATGGATGGATCTAAAAAATAAAAATAAAAATACATGCAATAAAAAAAAATTCATCCAAAACAAACTACTGAATATAGAGTTATGATATGTTCAAGTTTTAACGCCACAAATAATTGAACAAATAGCTATTTGAAAGTGCATTCCTTTGTGGCCTTAAAAGATTAGGACCAGGACCAATTGCCAAATAAATTTAAGAAAAAAAAAATTATGTCTTGAGCTCTTTTTTTTAACAATAATTTATATCAATCAAGTTATGACACATATTTGTTAAAACACCCATAAGTATGTTAAAACTTACTTGGATTCCAATATAATTTTTCTTTAAATTCAATTTTCTATTATTACTTGGTTTCAAAAAATACTTCTAATTTTTGTTCAAAATCGAGGATAACATGAGTTTCACGCTTCTTGTTATCTACATCAAACTCACCATTTACTTCTTCATTATTACAACATCAAAAGCAATTTTGTGCTGTTGTTACAAAAGTATAGATATGAGAGAATTTGTTCACACAATATAAATAACAGTGGCGCTACACGTACTAATTGGTATGCCAATTAGTGTAACATATGTCATGATATTGCTATTTCAACACTGACCCCATCCATTATACAAATTACAAAGACCTAAAATGTCTAAAATTATGTCACATTATCTGTTAACACACAAATTAATATACCAATTGATGTATATATCATTATTCATTATTCCAGTTTATACTTTTGGTGAGACCATCACATTGATTCGACCAATGAAATATTGTGTACTATTCACATATATGTAAATAAATTTGCACTCCATCCATCTAGACTCCAAATATGAGATTTAAACCTATACACCAACTAAGCAGTGACGCCAATATACAGAAAAGTTTACATTTACACAAAACCGCTCATATACAGAAAATTCTACCTTTACACCAAACTGCTCAGATCATTAATTTTAGATAAGACGTTCGAAAGAGAAATAAAAAATAAAAACTATTTCATTCATATTTATCTCACCTTTTCTTTTGTCTAAATTCTTACCCAATCCAAAACTATTATTCAAACACAACCTTAGTTTTTTGCACAAACTAAATCTGTGTTTTATGGACTTTGAACTTTTTTCCCACAATAACCAGTAAATGTGTTTTTTTTTTAAATAATATATATATATATATATATAAGGTTTAGGAAGAGAAATACATTTAAATTTTTCCCTAAAACCTAAACCCTTAAATATAAGTATAAATATAAGTAGATTTCCAGTCATAAGAGTTTCATCATTACAATCAGTATTATGAAACCCACTATTCCCAACTTGAGAATGGTTCCAGTACCGGCTCGACCCCCTTCTTCAAAGGAAACCAAAGGTTTATCGCTTGGGTCAAGTGCCTATACATTCGCATTCAAGAAAAGTCCCTATACATTCTTACTAGACCTGACACTCAATTGGCAACACGTATTGATTTATATTTCTATATATTTATATATATAATTTGCCCCCAGTGAATATTTGGGAAACATAATTTTATTTGTAGTTTAATTTTACGTATGGTTGGTTCTCAATGTGAGGTTGGCTCCTGGCTCCGCAATTTACTTGACAGAGCAAGTGAGCAAACAAGGTAGAACTAGTGGAGTTCATCCACACAATGAAGATGGATAATAGCAGTTTTGAGTTACAATTAAAATAAGCACTAGCCAGATATACATTTAAGTCACAAATATTATGAAAAATTGCAGTGAAAATAACAACCCTTAATATTGAGCTAAGGCACCTTATCCCTTCGGTCTGGTGAAAGCACGAATGACATTATTATAATCATCAGCTGAGTGTTTGATAGAGGGCCTGCACTAGCAACATTGCTCAACCCTAGAGCGAGTCATACACTTGGGTCACTATTCCTTTGTTCACAACATTCCGAGTCTCTTATGGTGCCTTGAAAGAATTCAGAATGCTTTGGAGTGACTTCTGAGAGTTGCATAGCCTCCAATAGAAGAACAAGCTGAGCTCCCCAAGAACACTAATGTAAAAACTAGTCAATGTTTTTATCCAAATACATCTCAGCACCGCGTCATAGCTAATATTCACTCCATGCACGAGCTCATCAGCTCCCTAGACTATAAAAATTGCTTTAAATCTTCTGCACATTCGGCCTTGTAGTACCCTGGTTCAGGTTTAGGAATTACAACAATCTTTATGATTCTTGAAGAAACACACCATGGCTATTCAAACATTTCTTTAGCTTAGTGAGCTTCTTTGTTGGTTTTTGTGCCACAGCTAGAGTAGACAAACGAGCACCTGTGTCACCAAGAACATGGGAGAAGTGTAGAAGTTTCGCTAAGATGGGTTGCAATGGATTGATAACCAAGTCATGCATCGTTGGTGATTTCATTCAACCCCAACTTCACCAAAGGACTCCAACTCTCGAGTGTGCAATATTCAATTGTTACCAAGTTAGTCAAAAACTTCTCAGGATCAGTTAATGACTCTATATCCTATACTCTGGTTTTACCAATCACTGCAAGTCCACAACACTCCTGATCTGTTGATGACGGCATTCTGTAATCATTCTTGGCTGTCCCCAAACCCTCCATTGACTATGCGGAAGGTAGCAACTGTGTTATTAGCTCTTCATTATCATCATATAGAATGATTACCTTTCTGCCATCCTATTTTTTCAGCTGAGAAATACCAGAGTGTTCTTTGATAGGATGGTCCAATGCTCTTTGTTCTTTATCTCTTGCTAGTAGCTGGGCAAGAATCAGTAAAGGAACCTGAGCTAAATGAATATCACCAGAAAAGCACTATCAGATGATTAGTTTAAAGATTTGTCTTCTTGCTCAAATCTCACCTTGCCAATGCTTTCCCCTAGGCTAACCGAAGTGCTGTGGGATCCGATAGTGGGGAGTTTAGGAAGAAGTTGATGACAAGGAAAATACAGTACTTATCCAAGGGAAGGAATATGGCTCCTATAAAAAAAATAAGTTGTCTAGCAACCTCACTTATTTATGTCCAACTTTATTCTCCTTATCTTGGGAGAAAGAAGACTAGAAAAGTTGACAAAAGACCTCTCGTGAAGTGGTATGAAGGATGAGGATTAGCCATTAAAGACCCGAAGTTGAATAAAAAAGCCTTGCATGGTAAATGGTTGCGGAGATACTCCTCTGAGGTCAATAATATCTAGAAGAAAGTGGTTGTTTAGAAATTTGGGGCATCTAGGGTCCTTGAGATATGGGGGTGTGGATAAGAATTATGAAGGTATGAAATGACTTTCAGAAGTTTACCTCTATCAGAGTGAGATTTTGTCATCATGATTGTAATGAAGAACATGGAAGGAAGTAAAAATGGCAAATATGAAATTTCACATAAAGCATGTTTAAGGGATCATGAAGCTAGTTATTGAATAATTTTTGGAGTTTTATTTGTGTTTATTTTAACTTAATATGTTGTCGATCAGTTTTTTAGTATATTATGTTTTGGCCGTTCGGGGTATTTTAGTAATTTTAATAATTGTTAAATATGAGCAGGTTTTTTAATCCCATACCATACCAACTGATCCCAGTCGATATGTACTGCTTTGGCAAAATAGTACGAAGGCAGGTCAACACCATTACTGCTATTATTAGTGGATTCCAACAAATTTCGCATATACCAGGTAATTTCAGCTGATATTTACCGTATCGCGATCCATTTGGTACTAACTAGTCATGTGCTTTTAATAAAACTTCAAGCCCTTCTCTTTTCACGTGTTTATATTTGTTACCCTAAGTTAAGGCAGCTTCTAAATGCATCCCAAAAAGTTCTTTGGACACCTAATATTTTTTCAATTTTTTTAATACAATTATACCCTTGAGTGGAATTACATAAAAACACTAAAATTCATGTCTCCCTACACCCACCTTCAGCCACCAAATTCTCCACCTCCATCCGACACCAACACTGCCTCCTACCATAACTCCAGTCCTTACCTCTCCCTTTCCTGCCACTCATAGTCCTTCCCCCTCCGTCCCTCCCCCGCCACACCCCAGGCCCACCCATTCCCATTCATAATGCAAATTTCAAATTGTTCAAGAAAATGAATACATAGATACCCAAATGTATATATGTATACGTAGATGTATGATTATGCATATGATTTTGTGTTTGTTACATGGCCATTTTCCTTTGCTTTGATTTGTACGATTGTTTTAGGTTAGGATTGTGTTGCTATAGAGGTCATCGATGTGTGTGTGTGTGTGTGTGTGTGTGTGTGTGTGTGTGTGAGAGAGAGAGAGAGGAGGGGGGTAAGAAAAGGGAAAGGGGTGACAAAGGATTAAGGGAAGGGGATGGGGGTCGTGAAAGTAGGGCGAGGGATAAAGGGAGGGGCTTGAGCATGGTTATCAGAATCCCGATACGGATCATAGAATCTTAAGATCCCAAAACTCTAGTTGGGCTAAACAATCCAGATCGCACTAGGATCGTAAATTTAGTAGGATCTTAAAGTGATTACAATCCTAGTCATAAAATCATGTAGAATCGCACTACAATCCCGATTCAACTACGATCCCAATCCTACCAAAAAAAAATCTTATTATTTATTTCTTATATATGTATGTATATATGTATATCTATATAAGAAATTTGAGTATAAATTCTTTCTACATGCATCTCTTCAAATTTATGATAACATAAAATATGCATTATATCAAATTAATCATTTTTCTTTAGTGATTTTACAATTATTTAACATACATTATCATTATAGATTCTTACGATCCCTGATCCGATTGTACGATCCAATCCACAAGTCCCTCCCAACGATCGCTACCTAGGATCCCCATTTTAACAATCTTGGTTAAAAGTAAAGTAATAAAATAAATAATGCTAAGTATTGCTTCAACGATTCATCAAATTCATTTTGCACTTAAAAGACTCAGAAATTTTGTACGAGTTTTCTGGCAATATGCACCTATCAAATGTAGTGCAATATTTTGTAGTGATCCTTCAGCAACTTCATTTTGCACATAAGTTAATATTGACTAGGGCTTGAATGAATTGTGTAAAGTTTTTCCCCAAACATCAATTGAAATATTTCATAAGGAAGATATATCTTGTTTTTCTTGTTTGCGTTTTCGCAACTAATTAGATCCTTTCTTTCTTTCTTTCTTATTGGTCTAGCTTCTAATACCATTTTGTTTTAGAACAAAAAAAAAAAAAACCCCTAATGTTAAGTTTCTACATCTACCTATTAAAATTGACCTAAGAAGCATAGACACTTTTAAGAAGGTGGCTTGTTATGTCTGATCCACAAAGCTACCTCGGAAGGAGCCTTGGTGCACCACAAAGCTTTCCAAGGAAAGACACCTTCCCTTTTCCCATTCATACCTTGATAAAACGATGTCAATGAGAAGACCCCACTCGAAGAGCCATTCCAGACCAAGGAATCCGCCATCTTAGTTTTGAATGGGGTGGCTCGAAAGCAATCCAAATCAATCGAAACATTATTTTCTTCTAATGTAGAGGTTAATTAATTTTGGTGGACTTATTTTTTATTTTTATGCTTTGCATAATTTTAAAAGTAAGCTATGTGTTATAAGTTATTTTAATATGATGACATTTGATTTTGGTTTATACCTTTCCTTTTGACATTCAATGTGAATTATAGGTTTGATCTTAAGAAAGTAAACCATTAAACTAAATTTGGGATTACTCCAAATAAAAAATAAATATCTTTCTTACAAACATACCCAATATAAGGAACTTTTTTGTTAGATTTTACCGCATTGACGTAGTCTCGTACAGGTACTTTATAGCTTATGAAGCATGGGTACTTTGAACTGTGAATTTTTTAATTCTTCGCACAACTTTAGGAAAACATACTGATACACATGTTTTTATTTCAAAATCACATTCAGTGAGGTTCAAAATGCTTTTTAGGATTTTTGTTTAGTTTCAAAACATGATTCAATATATAAATATACCACATTTTATATTAGTTATAATTTGCTATGGAGAATTTTCCTATTGTTGGATTTATTTAATTTTCTTTGCTTTACTAATTATACTTATGGATAACTTCCAATTTGTTAAGAAAAAACATTTAGTATGTGTAATATTAAAAATAATAATCTCATAAACATAAGTTCAAAATACAAATAATAATATAAAAATACATAACATAAAATCTAAATTTTGTTCAATAAATTTAACATAAGAGAAATAGATATAAATTAATATTCAAATATAATTAAGTGAAAAAGTAATGAAATCTTATAGAACTAGAAGATTGGACATTCAAAACATATATAGATAAGATTTTTACTTAAGTTCTATGCAACTAGAAGATAAAAAGAGAAAATTGTATTAATATTACATGCAAAATTTATTAAAACAAAAATTAAAATATAGAAGCGCAATGCCTTTATGTAACGGCCGTTATGTCCTTTACGTAACGGTTGCAGCCGTTATGGTTGTAAATTTCTATCACACCGCTATAGTGGTTGTAACAAGTGACAGTAACTACCACAACTATTACGTAACGACATTATATAACGGTTCCGATTGCTTTTCAAAACTTTGGATGCATGCAAGTTAGCCCAAGATATCCTAGGCATAAACAAAAATTTTAAAAAAATATTGGTTTTTATTATTTTTTTGATTTTAAAATTAAACTATGATTGGTAAGTTATTTAATTTAATATAATGGTATTTAATCTTTGTTTATACCTTTATTTATTTATTTATTTTTCTAACACCTACTTTTTTTTAAGAAGATTTTTTACCATATCAACGTACCTCCCACCAACTCCGGCCACTACCCAAGCTAATTTTACAAGATCCACGAATGCAAGAATATCTTTTTCAATCCCTACCATCACATCAGCATGTTCTTGGAAATTGAATAAAGTAACCCGATTTTCATTATCAATTGAAACTTCATGGAGTAAGTTTCATAGGTACTTCTCATCTTTATGCAACATGCATAAAGTTTCAATAATATCACTACCTAAAACAAAATTCAAAACAACAATTGGAATATGAACACTAAAAGCAATTTATAGAATAGGTGAAATAAAAATATCTTATATCGCAGTCACACAAGCAACAATAAATCAACCGGCTGGGAACATGGCAAAGAGAGGGTGCCAACAAGGCGCTTATTGCCCAAGTCGGTGTTATTTAGGGAAAGAGGAGCCACGGTCTTTTGGAGCCTACCGTTTGATTTATTGTTGCTTGTGTGACTGCGATATAAGACATTTTTATTTCGCATGTTCTATAAATTGCTTTTAGTGTTCATATTCTAATTGTTGTTTTAAATTTTGTTTAATGTAGTGATATTATTGGAACTTTATGCATGTTGCATAAAGATGAGAAGTACCATAGAAATTTACTCCATGGAGTTTCAATTAATAATGAAAATCATGTTACTTTATTCAATTTCCAAGAACATGCTGATGTGGCGATAGCAATTGAAAAAGATATTCTTGCACTCATGGATCTTGTAAAATCAACTACAAAGAAGTGTCGTAAAGCTAGACACTCAATTGCCAATAACTTATTTGTTCAATCGAGCGATCTAATGCCACTAGAGGTTGAATCAAGATATTTGCCTGCAGATAATTTGGAGTCTCTAAGGTATGCAAATGTTGTCTGTAATCCCCCTAAAAAAAGCATTTACATACAGGTATTATTGTTTTTATGTGATGCAAATTGCAAGCATTTTGCGTATTACATGTATTGCAATCCCATATTTTGGGACGGAAACATGCGATACATGTTTTGCATTAAAGTTGACACGATGCGGTGAAAGAATTAATCGGAATTTGAGTCGGTTGTATTTGACATGGGGTGCCCTTACTTTGATTGGAACACAAAACAGGCCGAAATTGGGAATGCTCCATTTCTTGAAGTGGTGAAGAACTTTCTATCGATCTGCAGCTATCTGTAAGTCACATGAAGGTGTTGTTTCCTTTATGAGGAGCATGTATCCTGATTGCGTAAAAAATGTATGTTAACCAACATTAAACTTTCTTTATGCAGTTATTTATAAATAGTTATTTCTTATAAATATGTTATGTTATTTGTGTTATTATTTTTTGTTGCAATATCCCGATGCTAGGTTCATTGACATCGAGGACGCCTTTCAAAGAACACTTTCTGAAGCAATGCCTATTATCTTTCTTTAGGTGGTGTACTATTTCCACAATTATACTGAGGAATTTCAGTGAGTCATTATTTTTTCTTATCTCTTATTTTACAGCTAGTTTATTTACTTTGGGAGATATTGTAATTGTGAAGGTACTATCTCTCTCTCAGCATGACTGGTACTTTGAAGAATTTGATGGAGATAATTTGTCAAGACTACCCTATAGTTTTTCACCTTTAAAGGTAAGTCATCTATACCTTAAGTAGACATAATAATAAATTTTTTATTTTTTATTTTTTAAAAAATCATAATGGATTTAGTCTCTTATTCACTTTTCCTACTCTTGTAATACTTATCAATGGTGGGTTGTTCGGTTGATTAATGCTAATTGAAGTGGATTGTTGGGAATGCTTGATTTTCAATATATATGTTTGCGTTTGTGTATTAAATCTTGTGTGCCTTGGTTTTGTTGTATGTGTTTATGTTGCTTTCTTCTTTTGTTACCCTGTGAAATCTTTTTTACAAGGTAGGGTAAGGTACAGTTCGGTACGTTTGTAAGAAAAATAAAGGTATAAACAAAGATTAAATACCGTCATACTAAATTAAATAACTTACCAACCATAACTCAATTTTAAAATCATACTCAACACAAAAAATAATAAAAAAATAAAACCAATGAATTTTTCTTTTATATGTCGGATATCCTGGACCAACTTGCTCGCACCCAAGGTTTTAAAATGCAGTCAGAACCGTTATGTAACGTCGTTACATAACGGTTGTGGTGGTTACTGCCACTTGTTATGACCGTTATAGCGGTGTGACAGAAATTCACAACCGTAGCGACCACAACTGTTACGTGAACGTCGTAACGGCTGTTACAACTGCTACACTTCGATATTTATAATGAACTTCATTAGATCAAAGGGTTGACATCACATCTTTAAGAGTCCCAGACTTCTTTTTTTTTGGGTGGGTAAGAGTTCAAGATAACCACCCAAATTTTCTGGATGGATTATTGTGTGGTGAAGAATTTCAAGAGAAGTCCTTGAAGAGTCGAAAGAAAAGGGTCCCAACTCTAAGGAAACTTGATGGTGGAGGGATGAGTTTCAAGTAGTAGTAAAGACGAAAAAATAGTGCTTTAAAAAGAAGCAGGATGACAGAACTGAAGAAAACATTAAGAGTTACAAATTGGCTAATAGGAGGTTAAAAAAGTAGTGAAAGAGACTAAGGCCTCGTTTGGGAAGCGACCCATTTAGCCAAAAAGCTAAAAAGTCGCTAAAAAAATCAAAAAGCCAACAACCCATACCAAAAAGTCAAAGATTCTCTTTTCTCTCTACTTTTTGCACATCTTTTCGTAAAAAGCCAAAAAGTCATCCCAAACATGTTAGTTTTTTTTAGCTCATATTTTAGCCAAATAGCCAAAAAGTTACAAAATTAGCCTCTTCCCAAACGAAGTCTAAGTTGAAAGCTTATGATGACCTATACACTAGATTAGATAATAAGAAGGGAGAGAAGATAACATACAAACTTGCTAAAATAGAGAGGAAAACAAGAAATTTTAATCAGGTTAAATGCATCAAGAGTGAAGACTCTAAGGTGTTGGTAAAAGATGAAGAGACTAAGGAGAGGTGGAAGAACTATTTTGAGAAGTTGTTAAATGAGGAACATCGAGGAAGGTCAAAAGGGGAGGAATTAGCCAGTAATAAAGAAAACCAAGACTACAGGTTCTCTCGCAAGATTAGAAACTTTAAAGTGGAGATAGCACTTAAGAAGATGAAATTGAATAAGGCTTTAGAACCAGATGATATCCCTATTGAAGCTTGGCAATGTTTGGGTAAGAAGGGGGTTGCTTGGTTGACTAGGCTATTTAACAAGATTTTATTGACTCGAAAAAAGCCAAAGAAATAGAGGAAGAGTATTTTAGTGCCAATCTATAAGAATAAAGGAGACGTCCAGAATTGCATCAACTACAGAGGAATCAAGCTGATGTGTCATGCAATGAAAGCGTGGGAGAGAGCGATGGAATGCCGATTATGAGATATAACAGAGGTATTAAAGAATCAATTTGGACTTATGCCTAGTAGGTCAACAATAGAAGCGATCTATCTTTTGAAAAGAGTAATAGAAAAGTATAGAGAGAAGAAAAGAGACATTTATATGATTTTTATCGATCTTGAGAAAGCATATGATAGAGTGCCTCGAGATATAATATGGTGAGTATTAGAGGAGTAACAAAAGGCTATGTTAATGTGATTAGAGACGTGTATGAATATGTGGTGACCACTATTAGATCGCCGGCTGGAGACAAGTGAATTCCAATTACTGTGGGGTTACACTGGGGATCAACCTTAAATCCTTATCTTTTTGCTTTAGTTATGGATGAGTTGGCGAGAAATATTCAGGATGATATGCCATGGTGTATGCTTTTTGCAGATGATATTGTGTTAGTGGATGAGACTAGAAAAGCAGTTAACACTAAGTTAGAGACTTGGAAAGAAGTACTTGAATATAAAAGATTTAAGATAAACAAAACTAAGACAAAGTACATGGAGTGTAATTTTAGTAACAGTAACAATGGAAGCAGAGGAAAAGTGAGAATTGAGAACCAAGAGCTACCTAAGAGTGAACATTTTTGTTATTTAGGATCGATTATCACAACAGCTGGGAAAATTGATGTGGTCCATAGAATTAAGGCGGGGTGGTTTAAATGGAGGAGTGCGTGTAGAGTACTGTGCGATAAACGAGGACCTACTAGACTAAAAGAAAATTTCTATAAAACGGCTATTAGACCAGTGATCTTGTATGGAACGAAATGTTGAGCAACTAAGAATTAACATGTAGATAAAATGAGTCTTGCTGAGATGAGGATGCTAAGGCAAATGTGTGGCAAGACTAGAAAAGACAGAAATGAGAATATTTGTGAATGGGTAGGAGTAATACCCGATAAAAGATAAGTTGAGAGAGAATTTATTGAGATGATTTGGTCATACACAACGGAGACCAAAAAAAGCAGTAGTGAAAAGAAACGATATAGTGACGGTAGACACAAGTGTTAGGAGACGAGGCAAACCTAGATTGAGGAGAGCTAGTATAGTAAATAGAGATATGAATCTCTTTAATTTGACTAACCAAATAGCCATTGATAAAGTCGAGTGGAGAAAAAAGATTCATGTAACCGAAGCCATTTGATGGGACTTAAAACTTGGTTTGGTTTGGTTTGGGAGATTGTGTGGTGAAGATTAAATTTGTGTAGTGTAGGATCCATATGAAGAATAAATTTGAACCATAAGATAATAATTATGGATACTTTCAGGGTAGTTAAGTCTGAATTTGTAGTATTGCTGTTAAAAAATCAGGCAAAATAGAAAAAGATGTGTGCCTCACATACATCCTTTCCTTCACATAAAAACTAATTATTATTTCATCCTTGAGAAGGGCATTAGTGTCATTTTGCTGGAGCGATTAGTAGCTCCATGGTGGTGGGGATCAATTGCTGGCAAGGTATCCCAACCATTGTGTTAAACAACCCTCCTTTCCAAAACTCTACAAAAAGTTTATGATCTTGTTTCATACTTTATGTGAGATTTTTTTGAGTGATTTTCTTCCAAAAGTCTTCATTACACATCATTGCATTGTTTTATCACCCAGGAATCGATTGGTAATTTAAGGCGTTTGAGAACAGAGATTAAGGCCCTTTTTTGGAAGATAGTTTTGGGCTAAAATAGCCAATAAAGACAAAATGCCACATCCAAACCATAATCATTTCACTTTGTCTCTCACAACCATCAAATCAATTACAAAAAAACTAGCCAACTTCCCAAACACAACTTTTTGAGCTAGGCTAAAATAGCCGAAAAGCCAACTAAAATAGCCAACTTCCCAAACGAGCTCTAAGGCATGGATTTTTGTGGTATCTAGTGGATCAAGAAGGTTGACTAGGTCAAGCCGTGCTCATGGAACTTCTTCAAGACATCAAAGGAGGCTGAACCTAGGTGATTGGTTGTAAGTCCTTTGTCCATGTCTTGTACTCTAGATTCATTTAAAGAATTTTGTTTGGTGTTGGGACCATGGTTTTTTTCTCTCTAGGAGATTTTTCCAATTGGGCTTCCCACGTTACTTATTGTGCTGTTGCATTGAATACTATTTTGATTAATTTAGTTCGCAGCAATTTAAAATTGGGAACCAGTTTAAGTAATCATAATTTTGTGACATTGGCCTATTCACCACCCTCTAGGCACAATATATTCGAACTCCAATTATTCAATTGGTATCAAAGCTTTGTTGCTCATTGACTTAGCTTAGCTACTGGAGTTGATCTTAGGTTCCACTGCAATGGAGACTGAAGTAAATAGAAGAGCAGCTTCCTATACTAGACCACCTTTGTTTACTGTGAGTACTTATCCCTACTGAAAGCCTAAGATGAAATAGTTTTATGTCACTTGGATGTGGAATTTGGGTTCGAACCACCTACACACTATGATTTAAGAAAAAAATTGAAAACACTCACAATGGAATACAATTGACATAAAGAACATTGAATATAATGCCAAAGCACTCTGTGCTATTCTCAGTGATGTAACTGGTAGTGAGATTGAGAAAGAAGCCTGGGATATTCTTAAAATCATACACAAGGGCACAGAGACTGTGAAAGGCTCAAAACTGCAGATTTGACCACTAAATTTGAAGGATTTAAAACGATGAAATCTGGCACCTTTGACCAATTTTATTTTAGGCTCAATCATATTGTCAATTCAACTTTTTGGCCTAGGTGAGACTATACCAAAGGGTCGAATTGTCTGATAAGTTCTTCAACCTCTTCTAGAGCATTTTACAGCCAAAGTTACGGCCATAGAGAAAAGTAAGAAACGTAGTGGCATTTTACAGCCAAAGTTACGGCCATAGAGAAAAGTAAGAAACGTAGTGACATGCAAATAGATGAATTGATATGGTCCCTACAGACTTATGAGCTGAGCATGTGTCCTTCGAAAAACCCTAGGTAATTCTAACAAGGGTATAGCTTTAAAATCCGTGAAAGAAAATAAAATTGAGGCTAATGAAGTGAGATGAACATGAGGAAGATCTAGAGTTCTTTGCTAAGAAATTTGAAGGATACATGAGATTTAGAAAAGGTAACAATCAAAATCAATCTAAAAAATCATAAAGCTATCAAAAATCTGGTGGGTAAGAAAATATAAAAAGGATAAATTACAATTATAGTACCTAAAGTTTAACATCTTTTTTTTTTTTTAAGTCCCTAAAATATTAAATTCGAATTAATTTAGTCTTGAAGACAATATAAAAATAGAACATAAGTCTAAAGGTTATATCAAATTGTGATCATGCCCATATTTTAATTTATTGTTAACTTAATTATCTTCTACATGTGTGTTTTTATAATTGGTATATTTCACCCAGAATAATTAATTCTAATTGCTCAATTTCTAATATTATTTTATATTTCATTTCATTATCTTTTTCTTGTTCCCCCATTATTTATAATTCTTCTAGACTATAATTCCTTATATACATTTTTTTCATTTTTTTGGTGGTATTAATTCAAAAAGATTCACTTGGAAAGTTATATGTATTATTTTTTACAATAATTGATTGCTTACCTTTATCTAATAATAGATGTCGAATGTATAATTTCTAATTGATTTTTTTTAAGATTTTCGTTAAGTTCTTTTAATAACCTAATTATAGTATTATTTCGTTCGATAATTATTTGTAGTACAGTACTATTATTTAAATTGCCGTATTCGACTTCTTCATTGTATCTAATGCTTATATATTAATATTGACAAAACTAAGATACCAAACTCTGGTATCAATTCTAAACCACACGCACGGAGGATATTAAGTAAACAATAAATTAAAATTTGGGCCTTATAACAATTTTATATAACCTTTGGACTTCTGTTTTATTTTTATATTGTCTTCAAGACTAAATTGATTCGAATTTAATACTTTAGGGACTTAAACGAAAATGTGTTAAGCTTTAGGGACTATAGGTGTAATTTATCCATATAAAAAAGAGCTTTCAACCTACACCTAAAAACTGGGAATTCAATGAGTGTCATGGTTTTGGCCACGTGCATGCTGATTGTGGCAATGGGAACACCAAGGGTATGGATTTGAAAGTAACTGGATGATGAGAGTAATAGTTAGCAAAATCAGTCTGATGATTCTGAGTCTGATGAGAGCTGTGTAAATTACACAGTTCTTATAGCTAATGTGAAAACTTCAAGACTCACAGAGCCTGATGTGTGTGAGGAAGTTGAAGTGGCAGTATGACACTGTTAAGGAAAGTGAGAGGTGAGACTGGTAAGGCAGATTCTGACAGAGGCTGAAGATGCCTATAAAGGGTTGTATGATGAATGTCTGGAATTGAACAAAGGAAAAAATAATTATGAATGTCAGTCAAGAAATTAAAAAAAGAAAGGGACACTCTTTGGGCTAACCTAAATGAAGAGATAACAACTATTGAATGTCTTAATAAGTTGGTTGAATTAGATAAGGAGAGGAGTGACTTGAGAGAGAAACTGTTGAGTTTAAGGTTGGAGACTGGAAAAACTTTCGAAAACCAAAGACAATCATGATGGGGAACTAGAAAAGATGTTAAGTGGACAATCTGACCAAGATAAAACTGGTTTAGTGGTAATGATACAAAACAAACCAAATTTGTCAATGACAATCACGATGGGTCAAGTAGCACTTACAATCGTACTCTTGAAACCCCCCCCCCCCCAAAAAAAAAAAAAAAAAAAACTAAGTCTAGGAAGGAAGTTAAATTTGTTGTCAAACCCTTCCCCATGTGTCATCATTGTGGAGTAAAGGGCCACATTCGACCCTTAGTTGCAGGAATCGTGCAACCAGGTGGCAATTCTGAGTAAGAATCGCGACTCCGCGTTTCCTAGAAAGAAACGTGTAAGAATCGCGTTTCTGTGGAGAGAGAAATGCAATTCAGTCCAAGATGGGATCGTAAAGGGGAGAGGGAGAGAGAGCGAGAGAGACCTGAGAGAGAGAGAGAAACCTAGTCTCTCTGTCGCCTTCTCCTTCGACATCGACCTTCGACATCACCTGGACCTGCGACATCGACCTTCGACGTCGACTTCGCCTTCAATCTAATCTGCTCTCGCCTCGCAATCTGCTCACCTTCTTCTTCTTCTTCTTCTCCTCTTCCTCTCTCTCTCTCTCTCTCTCTCTCGTCGATTTGTCTTCTGTCTCCCCCCTCCCGTTTTTAACATATAATAAATAATATAATTTCTTATATAATAATAAATTTAATTAAATAATATAATTTCTTATATAATAATAAATTTAATTAAATCAAATATAATAAATAAAATCAATAAAACAAATCATCCAATTTTTATCTTTTATTTATTTTAACATATTTTATTATTCCTTATTTGTTATATTTTTTATTTATAATATATATCAATTAAAAATAAAAATAATTATATAAATAAATTAAAAATATTATCAATAAAAATAATACCTAAGATAAAAATAATAAATATATTTAAAAATAACTATTTAACTCACTTTTATATAATAAATATATTTTAAAAATAACTATTAAAATATATATATATATATATATTATCGTTCCTCGAGGCGGTCCCAACCTAAGAAACTTCTATCGGCTCACGCTTCCCCGCTCTCGCTCCCGCTCCTGCTTCGTGCAACTAAGATTCGACCAAATTGTCACAAGTCAAACAAGGATAGATTCTCTAAGTCTCCTTCTAAAGGTCAGTTAAATAGAGGTAGTTCTGGTAAGTCTAGCTTTTTTCACCATTTAGAGTTTGTAACAAATCAATCTAAGAACCTTAGTCATGAGGTAAATAATATGTTGCTAGAATTGGCAGGATAGATCATATAATAAGTATTAGTTCGTCAATAGGAAACCTAAGAATAGCAAAAAAGGAAAGAAAACTGGAAAGAACAACAATCGACAAAATAACTCATCTAAACCTAATAAACTAGAAGTCAAAAATGTTTAGGTTAGAAACGTGAGTTACATGGTTATGTGGTACACAATGCACTTAAAGTACACCATTATTCTACGTGGTACTTTGATAGTGGTTGTTTGAGACAACGAACTGGAGATAAGTCATTGCATTGCTTTTCAAGAAAAGTCGCCAAGGAATTATGTCCTTTGGAGATAGCAATCGTGCTCAAATCCTAAGAAAGGGAATCGTTAACGTTCTTGGTCTACCGAAATGGAAGAATGTCCTCTATGTTGAGGGTTTGAACACTAAGTCTCCTAAGTATTAGTCAAATTTGTGACAATGATCACCATGGGGAATTTAATAATAATGATTGCTCTATTCTTGATGATTTTAGTGCATGCATAATGAAAAATGCTAGGACATCTAACAACCGTTAATTTGCATTATTTCTGATAAATCTCTTGTAAGAGGGTAAAGTTAGACACAGTAGAGTTGTGGCACCAGAGGTCGGGGCAAATTAATTTTGGTGATTCGTTGAAAATTGCAATGAGTTTGTGAAGAGTATAGCTGGAATGGGGAATGGTAAAGGTCAAGCCTTTGAACCTTGTCAAATTAGGAAGCAAATCAAGTTCAAACACAGAAAGACTCATGAAATCACACTACTACTAAACCTCTAAATTGTTACACATTGATTTCATGGAACCTTCTACGATAGAGTCTAAATGGAGAGAAGTATATCTTAGTGGTGGTTGATGATTGCTCTAGGTACACCTAGGTTGGATACCTTAAAGTAGGGAGTGGACAAACCTTGGGCCAAGCCAAGTCCGGCTTACACTGTATAGTAAGAGAATATGTGTCATCTCAAACCCGGCCTGGCCCAACATTGGGCCTAATCTAACCATTCCAAGCTTGGCCCCAAAAAAACCTTCCAAATCCCAAACCCGCCCCAATAGCTATGGACTACTAATTTTTTAGATATGGATAACAAATTATTTAGATCCTTTTAATTATTATTTGAATTTAAAACATTAACAAATCCAATAGTAAAATAAATATGGTCTCCTAACAAATGTTTTAATTTAAGCACTAAAAAAAAGTATATATATACCTTTTGTCTTTTATAATTTTCTGCTTTATTTTATACCTAATATAACAACAAATATTCTACAAATAGGCAGGCCAGGATGGGCTGCACTAGAACTCCTTATCCCAAGCCCAAACCGAATATTAAATGGGCACAAAATCTCAGTCTATCCTGTTTCTAAAAACTAAATATTTTTTTCAAACTCTAAAAATAGCAGCCTAGGCTGGGTGGGCCATCATGGCCACCCCTCCCTACCTTAAAGAAAAGTTTAATGTGTATGGTCGTTTCAAGACCATCAGTCAAGAATCCAAACAGAAAAAGGGTTCTCTATCTCTAGGGTGAGAAGTGACCATGACAAAGAGTTTAAAATTCTAATGTTGCCAAATATTGTGATAATAGAGGGATCAAGCATGAGTTTTCAGCCTCACACACCCGACAACAAAATGAGGTTGTTCAAAGGATGAATAGAACTTTTCAAGAGATGGCTAGAGTGATGCTACACTCCAAGAGAGTTGTAAAACATTTAAGGGTCAAGGCCATGAATACTACCTACTACACTCTGAACAGACTTTACCCTAGACTAGGCACCTCTCAAACTCCTCATGAGTTGTAGAATGACAAAAAACCAAACCAACTATCAAGTAGTTCTGAATCTTTTATAGTAAATGCTATATGAAGGATGGTGAGTAAATTTGACTTTAGTAGTGATGAGGAAATCTTTCTAGGGGAATTACAGTGACTATAGAGCTTTCAATCTTCACACATCCACTATTGTGGAGTTTGTCAACATTATGGTGGATGAGTCTTGTCTAGACTTACCCATACCCTGGCTACAAGGCTTGTTGCTCAAGGTTATACCCAAATTGAGGGTATAGCCCTTGATGAGACCTTTGCTCCTCCCATGGCTCAACTTGAGTTTATTCAACTACTCTTTGTCATTGTTTGTCATCTAATAGTCAAGTTGTACCAAATGGATGTCAATAGTGCCTTTCTCAATGGCCTTCTACAAGAAGTCTAAATGGAGTAACCAAAGATTTCAAGGATCCACAAAGTCCTAACCATGTCTAAACACTTAGGAACACTCTATATAGCCCAAAACCATGACCGGTTAACCAATTACCTCTTGAACTCCGGCTTCATTCAAGGGGGAGTTCATAGGACTCCATTGATTCACAAGGATGAGAAAGATATAGGCATAGCTCAAATATATGTGGGATACAATTTTATTGATTGGCACCGCGGTGTCCAGATCAAAATTCGACTAATCCTTAAGGGTGCATAAGCTCTCGGCAAGGAGTTTTCCGCAAGTGTACCATGGTTCAAGGGTTTTTAGACACTAAAGGCAAGGATTTTGATCCCACGCTTTATCACAGTAAAAGTGTAGTTTGTTAGAACTTACTGCTAGTCAATCAGATATTGCCTTTAGTGTTGGTGTTTGTGCTCATTATCAAACCTGTCCTAAAGAGTCTCACTTGTTAGCCATCAAATGCATCATTCGTTATGTCAAGGGATTGTACAATTTGGTATTTGGTACAATACTGATCTCGCTGTCTATTCTAATGCAAATTGGGTAGGTAATATTGATGATAGGAAGAGCACTTTCAGTTATTGCTTTTACTTGGGTAACTATTTAGTAACTTGACATGGCAAAAAGCATAATTGTATTTCCCTATCTATTGTTGACGCCAAGTATATAGTCGTAGGAAACTATTATACTCAATTGTTGTGAATGAAACAAATGGTTCAAGATTATAGTATCTCTCAGGGCACAATGACTGTGTTTTTTGACAACAGGAGTACCATTAATGTCTCTAAAAATCCTATCCAGCACTCTAGAACCGAACACATCGACATTCGGCATCACTTCATCAGGGATCTTGTAGAAAATAGTGTTACTCTAGAGTTCATTACCACACAATCCCAACTAGCTGACTTGTTCACTAAGCCTTTAGATTCTCTTAGGTTTTAGTTCCTTTAAAAATCTATAGGTATGATATCAATGCTTCAATCAGTCTATCATCATGTCACTCATGTTCTTCACTATATCTATCTTTTAGAAGTTGACATGATTTGTATGATTGCATGCTTATGTAAAGTTGCATGCTTATGTGAGATACTAGAATCTCTTGAGCATTGGGTGTTGTTATAACTTTACTATGGATTCTTGTGTATCAACTAATTTGGTGTTTGTGCAAAATTTGATTTAATTGCGATACATTATGAAGAGTTTTTACATGCACACATGCCTATCCTTTAAAATTCATTTGTACTCAGATATCATTGCACATACACAGTGAGTATTGAGTTTCTAGAGAATCTTGTAATGATCGAAAGTATCTTTAGTTGCTTTGGAAAGGCCTTCAGACTTGAATTGGATTGATTCATATTTGAGGCTTGCGTGTGGCAACTTTCCCCCAATAGAGGTATTCTTAAAACAGGAATGGCCACTTATGGATTACGTTACATGAACTCTTCGTTTTTTGGGAGGTACCCGTGTTGACAAGACACGGGTACGGGTGCGGGATACGGCTCTTTACAAATGGATATGGGAGAAGAAACGACAAAGGAGAGAGCAATGAGAGAACCTGGTTGCCAACTTCAAAAGAGCAAGACATCGATCCCTCTGTCGCCTCCTTCAACTTTGTCTTCGTGGACTTTGACTTCGTCTAGCGTCTTTTGATTTCGACTTCAACTTCGACTTCGACGAGCACGACTATAAGCCCCTCTCTCTCTTTTATTCTTTATTTAATATATTTAATTCCTCTATTTTATTCTTTTTATAAAAATATTTTCCCCATAATCTTTCCATGTACAGAGTAAAATTGCACCATCCCACTTGTTTGATATTTTCCCTAAAAAATAAGTGTATAAAAAGATATAAAATTATGTATTGAAAATGTAATTTTTTTTTTTGGGGGGGGGTCATTATGTGATTCTTAAACAATACATGGGCAACCAATATACATTCTACTGATCAAATTAATTTTGATATGAAGAATTTACCAAAAAATATGTCAAGCATGTGTATCAGATTTTAACCTAAAAAAAATACATTTCTAATGCAAAGTTGTTTAAAGGTAAATACACACACAAAGTCTATTAACCTAGGCCTTAGATGTCAGCCTACTATTAACCTGGGCCTTAGAAGAATATACTAGGCTTGCACTTTGTGAAGTTACACAGAGAACAAAGTCTATAAATTTCATAGTTGTCAGTATTGACAAGTAGAATGAGACTCTTATCTTTATTCTCATCCAATTAATCAGTACTTCAAAGTTCTGACCATCTATTAGAGACCAATAAAATAACAAATCGATTGTGCAAGATTCCCAAGAAATTCTTTTATTTCTTTCAGAAGCAGATGATTAATCAAGAACGTGAATATTGAAATAAATAATAATACAAAACAACAAAACAAAACAATGAATAGGCATATGCAAGTGAGATACAAATTGTGACACACATGCTAACTGAGAACATTATTTAACGTGGAAGTAGTAAAATGTGAGCTCAATATTGCTGATCAACTGACCAAAGGTCTCTATCTAGAAGCATAGAACCAAATCTATAGATGGAGGTGGGCTTAAGTCCAACAAGAAGTTAACTGGGGAGGTAACCAAACTTTGACTAGAAAAACAACTCTTTACCGTTTTCAAATCGATATAGTTTCAAATCTATGTAAATTCTTCACCATTTTCAATTTTGTAACACAGTAATATAGTTTAAATTTCTATAAGTCATATTTTGAATTTCTAATCATTTTTGTTAATGAAAATTAAACGCTGATGTTATATGCCAGCATTATATATATACCATCTCATACACCATCCAATTTCAGATATCAGATCTACACAGGAGCTTTCTACTCTATGTAACTATTTTCAACTTCACTATCATATAACAAGTTCTAATTCCATTCTCCCCCAAGTCACCGTCCAATACATTATATCTCAAATTTCTTGGCAAATCTAGGTTCAAGACAAAGTTCATATCCTCGTGGTCAGGCTAGACTGCTGGATGAGAAAGGCTGTAAGCAGCAGGGTTGCATCTTAGAGTCATAGCACTCTGTCATCACCTTCATGTAGGGAGGATTTGTGGCTTTAGAACAGTGATCACGCATCTCCTCCCATTCTTATACTCAAATTTCCATGTTAATTTCTACTACTCTACTGAGCATATATGTTGTATACCATTTCCCTCTAATTTATTGCATTGTTCCATATTATTATGTTTTGATTGTTGTTATCAACTTAGTATATTGTATTTGTTCCATAATCTGTTTACTGAACTCAACATTTGTTCCTTAATCTATTTATTTTATAAACAGATAGATAATTTTACATTTTACTTTTCTGTACATGTATTTTATAAGTTTGTTATACAGATTTAATAGCCCAAGCTGCCCACTAACATGTGGAAGAAATTTGGGGGGAAATCTAACAAGTTTCAGTAAACATACTTTTTCAGATCTTTTCCCATTTCCAACAGTTCGCCATCATCATCAAGCTTCGAAAGACCGTCATAGCATTTTTTTGCTTTTCTGTCCAAGCTAAACGAAAATGGCCAGCTCTTCTTGAGAATTTGACTCCTCGTATCCATTGTATTGTAGACTTTACCCCACTTCCAGATTCCATATGATTCCACAATTTCATAGCCAAGAGAATCAAAATAAATCAAATAAAATACATAATAATGACAAAAATAATCCATGATCAAAAACCAAAAACAAAAACCTTCTTAATTAATTTCATTGTCACGATCTGCCTTTATATGCAAATGATGAGCAAAAACAACTTCGCATACTCAGACCGCATCTAAACATATGCCAACAAAACAAAAACTCTCAAAACTTAAATCATATTTAACTTCCAAATAAATAATCAAATAATTTTCTCAACAAACAAACCAAGTGAAGTTACTATGGATTTATGGAAATTATTAGATAGGTATTTTACAGAGGACAATTGGGTGCCGCGACAATCGCCGAAGTCAGAGTGGAATCCCTGTTGACGATGCAAGAAAGGGACAAACCAACGCCAACAACCGTCACAGTGAGAATTCGATGGGTTGACAAGGTCTCGTAGATGGGAGTTGAGAGAGTGTGTATTCAAAATGAGGGCTGGGTTGTCTGATCGGAAAGTAAGGGCTGGGTAGGCAACCTTTTTCACGATTTCAACTTGATTAAAAATTTGAGACACTTGCCAGCCGATCCTATTGGTCGGACTTATTTATGTATAAGTCCTTCATCTTTTTTCAATTATTAATATCTCAAAATATCCTCACTTTATCTCATTCAACACTTAACCACAACATTATTATTATCATTGACCATTGAGAGCAATTACCTCCGATCACCAACAACCACCTCCGACCTCCAACGATGGTTTTCGGCGACCAACTCCGCCCACTCTCTTTAATTATTGGCAACCACCTCCAATCTCCAATGACTTCCGGCTACATTTTTCCTGCCATTTTCGCTAGAGGTCGGAGGTTGTTGTTGGTAATCAAAGGTAATTGCTCTCAATGGTCAATGATAATAATAATGTTGTGGTTTAGTGTTGAATGAGATAAAGTGAGGATATTTTTGAAATATTAATAATTGAAAAAATATGGACTTATAAATAAATAAGTCCGACCAATAGGATCGGCTGGCAAGTGTCTCAAATTTTTAGTCAAGTTGAAATAGCGAAAAAGGTTGCCTACCCAGCCCTTACTTTCCAATTAGACAACCCTAGCCCTCATTTTGAGTACACACTCTCTCAACTCCCATCTAAAAGACCTTGTCAACCCATCGAATTCTCACTGCGACGGTTGTTGGCGTTGGTTTGTCCCTTTCTCGCATCGTCAACGGGGATTCCACCGATTCGAGCATTGTTATGCACCCAATTGTCCTCTGTAAAATACTTGTCTAATAATTTCCATAAATCCATATTAACTTCACTTGGTTCGTTTGTTGAAAAAATCATTTGATTATTTATTTGGAAGTTAAATATGATTTAAGTTTTGAGAGTTTTTGTTTTGTTAACATATGTTTAGATGCGGCCTGAGTATGCGAAGTTGTTTCTGTTCATCATTTGCATATAGAGGCTGATCGTGACAATGAAATTAATTAAGAAGGTTTTTGTTTTTGGTTTTTGATCATGGATTATTTTTGTCATTATTATGTATTTTATTTGATTTATTTTGATAGACTCTTGGCTATGAAACTGTGGAATCATATGGAATCTGGAAGTGGGGTAAAGTCTACAATACAATGGATACGAGGAGTCAAATTCTCAAGAAGAGCTGGCCATTTTCGTTTAGCTTGGATAGAAAAGCAAAAAAATGCTATGACGGTCTTTCGAAGCTTAATGATGATGGCGAACTATTGGAAATGGGAAAAGATCTGAAAAAAGTAAGTTTACTGAAACTTGTTAGATTTCCCCCCAAATTTCTTCCACATGTTAGTGGGCAGCTTGGGCTATTAAATCTGTATAACAAACTTATAAAATGCATGTACAGAAAAGTAAAATGTAAAATTATCTATTTGTTTATAAAATAAATAGATTAAGGAACAAATGTTGAGTTGAGTACACAGATTATGGAACAAATACAATATACTAAGTTGATAACAACAATCAAAACATAATAATATGGAACAATGCAATAAATTAGAGGGAAATGGTATACAACATATATGCTCAGTAGAGTAGTAGAAATTAACATAGAAATTTGAGTATAAGAATGGGAGGAGGTGCGTGATCACTGTTCTAAAGCCACAAATCCTCCCTACATGAAGGTGATGACAGAGTGCTGTGACTCTAAGATGCAACCCTGTTGCTAACAGCCTTTCTCATCCAGCAGTCTAGCCTCACCATGAGGATATGAACTTTGTCTTGAACCTAGATTGGCCAAGAAATTTAAGATATAATGTATTGGACGGTGACTTGGGGGAGAATGGAATTAGAGCTTGTTATATGATAGTCAAGTTGAAAATAGTTACATAGAGTAGAAAGCTCTTGTGTAGATCTGATATCTGAAATTGGATGGTGTGTGAGATGGTATATATATAATGCTGGCATATAACATCAGTGTTTAATTTTCATTAACAAAAATGATCAGAAATTCAAAATATGACTTATAGAAATTTAAACTATATTACTATGTTACAAAATTGAAAATGGTGAAGAATTTACATAGATCTGAAACTATAATGATTTGAAAACGGTAAAGAATTGTTTTTCTAGTCAAAGTTTGGTTACCTCCCCAGTTAACTTCTTGTTAGACTTAAGCCCACCTCCCTCTATAGATCTGGTTCTATGCTTCTAGATAGAGACCTTTGGTCAGTTGATTAGCAATATTAAGCTCACATTTTACTACTTCCACGTTAAATAATGTTCTCATTTAGCATGTGTGTCACAATTTGTATCTCACTTGCATATGTCTATTCATTGTTTTGTTTTGTTGTTTTGTATTATTATTTATTTCAATATTCACGTTCTTGATTAATCATCTGCTTCTGAAAGAAATAAAAGAATTTCTTGGGAATCCTGCACGATCGATTTGTTATTTTATTGGTCTCTAATAGATGGTCAGAACTTTGAAGCACTGATTAATTGGATGAGAATAAAGATAAGAGTCTCATTCTACTTGTCAATACTGACAACTATGAAATTTATAGACTTTGTTCTCTATGTAACTTCACAAAGTGCAAGCCTAGTATATTCTTCTAAGGCCCAAGTTAATAGTAGGCTGACATCTAAGGCCTAGGTTAGTAGACTTTGTGTGTGTATTTACCTTTAAACACCTTTGCATTAGAAATGTATTTTTTTTAGGTTAAAATCTGATACACATATTTGACATATTTTTCGGTCTCATATCAAAATTAATTTGATCAGTAGAATGTATATTGGTTGCCCATGTATTGTTTAAGAATCACATAATGACCCCCAAAAAAAAAAATTTACATTTTCAATACATAATTTTATATCTTTTTATACACTTATTTTTTAGGGAAAATATCAAATCAGTGGGATGGTGCAATTTTACTCTGTGCATGGAAAGATTATGGGGATGCCTGCATACCTTGGTCTTGGATGTGGATGCCCACCAACCATGAGAACAACAAACACAAGTAGAAACTAAACATTTTTATAGAAAGACTAAGGACTTACTAGCGAGGAAAAAAGACTTTGAGAAGTAGGGGTGCAACTTGGGCAGGCTCATTCCAATCCCAGCCCAAAATTTTTTACGGTTTGTGCAACATATTTTTGAACTTGGTGCGGGCTTGGGTAGAAATTCAAAAATCCAAATTAAATTCTGTCTGGCTTTGGGTAGAGACACCAAACAAGCTGAAGTAATCCAAAAAGAAGAAAGAAAAAGGACTTTCTATATGAAGAATGAATCTAGAAAGATAATAAGCTAACGTGCTAGTCTTTCGGGTTGCAAAGGATAGGGGGATCGATCATAGAAATGAGCCATTAGCAGGTGTCTTTAAAGAGACTGGAGCAATTACAATTGCCATATTGTAGGTATCAATCGTTGAACCGAAATGAAGGGTCAAGTGATGAACGATAAAGATCACAGGCTAACATGGAGTGATCGGGCGCAGGAGATGAGACGAGGGTTCAATCAGAAATGCATAGATGGCAATAGATTGCAAATGGCAGTGGTTGATCGGCATGGTAGGAACAACAATAGATCGCTGCGATTTCAAGGTAATCGTTTTCCTCTTTCCAAATTCTTCTTAGGAAATTAACTTGTGCACAAAAATCCTCCCCCTAGGATACACAGAATCTTGAAAAGAATGAGAAAATTGTATAGCTTATTTTATGTATATCTTCGTTTATAAACTAAGATGATCAACATGCTTGAATGAGATTCAACTAGAAACATAAGACTAAGAGCATAGACAAGAACAAGTGTTTATCCAATGTAACAATCAAGTTTTGTGTTATCACTGCATAAAATGTGTAAGTGAGCACAAAGGTCGTGCAAATCTAGAATGCAGAAATATCTCAAGGTGCTATGAGATGTCCAAGGGACAAGGAATACACACAAGTCAAGCCCATCATTTGGACCTAAGGCATTGAAGCACAAACCCGAGTTGTTAAACAAGCACATGCTGATCAACTTCTATAGGAACGTGTAGCCTTATAACACAAATAAAGTTTTTATCTAGTGGATGTGTGCAATATGCTATTTAGCTTTCACAACATTCCACAAGTTATGTTACACGGACTCGGGTGCGAGTATCGGGTGCAGGTGCATATCTAAGGATCAGACACCTCAAAACTAAAAATGAAGGATACGTAGATACGGATCCGGATTTGGATTTGGATTTGGATACAAATACGGGAGTACGTCTTATAATTTTTTCTTAAATATATATTCTATATAAAAATGAGTTGAAAAGTTGACCGAATAATTTTTTTATATATAATTTATGGGCCAAACATATAAATTAGCTACATAACAGCCCATGATATTAAAAGATTTGTTGGCCAAAATTTTAATAGGCCAAAATTTTAGTAGACCCAAAATTTTATTTTATTTATCTGGTTCAGCCCAATTTTTTTTATAAATATTTTTATAAAAAGAATAAAATAGAGGAATGAAATATAATAAATAAAGAATAAAAGAGAGAGTGGGGCAAATCAAAAGGCAGATCAATGTCAGTGGAATGGAAGAGAAAGAGAGCAAGAGAGAGAGAGAGAGAGAGAGGGGCTTACAGTCGTGCTCGTCGAAGACGAAGTTGAAGTCGAAATCAAAGGGCACTAGACGAAGTCAAAGTCCACGAAGACAAATTTGAAGGATGCGACCAAAGGGATCGATATCTTGCTCTTTTGAAGTTGGCAACCAGGTTCTCTCATTGCTCTCTCCTTTTTCATTTCTTCTCCCGTATCCATTTGTAAAGAGCCGTATTCCAGCCTTATCCCGCACCCATACCTGTATCTTGTCAACACGGGTACCTCCCAAAAAACGAAGAGTTCTTGTAACGTAGTCCATAAGTGGCCATTCATGTTTTAAGAATACCTCTACTGGGGGAAAGCTGCCACACGCAAGCCTCAAATATGGATCAATCCAATTCAACTCTAAAGGCCTTTCCAAAGCAACTAAAGATACTTTCGATTATTACAAGATTCTCTAGAAACTCAATACTCACTGTGTATGTGTAATGATATCTGAGTACAAATGAATTTTAGAGGACAGGCATATGTGCATGTAAAAACTCTTCATAATGTATCGCAATTAACTCAAATTTTGCACAAACACCAAATTAGTTGATACACAAAAATCCATAGTAAAGCTATAACAACACCCAATGCTCAAGAGATTCTAGTATCTCACATAAGCATGCAATCATACAAATCATGTCAACTTCTAAAATCATATAAATCATGTCAACTTCTAAAGATAGATATAGTGAAGAACATGAGTGACATGATGCTAGACAGTTGATAATTGCTTATACATCCAATTCCAGTTGATAATTGCTTATACATCCGATTCCAGTGTACATCACAAGTTTTTGGTTCATGCATTGAAACTAATTTTGAATATTCTAGAGTTGCTATGTAGTTTTCTGTAGTATCTCACAGCCCTTACGTTATATATGCTGATTTTTTAGGGTGCTAGAGTTGTAGTTGCTTTAATTTGTTTTGTGGGAGTTAACAGTAACTTATGGTTTTGGTTTTCTGATATTATTCTTCATTTGTTTGTTTGTTTATTTAAAAAAGAAAAAGAAAAAAAAAAAGGCCCTCTTTTGGTTTGATATCAAACTTCCTACTACTAGCTGTGCATATATAGTCAGTTTGCTCTCTTTTGGAATGCTCTTTGAAAGCTCAAACTAGGTTGCGGCATATAGTCAGGTGCAAATACTGCAAATAGGAGGATCCTTACTTGTATTTAGTTTTAATTGACTGCCCTATCTGCCCATCTCCACTTCCAGTGACCATTCCCTCTTCCTACTCCTCCTCTCCAAGAGCCTCCAGTCATAACCATGAATCATTTTTTACTTCTTTTTCTTCTTCTTCTTCTTCTTCTTCTTCTTCTTCTATCGTTGCCATTGACCGAACGTACTCTTTCTTCTTCTTCCTCTCCTACTTCTAATGTCATTCTCATTCCTTTTTACATTATTGAGTAAAAATAAAAAAAGAATGAATTTGATCATTTATAAACTTCTGCTTCTTCCTTAAATTCTTGAGTAACATAAAAAAGAAAGAAAGAAGAAAAAAAAAAAAAAAAAGGAGAAAAGGAGGGAGAATTTGATGGTTTATAATGGCTTCGGGCAAGATTTGGTTAAATTCCCTCTTTACTTTGTTTATCTGTGTCTTCACACCATTATGTCCATTAATTCCATCACTTTACCTTACTAAAAGAGATGTCGGTGTAATTACACTAAAAATATGGGGCTTATTATTTCTTTTCTTCATTATTTTATTTTATTTTTTAAGATCTTAGGAGAATGGATCCATTCTTTTATTAGTTTTACATGAACAGGGGAGCATTAGCCAATTCAACAGCTGATCAACACAACCAAGTGAAAATTCAACAGTATTGATCAATAATTGATGAAAGTAAAATTGAAAGATTGGAATAGTACCTGAAACAATCCCTAAACTCATAAGACTCTCTCTCTCTCTCTTCTTATTCAATGGAAATGTTAAAACACTAATTTTATTTTGACTATATAAAGCAACCAATCATCAAAACAGAGATGACCTATTTGCTTAAAAAGTGAAGGAGTAGCTATATTGATCTCGATCATTTGAAGAGGCAATTGCCATTTTTGTAACAAAGCTTTTATGCAATCCATTTTGACCCTGAAACCTTTTAACATAACACAACATAGCAAAGTCCCAAGAAAATAAATAGACAGTAAATCAATTTCATCTTCCACATGAGAAATCAAAGCTAACAATTTCCAAATGCATCAGAATTCACAACTGATTTAAATCCATAGCTTTAAACAACATTGAGTTAAAATTTCCATGAATCAAAGCAACAACTCTGCGAAGCTAACCGTATTTTCTGCTGATTGATGCGTAAGTCTCTTCGACAGGTTTCGCCAATTGCAAAAGAGTGCCAACAACTCTGTGAAGCAACAACTCTGTTTGGAAGTTGAGAACACAGAACAAGAGAGAAAGAGAGAACGAGAGAGAAAGAGAGTACGAGAGAACGAGATAGAGAAACTCACCACGCCGGAGAACCACCGTGGTATCGCCGCCGCTAGATCGTTGCCTTTGCAAAACCTATGGAGATTGCTGCCTTCGCTGCTATGTGAGAGTGAGATTGAGAACCCTAACATATGGGGAAATGGGCGGGTACCCATTCCCGACCCATATCCTATGGATATTTTAAAAAACCACTTCCTATGGGTTAAAAAAAGGGA
The DNA here is from genome assembly GCA_025200525.1 of Camellia lanceoleosa. Lineage (NCBI taxonomy): Eukaryota > Viridiplantae > Streptophyta > Magnoliopsida > Ericales > Theaceae > Camellia > Camellia lanceoleosa. The sequence goes on along the minus strand of JANUSC010000142.1, from coordinate 305,144 downwards.
AAAAATTCATATATTTGGGTTGGATCTCTACATACCCATAGGATCCCCATTGCCAGGCAACCTTTTCTCCTCACCCACTAGCAATTCAGCCTTCCTCTAGCCCACTCTCTTTTACCGCATGACCTTTTCTTCTCACCCACCGGCAACTCAGCCAACCACCGTGACCCTATTTTTTTTCCCACCCCATGGCAACTCAGCTCTACCCTCCGCCGCCTTGTCGTGAACAATCTCGTCGCCCATTCTCACCATCGCGGCCCAAGCTTTTATGCCCTCTTCCACCACTGATACAGCATGAGAGAGAGCACCACCGCTCCATCGCGAACATCCTCGACACTCACCCCGCCATCGCGTCCAGCCATTCTGCCAACTTCCACCGCCGATAAAAACACGAGAGAGAGAGAGAGAGAGAACCCAAATCTGAGAACTCATATCTGGAAAAATAAGATGATGAAATGGAAGAGGGGTCACAATAGTTGGAGGTTATTAGGGTTGGTTGCCGATAAAAACATATTGGGGGTTAGCTCAGAGGCGCGTCCGGAGCGGTACCGGAGGTGGTGATTGGAAGTGGGGTAGGGTTTGGAATTGAGAAGATGAGCGTAAATTGGATATTATAATAGGTGTAATGAGAAAGAAAATAAAATTTGGAATCCATCCATCTTTACTATATATTAATATTAAGTAAATTGGTGATTCTTGTGGAAATTTCAATCTCTTAATCTAAATTTTTTGATTTTAAAATTTAAAAAAATAAAAATATTAATATTTATTAATTTTTTATAATAAGATTTTAATGCATTAAAAATAAGTATAAAAAAAATTCTTTAAAATCTAACACATGAATTTTAAAAAGTCCCAACATATATGATTGTTATTTCTCAAAATAACACTTTAATGCATTAAGAATAAATATAAAAAAATTCTTAAAAAGTCCAACACATATGACTATTATCAAAATATTAAACTTTAATATAATATAATAAAAAAAAGAAGACATTTAATTCCTTAAAAAATTCAACACATATAATTATGATAAAAATATTAAACTTTAATATAATATATAAAAAAAAAGACATTTAAAAAAAAAACAAAGACATTTAAAAATTGCAATTCACATATATTGATAATTGTAAATATATTAAGAAAAATGGGGTTTCTAAACCCCAAGTGTTGTGAGAGCTCCAATCTCTCAATCTTAATTTTCTAAATTTTTTATTTAAAAAAAAAAACTCAGCATTTATTGATTTGGTCAAAATCCCCTAATCAGTATTTATTAACTTTTTCCAATTCACATCCCTATATTTATTGATTTGGTCAAAATCCCTGATTAACATTTAAAATCTCATCTTACAAATAATTATAAATACAGTTCGTGTATAGTTACTGCAGTATCTTTTTTAATTTCTCGTGTATACTATAGTTAATGATAAGATTGTTAAATTATTTTTATAAAAAAATATTAAAAAACATAATTTATATATTAAAAAAAATTAAAACAAATATAAATATTTATAATTATCCCATGCATAGCACGGGTGATGAGCTAGTACTATATATTAAGCAAAATGAGGTTTTTAACCCCAAACCTTGTGGGAGCTCCAATCTCCCAATCTAAATTTTTTGATTTTTTGATTTAAAAAAAAAATCTTAGTATTTATTAATTTCTCCCAACTCTCAAGTCTTACCATCATAATAACACTTTAATCCATTAAGAACAAGCATAAAAAAATTCTTTGAAATACAACACATATGAATTCCTTGAAAAGTCCCAACACATATGATTATTATCAAAATATTAAATTTTAATATAATATAATAAAAAAAAAAGACATTTAATTCCTTGAAAAGTCCAACACATATGATTATTATCAAAATATTAAACTTTAATATAATATAAAAAAGAAAAAAAAGAAGACATTTAAAAAAATAATTTAAAAATCACAATTCGCATATATAAATAATTGTAAATACAATCCGTACATAACACGGGGTAATATGCTAATGGTGTAAAAAGAAAATGAGTGTAAGAAGTCCATTTTGTGGTGTAAGTAGAACTGCTAAAAAGTAAAGTAATTATACTTTACATGTGCTATTTTATCTTACTAGTGGTAATCTATTCTATACACGACGCGTAAAAAATTAATAATATATTTTTTTTACAAAAAATACAAATCGTTATATTTTTGTATGTAAATTATAAAAATAAAAAAGATTGAAATTTACAATTTAAGTTTCACAATTTTATAACAATTTATTTATTAATTTTTAATTTGTCACAAATTCAATCATATAACATTTAACCTCCTTACTAGAATTACAAACTTAGTTGAGCTCAACTCAACCAACTCGAGTCAAGCTTCCAATTTTTAAAAAATTGGACAATATAGTTTTTAATTAAGTAAAAATCTATGCAAAAATTCAAAATTCAAGTTAAATTTGATTAAATTTAGACAAAAACACCAAATAATTTGAGCAACTAAAACAAAATTGTATATATAAATATACAAATTTATTTTGGTAATTTTTTTTTAAATAATAAATAAAATTAATTAAAAATTTAATATTAATAAATAAAAGCAAAAGTAATATACTTAAGATTTTCTAATAGATTTTTTATTGAAAATATCTTTAAAATGCATCTTTTACAAAGGGATCATTGAATAAGTTGATATTAAAAAAATTACTTTTTATAACAACATAAAATAATTTAAATATGAATTTTCAAAGATTCTTTTTAATTTAAAAATTACAATAAAATATTAAATAGAATAAAAATAAATTTCTTAAAAAATAAAAGTATCTAAATAAAAAATGGGTAGGAAGAAAATTTAATATAGTATTCTCTTTAATTTGAAAATAGTTCTAGATGAACAATAAGTTATCACTTATAACTCTCTTTTTTTTAGTTAAAAAAAAAAACACAAACCATCCCTTTTAATAGAAAAATAACGTTTCTTTTTAATTTATTTTAGCAAAAGCTACTTTTTAGCAATTTGAGCCCAAAATATTTTTATTTTAATTTTAATTTGTTTAATTGACAATTGAGATTAAAAAAATTAACAAGATCCATCATGTTTGACAAGTGCTAAAAAAGTGTAATGAACTATAAACTATCACGTGTAAATCTCATTTTTTTTATTTTAAAAAAATAAGTTTTACCAGCCATCACTTTTAATTAATGATTTTAGCAAAAATTACTTCTTAGCTACTATTTTTTTAATTGATAATTGAAATAAAAAAAACTTTAACAGAATCCACCATGTTTGGCAAGTGCTAAAAAATTATTCATTTTCTTAATATTTCTCTCTTTTGTTACAAAAAAATGTATATTAAAAAATATTATAAATTTTTTAAAAAATATTAGAAGGATATAAATTTTTTTATAAAATTTAAAACCAAAATAATTAAAATAAATTTTTTTAATAGCAATTAATAATTTGAACACGCATATTTAAAACAAATTATATTTAGATCAATAATACTATGATACATCATCATGATGCACGTGAATATTGATCTCATTTAATTGTAGTGATATGATTTGAAGAATAATTTAAATTTGAAATTTATTTTATAATTTAATAAATGATGCATAATTTAAGGGATAAATATTGATCTCATTCCAATTATAGCACCATAATTTAAGTAAGAATCTAAATTTGAAATTTTATTTTAAGAATATAAAATTTGTTAGTTCTAAGTCATGGGTAACAAAATTAATTTATAAACCAATCATATTGTAACAAGTATTAACAAAATTTTTAAAAAAATGAGAAAAAATAATTGCAACTTTCAACTTTAATGAGATGACAACATTTTGCAATTATAATAGTATATAAATTGACTATTTTAAACCTATTTTGTTTTTATTGGCTATTTTAGCCCCAAAAATACCCCATAAATGTGGGATAAGAGACACTTTTAGTTGATAAAATATGCTTTCTTTGTCATTTTAATCCTTAAGATTCGATTTTGTCATTTTAGTTTTCAAACTTGTCAATTTGGTTCTATCTCTAATGTTCGTTTACTTTGATAACAGGAAAAATATTTATCTTTAGATTGTAGATAATTTTGGTCCCTAAAATATGAGTTTCTTATCATTTTAATCCCTCAAGTTTTAAATTTTGTTATTTTGATTTTCGAAGTTGTTAATTTGAATTATTACTAATTTTGCTCAAATTTGAGGATCAAAATGACAAAATTTAAAACTTGAAAGATTTAAATTACAATAAATGAATAATTTAGGTATTAAAATTGTCTTTTCATCCAGATTCATGTTTTCAATGTAGACAGAAGTTAGACCTAAGACTAAATTGACTCAAATTGATAATTTTGAAGACAAAAATGAAACTCAAATGACTAAAATGAAAAATAATGCATAGGATTAAAATTGTATTTTATCCTAAAATATATTAATATTAGTATGTTTGGAATGATTTTTTGACTTTTTATGAAAAATATGCAAAAAAGTAAAGAGGAAAGGGAACCTTTGACAATTCCCTGTTCATCCTTAGCAATCAGCAATGAAGGCTGTTTATCTATTAGTCTATTTGACTACAATTCTATTTATCTATCTACGTTAGCTATTTGTCTACCTACTTGTCTAGTGTCACCTATTTGTCCAAGCGTTACTTATCTATTCACGTGTCATCTATCTATCCACTTAATCTACCTATATGTCCATATATTACCACTAGCCACCACTAGTCACCAACTACCTTTGACGATTTTTTTGGGGTTGGCAACTTTTTTTTTTGTGACAATGAATTTTTGGCAATTGACAATTGTGGGTAATATATACATACATATATTTCAAAGTAATAATTTATGTTTCTCATAAAACAATTTCATTAATCATGTAATTATATTCAAAACAAAATAATCATTGAACAGAGTTAAATACCTTTTTTTATTTATTTTCTTTCATTTCATTTTCTATCACTTTTATTTTCTACTAATTTTCTTTGTAATTAAACAAAGCTAAGTGAATGGCTTTGGAGTCCCTTTTTTTTTTCTTTTCTTTTTTTTTAAGGTAAATAACACGTCATTAAACAAAACCAATGATTGTTTCAAACAATAAAAATGCATCTACTGATCAAAACTTTCTGGAAAAAAAAAAAAAATCACACCTTTATATAATACAAGTCCCACCGACAATTTCATGTTATTATTTGTTTTAGTACAAAAATTATGTTCGATTAGAATTACTTGTTCTAGAATCAAATTGATAAGCATCTGTATAAATATAAGGGATAATTATTGGAAAATCCTGTTTGGAAGGGTTTTGGACAAAGAGATTCTCATTTAATTTTAATACTCGTAGAAGTCCCGTTTGTTTGGTAATGTTATCCAGAAGATCCCATTGCGTGATTTTGGGTGGATTTTATGACTTCTTTTCCTTGTTGTTATTCGTGGTAACGTTTTTGCCTGGTATGGCAATCCCATTGATTACGTTCTGGTTGGTAAAGGACAATTTTTGTCGGGGCACAATCTTCTGTGTGTATTTAAAGGCTGCGTATGTGCGCGGTTATAGTGTATCAAACCTTAGAGATTATTTGTGCGTGGATTTTTGGCTAAGAGACATTGAACGTAAGGAATTGGTGATCATAATTGCACATAGGTAATGTTTTTGGTGTTATGGTTGCTTGTTTTTTTACAATAGTGGCGTGTGTGGGGAATGGAAATGGGGATGTGCTGTGTGGTCAGATGTGATGTGAATGTGGAGGGAACTAGATGGGGTGGTGGGATTATATTTGGTTCTCTATAAGTCAATGTCATTTGTATTTGTTTTTCAAAGGTTTAATCACATATGTTGTTGTTTTCAGTTGCAGGTATAGGGGATAATTTAATGTTGTTGTGTTCGTATGGTGGTAATAACGTTGTCGTCAAGGTTGATGCGACATTCACATATGGTAGACTTGTTAATCATCTTTGTGAATGATTTGGGGGGCTGTGTCCCGGTTTGGTGTCTATGTTTTTCAAGATTGCCGGGTACAATAAATTCAACATGGAAAACAAATTGGATTTCCAAAACATGATGTGCCTTGCCATGTCTTTCTGGGTGGACCACATTGATGTCGTTGTGGAGTTGTGCAAGGAGTTATCGGGGGACAAATGTCGCCGGATCGTCAGTGACAACGAACAACTCGGATGTATATCTGGGGGGGTAGGTGATATGACAGATAATGTTAATGAGCATGCTGACTTGTTACCCAATTTTTGCATGCACACACGGAGGGTGTTGTTGGAATCATGGGCATTTGGCATCAACAATGTAGGGCAGTGTTTTCAAAGGGGGGCAGCGAAATTTCGAAAAGTTCTCAGCAAATATGCTATTGAATGTAGGTTCCAATTTAAGTTTAAAAAGAATGACTCGGTTAAAATTATGGTAGTGTGCATTTTTAATGAGTCAAGGGGATACCCATGGTCTATCCATGTTAGACGGATGAATGTGAATGACTTTTTTTATTTGAAGAAATGAAACAACAGGTATACATGCGGGGTTGCTGTGCGAACTATAAATAATCCCATGATGGGTTCCGAACTGGTTGTTGATGTCATGGCAGAACGTGTACGTGAAAAGCCGTTGACTCACCCAACGGATGTCAAGTTCCATTCTCAGAAAGATTATGGTTTGCAAGTTAGTTATCGCATAGCTTGGTTAGGTGTTGAGAAGGCGAGAGGTGAACTTTTCGGTGATCATTCCGCTTCGTTTGACCAATTGCGGTGGTATAGCAATGCCATTATGGAATACAATCCGAGAAGTTATGTAAATCTAGAGTTCGATGCGAGCAACACACATCAGTTCAATAGGCTTTTCATATCATTCAATGCATGTATAGACGGGTTCAATTATTGCCGCCCGCTACTGTTTTTGGATGGTACTTTTCTAAAATAGAGATTCAAGGGCAACTTGCTCGCCGCTACTGCTAAAGATGGGAACAAAGGTTATGTGTTGTTACCATTTTAATTACCATGCTATAATGTTCCCATTTCTTTACAACACATGGGCTGCTATGGAGTGACGTGCATGTGTGTTGAGTTATGTGGGTTGGTAACGTATGGGAAATCTAACAACGGGAGTGCCATACACACACTTTTTATTATTTTGATTTTATGTCTTGCAGGATTATTTCCAGTGGCGTTTGCGATTGTTGATTCGGAGAATACATCAAATTGGAAATGGTTCCTACAAAATCTTGCCAACATAGTTGATGGGTCTCGGTCGCTAACGTTTGTTTTAGATCGTCATGTTGGCCTTTTGGAATCCATACTAGTTATATTTCCCACATCACACCACGCATTCTGTATGCAACATTTACAAAGGAATTTGAAAGACAAAATGAAGTATGTCAACCACCCATATCGTCTGGGATTGGTTAGTAAATTTTGTCAATGCGCGTACGCACCAACGGTGGCTGACTTTAACCAAAAATTGGAAGAATTTACACATTCTGGCCGCCATTTTGCAATAAATTTTCTAAAGGATTTGCATATTTCAGGTATTAATTGATCGGCTTTTGGCTAGTTTTGTTTATCCACATCACTGTTTAAAAATTAGTTCGCGTACCTAACATTTTCACACGACTACGCAAGGGCAATCGGTATGGAGAGATGTCATCCAATGCAGCTAAATCATTCAACAATTGGATAAAGGAAGCACGACATTTACTGATCACTAGGTTGGTTGACACGATTAGAATATAGATAATGAATCAACTGGCGGATCGTCGGGGTGCATCTAGCACATGGACTGGAATAATATGTTCGAAAATGGAGTCCAAGTTGGATAAGGCATACAAGAAAGGTAGATTGTGGACACTCAGCCAATCAAACAATGACGTATACGAGGTCCACTCACACCCATCTATGTTGGTAGATATTGGGAAGCGTTCTTGTTCATGTTTTCAATGGTAGATAAATAGGTTGCCTTGTGAACACGCAATGGTTGCTATCCAAAACAGCGACACAAATTTGAATGGGTTAGTTGATCCCTATCTCCATGTTGTCAACTACCAAGCGTCATATTCTCACACATACTCAATCCCAACAGTTGAGAAACCAAAAATCACCCTAGATAAATTTGTCATACTCCTCCTACTGTTCGCCGACCACCCGGGAGGCCAAAGAAGAAAAGGATACTGTCGTAAGGGGAGGAAGTGTAACAAATCTGATGTGGGAGATGTGGCCGGATATGGAATCATAACAGGACGACGTGCACGGAACCAATGTAGCTTTACTTTCTAAGATAGAGTTATCGTGTAATTATGTTTAAATCCGTATTACTTACATTTTAGATAGTAAAACATTTGATGTTTGGTGTAGTTCCACTAGCAGTTGCTTAGCTCGTTTTATAATAATTATGGGAACTCCTTTAGGGTTTGGTCCAGAGTCACCCCGGGTTCAGTTACCACATAACACTTGTACCATCTATGTTCCATAGCACGATCACTTTATGAATATTTTCTCCGTTTCTGTCTAAAAACTCATTACATTAAACAAGTGTTAAAAACAGTGCATCATCTCAAGTTCGAACCCGGACACAACACATATACACCCAACATGCAGTAAATTCATTTTTATGCTGCCGTGCACACGCATGAACACTCTTCACATTTTATTTAACTCCACAGTGTCACATCACCCGTACCAAAAATAACACAACCTTGCCGAACATCATTAGTCACGTTTGCAACCATTACATTCAACAAGTTTCATACAACAATATCAAATTAATCCGTATAATGATCAAACATAATTAAGTATATACATACACCTGCTTGCAATCACGTTCGTCCGTTTCCGATTACATAAACATGCACAAGCATTTATATGTGTAATCTGTATGCAACAAGACTGCCACATGCCTGACACGCATTAAAAACATTGAACCCATGACACTTCATATATTCACAAAGGATGCATATTACCGTTAACAACATCACATGCCACACATGGACATACTTCAACGTTTTCAGTTTGCAAAACACTACAACATCGCCCATACTAACCAGTTTTACACCAACACAACTTTGGGGAAGCACAAATGGGCACAGTATCTAACCTTCATGTCAAATTAACAGTCACAATACGAGCATATCGCCTTTACCAAAATCCACACTAAAAAACACATATCGCACACCAATATACGAACAACAACGTATATGCAACCTATAGTATGTAATCTTTTAACCATGACACGAACAACAATAAACAACACAATAACATATTCATAACCACATTGTCTTAAACCCAATCAATTTCATTATACAGTCAATCCATACCAAAACGAAATACAAAGTAAATGCAAAATCCCAAAAACACTACCATTAAGTTATCACATCAAAACTATCCACAACCAAATATAAGAAAGCAAAACATGTATCATTACTGAAACAATATATCAAATGTTAGCCACGATTGTCGTCCGAACCATCTTTCAACCCACAAACAGGGTCACCTACAAAAGCCCTCACCATAGCGGCACGTGCACCAATGCAGTTAGCTTCTTTCATTGTACGTTCGATTAAAATGTGGTGTACATACTGCTGCATAATGTAGTACACAATAATTGCACAGTCCGGACTGTGAATAATAGCAAACAAGATTCAAACAAGCAACATAGCAAATATGGTATCCAATAATGAAAACGGTAAATAAATGCCGTAACAAAAAAGACATGTCAATGTACAAATCTGGACACTGTTGGGGGCAATTCACGATAGATTCAATAATTCCATCTTCATCCTGCATACCAACCACGTCTCTGTGTGATGATGCCTAATGTGTCCGTCGTACGTAGTTCAACATTTGCTCTTTTTGCGGCACAAACAATCAACAAAATGGGAAACACATCACCAATAAAAGCATGTCACCATGTCCTAACAAATGGCCAATCAGGAGCTCCGAGCAACCCTGGTAACCCTATAATTACTTTTAAAATTACATAAATGTACCAAAAATAGTGCCTCTTTGTACTGTATGTCTTCGCCTTTGTTGTGTGGCCTCAAAGAATTGTAATGTTTCCAAACGCCATCTTTGGTGTCGTAAACAACTAACGTCTAGTGTGATTTGAAACACATTGGGAAATGGATATACCTAACGTCACCAGCGGCTCGTATGTGTGTCTCCATATATTTATCCCTCGACGTTACGCTTGTGTGTTTCGCCATGTCCTGCACAACATAAAAACATTCCAAACCAACTATATAAATGAGATAGTATGAACCACACACATAACATGAACCAAGTAGTCTCCTTACCAAACATATGCTTGTGAAGAAATACCACTTCTCTGGGAATTCTGCCCCTGCTGCCAACATGTCTTGTTCTCTCAATAATAGCTCAGCACAAGCGTCAATAACCTACCATTAATCGGCATACATATCAACATCTACATAGCACCACATTTGTGGTGATACGCACATGTTACATTTCATTAGGTAGTCAACAACATTTTGAAGGCACCTATATTTACTCTAACTCCAGCCAGTCAGAAAAATACACAAAAACATCTTCTTTCATGCCAGCCCATATGATTTCCTTGCACGGGGAAACCACGTTTCATTTAACATACACAAAAAATCGAAACTTCGACAAATAACAATGTTGTACTTACTCGTCACCATGGTTCTCGTAAGTGGTAGTCAATTTGCGTTTCATTTCCTCTGGTATTAATTTCCACACGGCCAGACGGTTGTTCAAACCAAAACCCATACGACATTTGACCACTTCACCAACCTCACCCACGACCATATCATCATCGCAATCAATCAGCCCAAAATTGAACCCACCTTCTTTTACTACAGCCCCCTTTAATTTTGTACCGACCTTCCTCAAATGTCCACGGGCCAGTGGGTACTCATACTCTGGTAACTTCCGTTTGTGTCTAACCTGCTGCTTAATATTTCTAACAAATGAATTCTGCAGATCCAACCCCTCATTGACTGCCAAACACCTTTCACCGACTACCTGCAATTCTGGTTGAAGCATGTTGACGTTAACCCCTATCTCTCCATGCACAGCCTGGTCATGCAGATTGATGCAAGTAACTGTTGGCGAGTCCATGTTGACCACATGGCTTATCACACGCTGCGTGACATCATGTATAATCTCCTCTGCACTCGCCGCATCGCCAAACTCAAATGAATCCAAACCAATATCGGCATCATAGTCACGGGGCGTATCTGTTCGTTACCTGACCAGGTCTGGCTACAAGTTGATCCTCAAGCCCTGTTATCGTCCTTCTCAATTCGCCAATAACAATGCCCAATCGTGCGATCTTATCTTCTTTCACTTTTAAACATCCATTGAATCCAACAAACAAGTTCGATGCTTGCACCTCAAGTGCTTTTGTCAAATTTCCAATTTGGTCCTCTAACTTGGCAATCAAAAGGTCTTTGCTTCTGTTTTCGGCCTTCAATCCAGTTATTATTTTGTTTGCATATTTAATGTTCGAGGGTACACAGGGGCCATTACCAACTGTCCGCTATGTATCTTTCGTATCTGGTACATTCCCTGCACCACTTGAGCCATTTTTTCTATGGTCGCTTGCATTGGGGTCGTTAACAAAACGTCCCTTTCCATTGTCATCAATACGCCCCCCATCTCACCCTTTCTCATTACCATCAAATTCGACGTCCACATTACCACACACACGTCCAACACCACATGCAACAACTTCATCGAAATCATCGCCCAACTCGGGATCCAATACATTGTAATCACCAAGTAGTTGTGCCCGCTCATATGACGACACTCGCAGTCGATCCAAATGCACCTGCACACATATGACACACAAACAAACGTACCCGACATTAGGGATGGGCAACGGTTTATCCAAACCGCTCAAACCGCCCAACCCGCTCAACTCACATATAAATGGGTGGTTTCGCAAACATAATGCGGACGGATGCGGTTTAAAATATGACAAATTTGCGGGTTGCGGGCGGGTTGCAGGTTAAACCCGCAACCCGCAAAAACCGTCCGCACTTTAATTATTATTATTATTATTATTATTATTATTATTTTTATATACCAACTTTGTAACTTTAATAGGAGCACCATTATGTTCTCTATGACACTAGGATCCTTATTTTTAAGTATTTCTCAACTTTCTTAATGCCATCGAATTATCAAATCCTAAACTTGGGTTCTTATATGATTTTCATTGGTAACTCATCCACTTTTTCCTAATAAAATTTTCCTTTTGGTGGTCAATGGAACTTCTAATTTGATTATTGATTAGTGAACTGACAATTCTAATTGAGTACAACCTTTAATGCATTGATATACATTTTTTAATGTACTGATATACATTTTTTTCATGGCAAAAATGCTAGTGTAGGGTCTCTTTGTTCTGGGTACTTTTATTTAATGCATTGATATTCAATTTTTATTTGTAAACTCATCAGAAAATTGTTGTCAAATGATTACAAATATATAAAATGAATCTGATGCCTAAATTTGATGGGAAAAAAAAACTCAAAAATTAATTTTTAAAGAAAAAAGTGTAAATCGCAAATCGCCCGCAACCGCCCACACATTTGCAAACCCTATCCGCACAAACTGCAAACCGCACTGCGGGCGGTTGCGGGTTGACTTTTTCCCAAACCGCATGGATACGAACGGGTCAAAACTGAACCGCAAATCGCACAAAACCGATCCGCGAGCACCCCTACCCGACATTAACAAATGTCACACAAAGCACATCACCGCTAACACTATACATGCTGCGAAAAATAAATCACAACATCCACTAACTATTACACCATAACACCAATCTCGTTTACCTCAAATTTATCACTGTCTGACAGTGTAACGGTTCGTATTTTTGACATGAGATTGCTCACATTCCATTTCAAAAACCTTGGAAACACACTGGTATGCGTATCCAACACATTTGTGTGTTCGTATAACCAATACAGCATACATTACAACAATGTCAATAACTAACCAACTATAAACCAATTTCATAACAACGTACCAATAACAAAGCTAAATTGTTGTCGAGACACTTACCAAAAGGACGACCACACAATCAGTCACTTTTCTAGGGTCTGGCAAAACTTCTTTATTGATCCCATTAGTACGTTCCATATTGCGGAAGTCCAATTGTATAATTTCATCGTGTCTAATTTGTTTATTATTCGAATGAAATTCCAACTCATAGATTCACCGGATGTTGAGAAAAACAATTTCACACATACATATAATGTTAACAGCTTCACTGCATCTTTAATGTCTTCCTCACGAGTACCGGTGACCACTTCCAGAAACAATGTTCTGACAAGAGTCAAGCTAATGCATGTCACATTCGTACACCTCTGCTAGATAAAATCAGACGGTGGACGGAGCCCGTTTAAGAGCACCAAAGCTGCCTCTTACATTGCAGCCCAAAAATTAATCTCATGTCACTGTCACGCAGCTTCAGCGTCCCATTCCCGATATAAAATACATCATCATTTGCATCATATGTCTGGATAATTTTGTAAACCAAGCTATCGCACTTCCTGAACTCCTGTTGGTTCAGATCATTATGAAGGATTGTGTCAAACAATAGCCAGAATGGGGTTTTTATCAAGTGGGTTTGGTGTGCTGCTGTCAAGCCAAAGGTAGACACAATCTTCACTATGCCCGCGATGTTCGACCAGTAATTCAGACTCATTTTGCCGACTTTGGGAGTTGCTAGGATACTTCTCAATGATTTTACTTGTTTGAACAAGATACGCCCTTGCATCCCCGTGCCATGTTTCTTTGTGGGAGACCCAACAACGAAAGTCAACCCCAACCTATCCTTTGAACGCATCCATGGATTAGATGTTCTCACACATTCTGCATCATGAACACAATAATCAATAACAATTCTATTACATTCTTTTCCAAAAAAAATAAATAGAATAACAGTATAGAAAAAAGTCACTCTAATGGTAAATACACCCAACAAGTAGATCCAAAAAATTTAAACATTCCAAACCAACACATAAACAAGCACATTATGCTCCTTTGCGAACACATTACACCATCCCACATCCCACTACAGCATTCCGTGCGTTCAGCACATAATTCAAGTGAATTCTAATAACGCACAAATACCAACATTTCGACTGGGAAAAAAAACCAAACAACAAACCCCATTTACAGTCAAATGCCCCCCCACATTATGTGATCTTAATCCCTCAATCTCCTCATTATTACGCACGGTACACAACAACTGTCGTTGCATAACACACTAATAGGAACAGTTTAAAATTTACAAAAAAAGCACACACACATGCACTTCACGGCAGACAAGTTAAACACTAGCCCAAATTACCACACTACACTCAATCCACCCTACCAAACGACCACTTACACATCAACCACACTTTCATATCCCCCACAAACTATAAACAAACATGATTACACACTAACACGCTCCCACATCTCCAAAATTAACTATCTAAATGACACAATTGCATACTACGCTCCACTAACCAACCACTAACAACAACATAACCACCACATCCCCTAAACACCCAACACAAACACCCCACACACCCCCTCAACATGCACATCATCACCACACCACCACCAACTCCCATCTTACCTCACACCTACATACATACCATAACAAGCAACATTGTCACACCTACGACAACCCTAATTGTCACACAAATCCCACTATACAAATACCCCCAACAATGTCACCCATTACCACACCACATTCAACAGTACGTACTACTGCCATACAAATTACCAAACAAGTGCCAAACCCAAATGATGCACTACTATATCCTACATGCCACACCCGATCACATCACGCGTTGCCACGACACAACCGTGCATACATCCCGCACATCACTCACCCACCAACACATTATAACAGAACCAAACATCAACACAAAATACATCAAACCCCACATTCAAAATCCTATCAATCACAATCTATGCAAGCTAAAAACACTAATACATTAACCCCAACAACAATTGGATGCGGCCTACATTATTTTGTTTCTAATCCCCCATGCTCCTACTTAATATGCACGCTACATGGTAACCGTCGTAACATAACACACCATCATGCATAGTTTATAATTGTCGAAAATAACACACACACACTTCGCGCCAGACATGTTATACCCATGCCCAAATTACCACGATTCAATCAATCCATCTTACCAAACTAACCCTTTCACGTTAACCCCTCTTTATGCCCCCAACAAAATACAAATAACCTAAATAAATACCACCACACACCCACGTCTCAAAACTAAATTGCCCACGCCACAAACGCGTGCAACGCGGCATCAAACAACCACTAACAATAACATAACCACCACATCACTCTGATGCCCAACACAACCACACACCCTCCCAAGAAACATGCACTTCATCACCACCCTACCACCACCTCACATCGTACCCCACACCCACACAAATACATACCATAAAGGGCACCAGGCCCACACCTGCTACAACCCTATCTATCACACAACCCACACCAAACAATACCCCCGAGAACATCACCTATCAACACACTACATTCAACGACACATACTACTAATATACAAATTACCAAACACGTGCCAATCCCAAATGACGCATACTCCTATCCTACATCCGACACCCGATGATCGCATACATTTTACACAGCACTCACCCACTAACACATTACAACCAAACCAACATCAACACCAACTACACCAAACCCCATATCCACAACCCCATCAATCACAATCTAAGAAAACTGAAAACACTGGTACATTACCAACACACACACCAAAACAAATTCAAATAATACGCTGCAAAACATATAACAATATAGAAATGGATACTTACTCTCACGCGCCATCGTCATCCTGGAAGGGTGGTTCGTACTTTAACATAGCAGCACTAACATAATTGTTTCATTGGGGTAGAAAAGCGAATGTTGTGTCCTCCCAAATGTGTTACACACGTTTCAAAAAATAGGACCACCTCCCAACGGACGCTGATTTGGTGGGATTTAAGGGGATTTCCTTTTTCTAAAACTGCGATACGCCTCCGATAACGCCATGATCCACCAAACTTAAATCCCTCAAAATCCAGAAACAGATTAATAACAAATTTGAAAATGTGGTTCCTTTATGTGGTCACCACACAACTCATTGCACCGGCAATTTCTGTTCAAATCGGAAGCGACGTAGGTCCACAGAAACCCTAAAACTTGCACGTTTCAAATCACAATGAAATTAGATATTTAACTTTGTGTGTTGTTGGTCGGACTGAATGTTGACCAACGTGAACTCCGATAGGGGGATGTGTGGTTTGACGCTACACCCTGGCCTGGAATGTGCGCACCGTTGGATCGTCAACGGGGGTACAATGTCGCCTCAACTCTTTCTAGCCGTCACTCATGAACTACGACGGTGTGGTTGTCCATGCTGGATTTTTTAAGTCCCAGTGTGGGCTCGACTCGAAGTGGATTTGGGCTGGAACGTTATTTACGTGGATATGGCATAGCTATAGTTTGTTAGTTTAGTGATGTGTGTAGGCCCAAATAACGAATCAGCCCATCAAAGACTATAGTGCATTTTTGCCCAATGTGGCATGCCGCAACATACGCCATCTTGTTAATTCATCATTAAACAGCATACCTTATGGGCAGAACCGTAATTTACCACAGATTGGGACTTGTCAGAGTATTATTATCTATTTGGGACTAGAAAGTTCACAAGTCACCCCAAATGGGATTTATACGTCAATTTCCCTAAATATAAAGCATATTAACAGGGAAATAGTCCAAGTATAATTTAAAATATAATCATTATTGTTCCAATCAATTCAAACAGCAAGAACTAAAAATTAGAAGAAAAAAAGTTTAAAATATTGCTAAAATAGTATATAATTGGTATTGAAGAATTTTCCATGGAAAAATAGCTTCAACAAGGGGGCATATGTGGTGGAGGTGAGAGCATAGTAGCATTGTGGTGCTTGCCATTTTTCACTATGAACACTGTCTCCATCCCCCACGTCAGGTGGCGCTCAAAATGGCAGTGAAGGAACCAAACTCCTGTTACGTATAATTGACAAAATTATTTATCAAAATTAAAAAAATAAAAAAATAAAGAGAATTTTTTTTTTTTTTTGGTTATCATTTAGTATAACTGTTTACGTGAATATCCATCATTAGTTTATTATTTGAAAATAAAAAAAATATATATATTGACATGTTTTTCAATGATTTAAAACTGAAAAAGAAAAGTGATGCATAAACGTTCATCAATATAAAGCCAATTGGAATTAGATTTAAAACTGTAAAACAAAAGTGATGCATATATATAATATATACTTCTTTCCGATGTAGCGAAAAGAAAAGTGATGTATAAAAGTTCTTAAAAAGAAAAATAAAGTTATAAAGCCAATTGGATTTAAAGTCATAAAAGTATAGGGACTTGTCAATTTAATGAGTTCTAGGAGTGAAACTCACTCTCCTTATTTATAAATTAATTTCTTATTTAATTTTATTATTGTATGACACATAATTTCTTATTTAATTTTATTATTACTAGACACACAAGTAATGAACTCGTGTTGGTAAATATACATGAAATTTATTATTATGTCTCTAGTAATAAAAATCTGATTATGTATAACATATGAAAAATCATATATCACCAAAATTTTTATATAGAATTAACTTTTAAAATGATGAGGTAGTGACATATATACAAATTATATTAATAATGAAGGGCGTGTGATTTGAAATGAAAACATTATAATTAGCCACATCTTTCTATGACAGTTGTGTATAATATTTCTGCGCGCTTATCATATGTTTATAGCATGAAGTACAAAAAACATGCACTAACCAGGATTGTTAGCCTTGAATCTGATGGTGATCCAGCCATTTCTTGGGACATCAACAGTGTTAAGGAGAGGAGGGTCAACAAGGTTGTATGTCAATGGATCCTTATATTTGTCATGGTTCCCAAATCCCCACCCAACAACATAAAAACTATGCCCATGTAAATGCATAGGATGATCAATCCCAGCCACCAAATTAGTCCCTTGAAAAACCACCTCCACGGTTGAATTATACTTCAAAATCTTCACCTGTATGGCTTTCTTCGGTATCTCCAACTCCATCGGAAAATAATCAGTCGTAAAATTAAACGCATATGGTGGAAAGTTCAGAAATCGATCCCCAAACAAGCCCTTAATGTGATAATAGTAAGCTTGGAGGATATCAATGGATGGGTTCACCCAACTTAAGTTGTTCATGCTCGCAGCCAATTGGGTCCCATTCGGTCCCAAGCATGTACGGTTGGGATGGCACGGGAGGGTGTTGAGCGAGACAGTTGAGATCATAGGGGTGGTGATTTTTAATGGAACATTGATTGGATGGTCCTTGCTACCCAAGCTTCTTAGGCTGCCGGTGAAATTCACCTTGGCACGTGTGTCATTATGGTACGGGAGGTGTGGAAATAGCGGTGGTGAAGTGGCTGTGCATTTTTTTCCGGCATATTGGATTATAGCAGTGGTGGTGGTGTTATCGAAGGGTATGTTGCCCGCAGAGTAGGCTCGGCAAAGAATGTAGTAGCGGCCATGGTGGCGGTTGGCGTGAAATAAGGCATCAATGGTTTGGCCAGGGGAGATTGTGATGTACTTTGTTTTTAAGGGCTTGGTGTAGCTAGCATCAGCTCCAACCACAGTGAGTTTGTGTTTGGCGATGGAGAGGAAAAGGATTTCGTTTATAGCGGCGTTGATTATGCGGAGGAGATAGGTCTTGCCATGTTCCACGGTTAGCTTGAATGTTCCTGCGAGTACACGATAAAAATGTTAGATGTATGAGTACACAATAATTTGTCCAAACATGGCATAGGGCGATGAATCACTAAATGGAATGATACATATTAAGAATTGAGTGTTGCAAATATAAACTTCTTAAAAAATCAATAAATTGCCTAATTTTTTAAAATTTTTTAAAAACCAATATGTTTTGATCGATTTGAACTAATACCAAAAATGAATCGGTGCGAGAAATCAATTCAGAGCAATATAATTCGAGTATCGAATTTAGCTGCTTTTTGTATAAACTAATATAGTAAGTAGTGTGTAAATGTCATATGGGGGTCATGGACTATTACTATTAGGTAGAGCAAAATAATTTGTCCTAGCATGGTTCAAAATAGCTTTATAGGATGTTGGTATAAAAAAATATCAAGTGATACGTATTAAAAAGCGGGCAACACATAAATTTTAAAATTCATTAGCAAAAATCCTGCAATTTATAAACATGTACTGGTATGCATCGATTGACACCGATACCCAAATGTTTATTGTATCAAAATGATTTATATCCAACTCCAAATGCTCAAAATTCCAGCCGGTATATGGGACTTGGCCAAACAGGGCACTAATAATTTTCTTATTTTTCTTAGATTGTATAGGTTGATTGTAAAAAACACATAAATACCAAGAAAGGCAAAAGAAACCAACCAGGCTTGGAGCATGGATATAAATCACTAGGCTGACCATTGATGGTGAAAGCATCTGAGTCATTTGGGGTTCCTCCAGTTCTAACAAATTTCTCGAGGACATTCATCACATCTTGCTTCCACCACTCTCCTAATAGTTAACAAAAACATATATAGCATGAAGATATAATAACATATCAGTATTGGTAATATGATCATATATCAATCAGAATTGGACGACATCAGCAGATGTATCTTTGAATATTGGTACCCAATTCTAAAGAAATGGGGTAACATGATGTTCATAGTACCTAATACGATGGGCACTTCAGCATAGGGCTTAGGGAAAGGATAGACAGTGCCATGTTTAGGATAGACTATAATAGCACCGTGGATGGTAGCTCGTGACCAGTCGCTGTGGGCATGCCACCATAAGGTCCCTTCCTCAGCGGAAAATATTACTTTTTGGCTGAACTTTCCTCCTGGTTTGATCGCGCACTGTGTGATATATTCAGGGCCATCTGACCATGGATACCTAGGCATTTTCACTCCATGCCTACAAAATTGGTACAACTGTTATTATCTCATCACTTTGCCGAATAAGGCACGATATTCTATCTTCAAAATTTGTCTCTTTGTTTTCAATACATCCCAATACCACGATATGGAGAGAATTTCACGTTCTAAGAGTGGACACGAGACATGAATTTTAGAGACAAAAGATCCCTAGCCCGTGAATCGTGTCCTATCATTATTTGGATGGCCACAAGCTTCATTTTTAAACAAATGAAAGCGGCCCAAATCACTTATCCCAAATCATTGTGTCCCTTATTCTCAAAACACTATTCATTAGATTATGTCTTGAAATCCTATCTTGTTTTTTTCACATAATGAGTGTTTTGAAATAAAGCGAACGAACAAGTGAATAGTGATTCATACCAGTGAATAGTGATGTTATATTTTCCTCTATTGTAAACATCAACAATTAGAGTCTCTTCTTTGTGAGCATAGAGAGTTGGTCCTGGAAATTTCCCATTCACTGTCAAAATCTTCTTTGTACTGCAGAGTCTTGTGTAAGGAGCTTCTTTCACCTGCCAAAACAAGTTTATGTAATAAAAAACAAGTACATATAATTTCCATATATTTAATCATAAGTTTCAAATTCTTGAAATTTGATGTTAAGATCATCAACCCATAACTTCAAATTACAAGTACACAAGTGTACTTACAACAAATCGATGTTGGCGAATCCAAGCTTGGCAATGGATGATGCCAATGCCATCAAACAGTAAGTACCCTAAAAGACACAAGATCAAACTCTTCTTCCCAAACCACATTTTTTACCTAAGTAAAGAAACCCTCTTTTCTTCTACTTTAACTTTGTCTATGTAGAGTTCGAAACTAGAGGAATTTATAGAGGCGATAGGTGGAGAAGCAAGAAATTAGTTGTGATGGTGAGGAAGTATTAATGCTGATCGATAAGATTGAAGTCATTGAGGCCAAGAATTTTTTTTTCTCAGAGATGGAAAATTAATTAGAGGTTGGCAAAATTGTGGGAAAACAACAAATTTTCTATTGAGGTAAAAGTTGTTGGGTTGTACATTAGAGTGTGGACTGTTTTTTTCCCCTAATTCAATACAGTTCGAAAACTCAAGAATTCTATAATTGATGTTGACATTTATTAGCTTCTGAGTTCTTATCCCTAATACTTTATTTAGTTATTTGATAAGAAAAAAAATAGTGGGAGTTAAAGTAATGACTATGTTAAATTGATGTATCTTCATTGTTTTATGCATGGCCTCTATAATTACTTAGAAAGTAAGGATTAATAAGAGAATATATCATAGTAAAATTATAAATTATAAATAAATAAGTAAACTTGAATATAATATTTTTATTAGTACCAAAGGGAAAAACATAAGAACGAATTGTGGATTGTTCTATTATTCTAATATAAAAATATTAAACTTGATATTAAAATGAAATAAACAAGTTATTGCCTTAAATTAATATCTAATTCTTAAAGGTTATTATTTTGCATTATAAACTTAAAATGTGGCCTCTCAACATTCTTGTTTATGTGTAATTCATTATTAATAATTTTTTTAAAATATATTTTTAATAAACGTATCCTAACTATATCCGTATTATACTTTTTTAGGTTTCGTCATATCGCCGTATCTATAGCGTGTCGTATTTATATCTCGTATCCGTATATGTGCTTCCTAGGTTTTCTCTCCAACCTATATTGTATTAGAGTTGGGGTGGTTGCTAGACAAGATTGAGAGTTGGTTCCTAATTACTTTGTAGCACTATGGTTGGGCAAGATTGGATTAAAAATTTCGAATTTTAATAGTTTTTATTAAGTAGTTTTCATTTTTTTTATTTTATTTTATTGTTTTCTCTCTCCACATTTTGAATCTTGACATGAGGCTAGAACCATTGTAAATCTTACTTTTGGGCCTTTAATTTGGACATAAGAATGACCCTAAATAGAGTCTGGACTAGAGAGTTATGCCCATGTGAAGTTTGCGAATCTGTGTTGTGTGCATAGTTCGCTTAAGCGCAAGTTTCACAACTTGAGCGGTTCATAGAGCCTTCTACTTTGTTTTTCAAAATTGCCTGAGATATTGCAAGCCTCGATTCACCACTCAAGCGCACTTTTGACTACTCGAGCGATCTGTCCGGAATCAGATCTTTAGAAGTCACTTTTTGAGTAAATCTCTTCACTTTTCACTATCATTTTTCTCTTTTTCTGTCATTTTTGAGTTGTCAAGCTCTTTAACCTTGATTTCATCTATTTCTAAACATCTTTGACCCCTAGTTCCATATACCAAAATGTAGAACTCGACGAGGGCTTTCATTTAATCTGAGTGGATCGTCATTTTGTTCACTACAACAAATTTGGGATTTAAAGACGAAATAAATTTGTCCCAAAATGTATATATTTCGTCACCCAAACTAATTACGACGAATATTTTTCGTCACCCGTTTTGTCGCCAAAGCCTCGTCGCTAAAGGGTCTTAGAGACGAAAAAAAAAATTCGTCACTGAAAATGATAAATTTGTGACGAATTTTTTTGTCTCCAATACACTTTGTTAGGAACATACTTGTAAGTAATTAGCGACAAAATATTTTGTCATTAAAGAAGAAATTAGAGACAAAAGTATTTCGTCATAAATATAAGAAATAGAGATGAAATAATTTTGTCACGTTTAATATAAACGAAGATGAAGATTTTTTGTCAAAGAAGCTACCAATAGAGATAAAAACAAATTCATCATTAAAAATGATAAATTTGTGACGAATTTTTTTGTCTCCAATACACTCTGTTGAGAACATACTTGTAAGTAATTAGCGACAAAATATTTTGTCATTAAAAAAAGAAATTAGAGACGAAAGTATTTTGTCTTAAATATAGGAAATAAAGACGAAATAATTTTGTCACGTTTAATATAAACGAAGACGAAATTTTTTTGTCAAAGAAGCTACCAATAGAGACAAATAAATTCATCATTAAAAATGATGAAATAATGTTAAAAAAAAAAATCGTCACACATTGAGGGTAATAGTGACAAAATGTGACAATATTTTTCGTCATGACAAATTAATTTAGCGACGAAATAAAGAATTCGTGACAAAATTAATCTTCCACCTAAGCCAAATAAGAGACGAAAAAACCTTCTCTAGGGATGGAAAATTTAGTCACTAATTCCATAATATTTTTTTCCACATTATATACCTATTTTATTAAAATCTAAATTTTAGTTCAACAAATATAACCCTGTTCATGTTGAAACCTGTTGAATATAACAATTCCATCACAACTTAACCTAACATGTCATCAACACATTTACGAATTAACAAAATGAAAATATCCATTCATCATTACAAATAATTTCATCCTAATACAATAAAATAGTACAATATCCACAAAATATCCAAAAGTTATAACTTGTACAATTCCACCAAACATCCAAGAATAACTAGTGCAACTCCACAAAGTATGTGTATTCTTATCAAACAAAAATGAACATTCAAGCAAATTACATCATTGTTGCATGTCAAAAATGCCACCCCAATCCAATCTGCAAAAAAATAAATTAAAAACTTTAGTAATTAATTAATTATACAAAAGATTAAAAACATTAATAACTCATCAATTTACAATTAGATCAATTATACAATTTATCCCTCTAACAGACTTTTCTTCGAGATTATGAGAACAAAAAATTAATTTTAAGGCTAATTCACAAATGGTGCATCCCATTAATGTGCTGTAAGTTCATACAACTTATATTGATCCATTTAATTCTTAAAGTGCAAGGATACATACAAGTTTTTCTACTCTAACAGGGATTGACCTAGAACCACATCTATGTTTTGTATACATCATTTCTCTGTTCGCAATGTTGGCCTTTGATTGCTCGTATAAGAAAGAATGACCAATATAATAATGAAATGTATCATTAGTAAGACAAATATGTTGGCTTTTGATTGTTCCTGGAAGGAAGAATGAACCAATATAACAATGAAATGTATCACTAGTAAAACAAATTTAATGCTTGATAATAAAGAAATTGCATTGTTCCTATCTATCATTTTTCTATATATCATTTCAACTTAAAAGATGTTTCAAATTATTCACTAGTTTCATTCAATTATTTGAAAAATAGATTAGAGGACTTGTTGAGATTTCATCATAAGATGGCTTTTTTGGGTGAAAAAAGAAAAACGAGTAATTTACACCATTCACAAATAGGTGGCATATAAGCATAGGCAAGATAGATTGTGAAAAAATCCATTTACATTTCACAAGATATGGAACAATTACTGATACCAAACTCATATCCCTTTCTTTCTTCCACAACTCTATCAAATCTAAAGTTCTGTCTTAATACCCTGTATTAGTTACTCAGCTAGTTGCTTACCATTATCATGAAACTTTAGACCAAACTCAAGAACAAACAGAAAATACAATTACAGAAACTGAAATCTTAGTTCTTTATTCTATGATGTGAAAGATGCACTGTTTTCTAATCTCACATGACCTTATATTGGTGTGTTCCCTGCTCTAGACTAAATTGATTCCTTCTCGTGATCAACTAGCCCTAAGAAAACCTACAAATCAAATCAAATCAAATAATAAAAAAATAAAAAAAAAACCCTTAAAAATGAAGTGATGGTGTAACTTTATATCTATTGAGATGTGAACTACAACTAGAAGGAATCTAATTCATACATTTATTTTTTAATTACTTCATTATGCATTTTTTTACTTGCTGGCATAAGATCGTCTATATCATTTCCTATATCATTATTTGTCTCATACTCTTTTGACAACTAGTTTTTGATGAAATGATAATATGTAATTGATATAAAATAAAAATGAAAAACAACGGAGAGTAAGGCAAATGAAAATTCTTCCCGACACTCTATCAATTAATCCACTACAGCCTTCTTTTCTTTTGTTAGTAGTAAATACTAAATAGTAAAAATTGAACCCTAGACCCAATCCCTTCTCTACTGGTATATTTTAAGTTAAATGACAGCTTTGGCAGTTCACTGCTAACTAAGGTTGCAATTATTGAAAATTTCATCTGATCTTACAATGATAAAACCAAACTAAGAAAATAAAACATAGAGAGAAAGTAGGGACAGAAAAAGTTGATAATGGGAAAACTTATGGTGAGAGAGTTCTATAAAGAGAATTTTGTAAACTATTAGATGAAGTTATATATCCTTTCTCATTTAGAGAGAGCCCCACATTAGTAAACTTTTTTCTAAGTAAATTGTGATCTAGTAACCACCTCCTGCACTTTTATCAATGGTTCTGGTGTGTAAACCCAACCCCATAAAACCCCAAACAATGGATGTGTAATTTTGTTACCAATGGCAATAACTCACACATATCCAATTGCTGAAATATAATAATGACAAACTGACAATAAAAGGACAAGTTTACTGCAATGACGCAGAACATTGAAACCAACTTACTGAAATAATAAATCTGAAAGCAACCAACTCATCAAATTCACTCATTGACTTTCAATTTGAATTCAGAGTTGATATATAAATAACCTAATTTTGCCCTAAACGTCGATCAAATTCACAAATTAACTTTCAATTTGAATTGAGTTGAAAGAAAGAAATGGCAAACCCTACATTCTTATGTGGGATGCCAATGTGATGAAATGAATAATATATCTACTCTTCCTAAAGATGTAATTCTTTCAAGTTATAATCTGTACAATAGGTTATACAAATTTTATACCAGGTCGAAGAGGTTTGAGAGGGCCTTCGATCGATCTTCGTTCCAATTCAAGCATCGAATTAGACTTGTTCACTGTTGGAAGTGGATGCTGGCTCATTGATATCCGAACCGAATCACCTCTTGAGAGTTGTTGCCTTCTCTTTCCATCAAATGAGACCCATGCATTGCTTCTTGCATCCTCGAGGATCATGCAATATGAGAATTTTTAGAAAATCCCTAATTGAGGATATTATTGACAAAAATATGATCAGAGTCACTAACACAATAAAAATATGTTTCCAAGTTGAGAAAAAATTAAAGAAAGAGAACTTCGGGAGACACAATTTATCAAGAAGTTGCGAGCGAATAAGAACAAAAGGACGGGGTTTCGGTTACGATATTTATGCGAAGAAAAACCAACTTGATTATATTTTTTCATTTTTCCTTTTTTGCTTTTTGTTGTCGTTGTTGTCAATAATGATTGTCCAGATATGAAAATTAGTTCACCTTTAATTCAAGCCGTGCGAATCCGGAAGTATGACAGTCTAAATGAGAGGAGTGTGGGCGATTGGTGTAAACAAACATGAGGAACATTTGGGTGCACCTGTATGTCAGATCATCCATTGTTAGATACATAAAATACCTTTATTTAGAAATAAAGACCAACATAATAAATAAATTACTGACAAGATAATGGGAAAAAGCAAGTTTCCGAGCCTAGTTTAAGTATTGTTTTGTTCTATCAGTTTTTATCCTTTTCTTTTTTCCTTCTCAATCTTAAATTTTTTTGGATTTCAAACTTAAACCTCTTAGTTTAAGTTAGTTTAAGTATCCTGAATCTTAAACCTCTTAGGGCTTGGTCTTGAGGTTTAAGATTCATAATGATATCATGGATGCCGATCTCTTTCCATAGAGGAGCCCTCACAACAACTCTATCCAACCATTTAACAGAAAGTGTTAGCTTAAGGCCATATTCGTAGAGGGTAACCTAGGGCATACCTATCCCAATCTGGCGTGTTGGCACAAGCAAAAGGGAGGTGACCTTTTGTGGAGGGGTAATAGCATACTACATGTGGAGGGCAGTGGTCTTTGAAAGCAGGGCCAAGTCTGTAGGTGACCTGAAAAACAGAATGAGTTGGAGAAGGGATGGAGACCAAGTAGTCTTAGATGATTGATGGGTCTATGAGAGAGAGAACTATGTTTCCTGCGCTCTTTGGCTCCTTAATAGCAACAGTGGCTATGGAGCGAGAGAAAAAGCAGTGGAGCAAAGCTGAATAATGAAGGAAGAGGGTAATATAGAGGAAGAGAACTCGTGGGGCTTGAACTATATATTGGAAAGGTGAGGAAGAAGAAAAGTGGGTATTGGAAATGGTTGAGAAATATTTATAATAATCAATCAGGGGGTAGTAGTGTTGATAAGGATAGCAATGTTTGAATTCAAATTTGAAAACTATTTGAATTCTGGTGCCACCTGGAAGACAGCAAGTGCTGACCATCACATCAAAGAAGGATTTCGGCTTGTGATTATTTCCTAGAAGAGCCCCTCCAATATCCAAACACTCATCTTTGTTCAAGGGAATTGTTTGAGGGGGACAATACTTGTGCCAGAAATGACAACCAAACTAGAGGGAAACACATGGCATGAGTGACCCTTGGTGATGGTGGTGCTCAGTGATATTATTTAATATGCCTATTAGATAATGAAGCAGTGGTGGTTTCCTATTTTCTAAGAATTGGTTGAGATATATTCTCTCCTGATATTTCTGGCAGACCATATCCCTATTTATTAGGGTTGGTTTTTAGCCACTACTCTTATTTTAAATCAACATAGGACTATTAACTTTGGGGGTGAGGCCTTGTAGTTACAACACATGGCATTCACCAATTACATTTTAAGCTACACTTTTGAAGTACTAACGGATAGGGATAGGTGGCAGTAACAGATCACTTCTGATGTCAGCAAATTCAAGACTACAAAAGATAATTGGGCCTCAAGTCATGTTGTTGGGATATATGGCACCTCAGGAGCTAACCTAGTATCCCACTAGCTGGAGGTGGTTGAAAAAGTGGGGAAAGTGGCTCTGACAGCTAAAAGAGGCCTGGTTATATAAAGGGCCAGATTGCGGAACCTATAGACACTCGTCCAATTCAACTCAAATTCAAGACCCAGCATCATTTATATTTCAAATTTTATCAAGTTGAACTGGCCTATGTAGGCATTGTTAAAAGACGATCCAAATTGCATCAAAGAATTACTAAAGCCAGAAATAGAAATATTTTCCAGACAACCATATGGAGAATTAACTTCTATTCTAGCAACACAAATAAGGAATAAGCCATTTTTTTGCTCAAAAATCATATTGAATGACTTACTTGTACCAATTGAATAAGCTCACGCCAAACAGGATTGTAGTAAGGCCAACCCCTTTCAACCAAGTAAACTGATCATGGAAGTAGAAGACAGCAATCTTAATCCAATTGGACAACATTTCAATGTAGCTAACTGCTAACTAATATACATCTAAATTAAACCAAAAAATCAAATTCAATGTAGCCAACTGCAAGATAAACAATGATACTACCTAACAATTCCTCCCCCTCAAGAAAACCTTACAGCATGCATGTGAATTAAGAAAAATTAGTGTTCAACAGTGATCATGGTTTATTCCTCCAATATAACTATCAAGCATTTATAGCTATTCCAGTGGATTTATTATGATGGAAGGTTGGATTGAACACAGAACTTGTAGCTTCCACCAACAAATTTCATATTCACTTAACTGGACAAGCATATTAACTTAATAACTAGACAACAACCAGAACAGCTCATACCAAGATAGTGACGACCTCTCGACAACTCTGCTATTGTCACGATTCTTTGCACTAGTTCTTGAAAACAATAATGTATTCATCAATACGCAAAAAAAAAAAGAAAAAACAAAAATGAAAATAAAACAAACTAAGAGGAGAAGGAATAGGTTAAATCTTGCATGAGAAGAACACTCTTTATTTATTTATTTATTTACATGTATGAATATCTCTATATATTTTTGTTTTTTTGTGAGCAGACACTCCAATGGATTTATCTAATGATCATAAGATGGCAACATGAAAGGACTGTAAAGTTTGAAATCCAAATGAAAAATACTTTGTGATCAAAAAGAATAAAAACTGATAGAATAATTCAGGATACTTAAACTAAGTTTGAAATCCAAAATTTTTTTTCCTTCAACTAACTTAAACTAAGAGGAAAAAAGAAAAGGATAAAATTTTCCAAAAAATTCAGGATACTTAAAATTCAGTATCCTGAATCTTAAACCTCTTAGTTTAAGTTAGTTTTCAGGATAAAAACTAAGTTTGAAAAGGAAAAAAGAAAAGGATAAAAAAATTTCCTTTTCAATCTTAAACCTCTTAGGGCTTGGTCTTGAAGTTCGATGGTGACTTGAGGAATTGCCATAGCTCTCTTCAACATCCAGCGCACTTTGTGCTTCTTTTGTCCACTTTTTTGAACTTTAGCAATTGAAAAATCTGTGATAATCAAAGAACACGTCACGGTAATGAATCAATAAGAATTGAGAGAGAGAGAGAGACCTTGATCGATCTTGGAGTTGTAAAGGAGGTGGAGAGTTCGTTCTTCCCATGGCTCGTCTTGAAGGCCGATTGTTTGGGTCTCTTTCTTGCTCTTGCTCCTGAATAGTACTAGAAATGATGAGAGAGAGAGAGAGAGAGAGAGAGAAGACTTTTGGATTCACTATCTCCGTGGCATTGGTCACTCAACTCATCCGATTCACTATCACCGACTGATTCCGATTTCCTACTTCTACGCCTAGAACTCCTGCTCTTCCTCTTCCTCCTCGACCGTGAATCATTCGAATCAGCATCTG
This sequence comes from Camellia lanceoleosa, assembly GCA_025200525.1. NCBI lineage: Eukaryota > Viridiplantae > Streptophyta > Magnoliopsida > Ericales > Theaceae > Camellia > Camellia lanceoleosa. The sequence goes on along the minus strand of JANUSC010000142.1, from coordinate 275,571 downwards.
AAACAAATTGAGACGGAGAGAGAGAGACGTAAGAAGAGATTAGGGATTTTGAGATTGGGGATTTTGGTTCAAGAGATTGGGATTTTGGGTTTGGGTTGGGATGGGGGGAAACCAGAGCGGGAATGGAGGGGGGGCGCGAGGGGATGGAAATTTTTTTCAATTTTTTTTTTATTTTCATTACAAATAAATATTTAAATAATAAAATGATTTTTTTTTTTTTTTGCAACCGAGGATGTCATTGTTGAAAATATATATTTTTTTATTAAAATAATTTGTTTATAGTTAATGAATTTTTATTTCTATTTTTTCATTTAGTAAAGTTAAAAATTTATTTGTTTCATATTTATTTTAATGAATACAAAATTATTATTATTTTTTTATTTGGTAGAAGTAGGGATAATATTTTCTATTAAAATAAAGTTAATTTTTTGTGGCCAATGAAAAATATTTTTTTGTGACCCTTTTTTTTTTGTTGTTAAGTGATGGTGAAAGAGATAAGTGGTGAAGTTGTGGTAATGGTAGATGAGATAGAATAGCGGTGGTAGAAGAGAGGTAATGGTAGTAATAGAGAGAGAGAGAGAAGAACAAGAGACAGACAAACAAACACAGAGAGAGAAAGAGAGAGAGAAAAGTGATAAGTGAGAGAGAGAGACAAAGAGAGAAAGAGATAGAGAGATAGGGAGACAGAGAGAGAAAGAGATAGGGAGAAAGACATAGAAAAATAGAGAGAAACAAGAGATGAACGAGAGATAGACAAAGAGAGAGAAATAGAGCGAAAAGAGATGATTGAGAGAAAGACATAGAAAAAGAGAGCGAAGAGAGAAGAAAGATGAAGCGAGAGAGACAGAGAGAGAGATAGAGAGAAGATAAATGAGCGAGAGAAGAGATAGAGATGAGAGAGAGATAGAGAGAAGAGATGAGCGAAAGACAAAGAGAGAAAGAGAAAGACAGAGACAAAGACGTGCATGTGAGAAGAGTGATAAGTGAGAGAGAAGAGAGTTAATATTTTGTAGAAGAGGAGAGGAAGCGGCAGTAGCGGTGAAGGTGGTGGATAAGAGACGATGGTGGTGGTGGTGATGGCGAAGGAGATTAGTGGTGAAGTTGTGGTAGTGGTAAAGTAGATGGAGTGGCAGGGGTGAAAGAGAGGTAATGGTAGTAGTAGTAGTGGCAATAGTGGTAGTGGAGTGGTGGCGATGGTAGTAATAATGGTAGTCGTAGAGGTGAAATGACGACCGTGGTAGTAGTGGTGGTAGTGAAATGGCGTTTGCAGTAGTGGTGAAGGTGGTAGAGGAGATGAGTGGTGAGAGAAAGAGATGAGTGAGAGACACACACAGAGAGAGAGAGAGAGAGAAAAAAAAAAGATAGAAAGAAGAGAGATGGACGAGAGACGCAGAGAAAAAGAGAGAGAGAGAGCGACAGACAGACAGAGAAGAGTGATGAGTGAGAGAGAGAAAGAGAAGAGCGAGACCTGAGAGAGAGAAAGAGAGAGACGGACAGACATAGAAGAGTGATGAGAGAGAGAGAGAGAGATAGAGACACATAGAGGAAGGGAGAGACAGACAGATAGAGAAGAGTGATGAGTAAGAGAGGGAAAGAGAAGAGAGACAGAGACAGAGAGATAGAAAGATGAAAAAATTGGTAAAAAGAGAAATGTTCAAAAGAGTAAGGCGACGTCGTTTATAGTGGATCGATAAATCGAGAAGGAGCTCGATAAATAGAGAAGATGGGAGTAAGAGAGTGAGCAAAAAGAACATAGTGAGGAAGAAATAGACAAATAGACAAGTAGATAGAGAGAGAGAGAGAGAAGAGTGATGAGTGAGAGAGAGATAGGGAGAGAGAGAAAGAGACAGAAAAAGAGATAAAGAGAGAAAGAGAGAGATAAGTGTGAGACAAATAGAGAAGAGAGAGACAGAGATAGAGAGACAGAGACAAAGTGATGAGTGAGAGAGAGAGAGAGACAAAGTGGTCACTGAAAGTGTATTTTCTTATAGTGGATTCATAAATTAAAATTTAGTTATTTAAAATCAAAAAATTAGAAATTTTAGTTTGAGATATTGAAGCACCCACGAGACTTGTGGTTAGAAATCCCATTTTACTTATAATATATATATATATATATATAGATTTAATAAGAATTTATATTCGTTTTAGATATTTTTTTAATATAAAAATTATTTTTTAATTTTTTTTTTATAAAAATAATTTAACAATCCCATCAATAACCATAATGTATGGGAGAAGTTGAAAAGGGTGTAGGAGTAGGTATGAAAGAAGTCAAAAAGACTTGTGGGTGGGGAGAAGTCAATAAATGCTGAGATTTTTTTTTTTACTAAAAAATTTAGAAAAGTGAGATCGGGATATTGAAACTCCTACAAGGCATGTGAGTTAGAAACCCTTTTTTCCTTATATAATAGATAGATAGATAGATAGATAGATAATAAGAATTTATGTTTGTTTTAGATATTTTTTTAATATACAAATTATTTTTTTAAAGATTTTTTTATAAAAATAATTTAACAATCTCATCACTAGCCATAATGTATGAGAAAAGTTGAAAAGGGTATAGGAGTAGATATGGAAGAAGTCAAAAAGTGGGTTGAGAAAAGTCAATAAATGCTGAGTTTTTTTTTTAAAATAAAAATTTAGAAAATTAAGATTCGGATATTGGAGCTCCCACAATGCTTGTAAGTTAAAAATCCCAATTTTCCTTATATAATATATATATTGATAGATAGATAGATATAGATAGATAGATAGATTGATTGATAGATAGATAGATATAGATATAGATAGATTGATAAATATAGATATGGCACATACCATTTATATGACACAAAGACCAAAGTATCGGGACAACTGCTGCAATTTTCCCTCATTTAAATTAAAGGGATTGAAAAAGTTAAAAAAAGAAAAAGAAAAAAAATTATAATATTAAAAAATGTTCACTAAAAAAATATTGATTAAAAATTACAAATTAATTATTGAACACTCCATACTAATCAATGTAATGTTTTCTATTAATTTTGAAAATTAAAAAATTATTATTAATTTTTCCTCTTTTTTTTTTTCTCGCAAAAAAATAACTACATTAATTACCTTTTTTTTTTTTTTAATGGAGAGGGGTTTTGACCTACGATTTTTCTAAAATGGGTGTTCTAGACGGAAAGGGTAGAGTTAGTTCAGACAATAAGAAAAAGTGCTTATGCAAGAGGCGCCTTCATTATGAAAAAGAATAGTCGGTTTTGCATAGGGTGCCTTCTTGGATAACAATTTCAATACTAGCATGCATGAAGGGCTTAAGTGTGAGACATATGAGAGGGGCTTTAGTGCGAAAATAGAAGAAATAGTTTACAGAGTGTCTTCTTACTTCACGACTTCAATACTTGTGAGAGAGAAGTAGGCTCAAGTGCAAGAGAGAAATGAGGGTTTGTAGGAAGTGTCTTATTGGGTCACGACTTGAGTGTCCGTGCACATGAAAATCAGTGATAAGGGTCAAAGTGTGTCTCTTGGGGTCACGGTTTCAGTGCTCCGAAACACAAAATCATAACATATTAATAAAGAGAAATAATTAGTGATAAAATATTTTTGTCTCCTTAAATACAAGAATAGAGAATTTATTATTGGTGACGAAATATTTTTGTCTTTCACAACATAACCTTATGAGACGAAAAATATATTCGTCGCGCAATCAATCAGAATTTATTAGTGACGAAATATTTTCATCTCCCACAACTTATTCTTCCAAGACAAAAATATATTTGTCGCCCATTTAATAAAAAGATGAAACAACATCGTTTGCATGATGGAGTGTTTATTGGTGACAAAAATGTTCGTCTCCAATAAGCTAAAATAATTCGCGCCAATGCAAATGAAATTGGTGCCTGAATTTTGCGGATGAAATTTATTGGTGATGAAATACAAAAACAACGTTGTGTGGGGATGGAGAATTTATTGGTGATGAAATATTTTCGTCTCCTTCAACTTAACCTAATGAGACGAAAATATATTCGTCGCGTAATCAATCAAAATGCAATATGACACATGGAGAATTTATTAGTGATGAAATATTTTCGTCTCCCAAAACATATCCCTTCTGAGACAAAAATATATTTGTCGCCTAATTAACAGAAAGATAAAACGAGCATGAAGAGTTTATTGGTGACGAAATATTTTCGTCTCCCATAACTTATCCTTCACAGACAAAAAATATATTTGTCACCAAATAAATAAGAAAATGAAACGACATCGTCTAATCAGTTTAGAATTTATTAGTGACGAATTCATTTTGTTGCAAAAAACTTTAAATTTTGTGACAAAAAATGTTTATCTCCAATGAGCTAAAATAATTGGCGCCAACAAGAAAAAAAAATTGGCGCCTCTTTTTTTTTCTGATGAATTTATTTTTTCGTCTCCTATAATTTTGAGAAGAATTAAAAGAAACGACAAAAGTAATATTTGGTCATGTTTGGGTTACGTTCTAAAACGAAAATAAATTTTATCACCAAATTTTAAAAATTAATTATTGAAAACTCCATACTAAACAAGGTAATGTTTTCTATTAATTTTGAAAATTACAAAGTTTTTATTATTTGTTTCTCTGTATTTTTTCTGAAAAAAAAAATAGCTATATTAATTATCTTTTTTTTTCTTTTTTTTTTTTTTTTTGTGGAGAGAGGTTTTGACCTTCAATTTTTCTGAAATGGGTGTTCTAGACGGAAATGGTAGAGTTGGTTCAGACAATGAGAAAAACTGCTTGCGTGCAAGAGGGGCCTTCACTGTGAGAAAGAATAGTAGGTTTGCATAGGGTGCCTTCTTGGATAATAGCTTCAATGCTGGCATGCACGAAGGGCTTAAGTGTGAGACAGAAGAGAGGGGCTTTAGCGCGAAATAGAAGAAATGGTTTACAGAGTGTCTTCTTGAGTCACGACTTCAATACTTGTGAGAGAGGAGTAGACTCAAGTGCGAGAGAGAAATGAGGGTTTGTAGAAAGTGTCTTATTGGGTCACGACTTCAAGGTCCGTGTCTGTGTACATGAAAATGAGTGATAAGCGTCAGAGTGTATCTCTTGGGGTCACAGTTTCAATGCTTCGAAACACAAAACCACGGCATTTTAATAAAGAGAAATGATTAGTGATAAAATATTTTTGTATCCTTAAATACCAGAACAAAGAATTTATTATCGGTGATAAAATATTTTTGTCTTCCACAAATTAACCTTATGAGATGAAAAATATATTCGTCACGCAATCAATTAGAATTTATTAGTGACGAAATATTTTCGTCTTCCACAACTTATTCTTCCGAGACAAAAATATATTTGTCGCCTATTTAATAGAAAGATGAAACGACATTGTCTGCATGATGGAGTGTTTATTGGTGACCAAATATTTTCATCTTCCATAATTTATCCTTCTCAGACAAAAATATATTTGTCGCCTAATAAATGGAAATATGCAACGACATCTTTTAATCGGTATGGAATTTATTGGCAACGAATTACGTTCGTCACAAAAAAAAAAAAAATTTTGTGACAAAAATGTTCGTCTCCAATGAGCTAAAATAATTCGCGCCAATGCAAATGAAATTGGCGCCTCATTTTTGCACACGAAATTTTGTTTTCGTCTCCTATACTTTTGAGAAAAATTAAAACAAACGACAAAATTAATATTTCGTCATATTTGGGTTAAATTTTAAGACAAAAAAATTTCGTCACCAAATTTTGTCACACTAGCCTAGATTTCTTGTATTTTTTATTGATTTTAAGCATTTGGTGACGAAATTTGGTTTTCCTCTCTAAAAATAATACATTTGGAGACGAAATTATTTCCTCTCTAAATTTTTTTACAATGGTGACGACAAATTTCGTCTCCAAAATGGCGCCAAATCTTCCACCAAATTTTCTAAGGGCGGGAAATTGTTTTGTGACGAAAAATAAAATTTAGAGACGAATAAAATTTTCGTCACCTATTGTTTTATTTGATTTTAAGCATTTGGCGACGAAATTTGGTTTTCGTCTCTAAAAATAGTACAATTGGAGGCGAAATCTTATTTTCATCATTAAAACATGCATATTTGGAGACGAAATATTTTTTCGTCACGCGTTTTTGTCACCATAGACCTTTTTTGTTGTAGTGGTTGCCGGTGAATTTTTGGATTGTCTCCTCTTCACTTCAAGAGGTAGGATTCTTTCACTCCTCTTCAATACCTCTTTATAGATAGACATTTGGTAATTTTTATTGCATTAAAATATATTTGTTAAGGGATTTTCCAAAAGCATGAAAAGGGGATTTGGGGCTTGAGTTTTGGGAGTTGGAATTGTATGATTGTTGGTTGATTTGGTATGTTGGGAGGTAGTTGATTATATCTATGTTGATTGTGGCGAAAATTCCGAATTTGTTATTAATGGTTTAATATTATAAAATGGGTAAAGTTGGATAATGGGTGAGTTATGCGTCATATGAATAAATTAGTGCCTTGGTTGCTAAAGACGAATTAATTGTGTTTGTTTAGTTATTGTTGCATTGTGCTAGTAAGTTGTTGTGTAGAACAATTTGGATATTGTTAAAGAAAAAGAAAAATTGGTTAAAGATTGGAAGTGTTGAGGATTTGCAACAACAGGTTTGATTTTGAAAACAAAATGATGTGGTGTCACTTCTATGAAACGAAAAGGGAAAATGGTTAGTTGTGAAATAATTTCATTGAAAATTTTAAGGTTTTGGAATTATGGATTTTGTTGTGGACTTTAGTTCATAAGAGTCTTGTATCTAATTGTTAGAGGTTTTGTCCTTGGTCATTGGTGGATGATGGCATTGTTGTTATTGAATAGATTATGTGTGTGTATTACACTAGCGTAACATTTATGTGTCTAGTTTGTCGTGACATTGTTTGAACTCCATTTCTCTTCAGTTAAGCTGGTAAAGCATGGCACCTTAACAGAGGTTCCTTTTATTTCCGGTTTGTGCCTGATAAAGTGTGAAATTGAGGTCTGCTTCTCTCCGAGAGGCCAGTAAAGCATAGTCCCTTGAGATAGGTTCCTCTTCCTTCCGATTTGCACTCAGTAAAGTGTGATCTTGGGGTCGTTTCCCTCCAGGTGAGGCCGATAAAGCATTATATGTTATATGGGTTGTATTATTTGCCATCCGTATTGTAGGCTAGTGAAAATGGAAATATATATTACGTTCAGTTATTTATATTTAGAAATGTATGTTTCTTGGTATCCTGTTAAGGAATTGGGTTATGACTCGTATATGTTAATGTGTTTTCAAAACAAAAGTGGAGACACAATTCTTTTATGTTAACGTGGAGGTTTAAAGAAACAATATTGTGTTGTGAAGGAATACTTTTGGACTAAATTGGATAAATAGGAAAGAAAACAAATGATTTTACACATTGTGATGTTCAAATGGATGTTTTTGGAGAAAATGTATTTATATAAGTATATTTTGAATATTAAACTGTTACATTATTTATATTGTATGTTGTTATTGTTTAGGATCATGTTAGAATCTCTACTGGACTTTATGTTCATCTCACGTTACTAATCATTTTTCAGGTGCAAGTAGAGAGATGATTCAAGATCGGTGATCTTCCTTAATTCTTGGCCACAAGCCTATACTTGTTGGCGGAACACCATTGTTGTAAAAGGGTTAAACCTTTACTTTTAACGTAAAGATGTAAACGTATGGGCATTTCGTTTAAATTTAATTCCTGTTGTATTCCATATATGTACAAGTGAGAGGGCTTTTATTTATTTATGGATGTAATGCATGTATGGTTCCTGTGGGAGCCGAATAAATAGAAGAGTCAGAAGGTGCGTACCCCAGAAATCAGATATTATTCGGCCCCATATTGCGTGACTAGGATGCCGAATACGTTAGGAAGGCCGAATAGCCGGAGATCAGTAGCTCCGAATAAATAAAAGGGGAATGGGATAAAAGTAGGTTCAGGCCTTGAGGCCCAGAAAGCAAGTATAAATATAAGAACCACAAATTTAGAAAGGTATGTAAGAATCACTTCACTTAACTTAGTAAACAAGCTATCTTGAGTGTTTGAACTGACTTGTCCGTCGGAGTGCTAATTCCGGCACCCCCAACCGGAGTATTTGTATCTTTTCAGGTGACTAGCTGAGGATCACTAGCGTCTCCCAGGATCTGAAGAGTATTTCCAAACCACTTCTCCACAACTGGTGCCGTCTGTGGGAATACTCAAATACATCCATCGCAGGCGTGACTGAAGATCCTCTGATAACCACTGACGAGACCACACAGAGAGATGACCTTACTCCAGCAAACTCGTTTGGACCAAAAACCATCGCAGCAAGACTTGCCTTAGACCTTTGCTCATCTTCAAACCCAATGCAAAAGACAATACAAGCGACCATGGCATAAGCTAGGCAAACCAAACAGAGGTTGGACAACATTATCGCTGAGAACAAACGCCTTCGTCGCGATCTGGCCTCGGAAATAGCAAAATCCAAACAAACAGTGCGCCAGGCTTCTGAGCAACCCCCGAGGGTAGATGATCGACGATCTCGAGCCCGACAGCAAGAAACTGACGGCCACTATGCCTCAACAGATCACCTTGAGGAGTTAGCAAAGGACGAACGTCTCCAACAATGCGTCCGGAGGAGTGCGATCAAAACACCTGCCCTTCCGAAGGATGCATTTCCGCTTGACACCGTCCATATGATATACAGCCTGCCAGCAGCCCAGCCGTGCATGCGATCCAATCACATCCAGGCCCCTGACAGCAACTCACGCAAGCAAAACAGCTCCGAGAAACGCCAAGTATCACCTTTGACGACTCTAATTTGATCGGTGTAACACTCCCTCACATCGATCCATTGGTTGTTGAGCTACGCGTAAACCGGTTCACCGTCGAACGTGTTCTTATCGACCAGGGCAGTACTTCGGAGGTTATGTATTATAAAACCTTCATCAAACTCAGATTCAATGAGTCAGACCTGACTCCGGCTCCTTATCCACTATTCGGCTTCAATGCCAATCTAGAGTACCCATTGAGAAAGATCAGCTTACCCGTTTGAGCAGGTTCCAGAACGGTGGATGTGGAATTCTTGGTCGTTAGGCTGCCATCGCCGTACAATCTCATCATGGGGTGATCGTGGTTGCATACCTTGCAGGCCGTCCCAAGCACTTATCATCAACTACTATGTTTCCCAACAGAACACGACATTGAGCAAATCTGCGGCTCCCAGAAATCGACACAAGCATGTTATCTCCTTGCCGCTAGAACGCCAAAGGAACTACAAGTAAACTCCATTGAGGTGCCGAATCGGGAGATCCTTGATGACGTTGGGCGGCATCCAAATGAGAAGGCCACGGAAGGTTTAGACCGAGTTGACATCGATGGAAGCCCAGAAAAGTTCTTCATGATCGACGCCTTTCTGAATCAGGCCGACAGGCAGCAGTTGATCTCTTTCTTGCTCAACAACCTCGACGTCTTTGCGTGGACTTCGTACGAAATGCCGGGAATAGACCTATCAATTTTACAACACCATCTGAATGTCGATCCCAAATGTAAGCAGATCATTCAGAAAGGCCGGCGGTCAGTCGCGGAGCACACTGCTGCCGTTGTTGAGGAGGTAGACAGACTGCTTGACGCCGGGGCAATTAGAGAAGTCACTTACCCTACGTGGCTCTCCAATACAGTGGTGGTGAAGAAGAAAAATGGGACTTGGTGAGTGTGCGTCGATTTCACGGATCTGAACAAAGCTTGCCCCGAAGACTGTTTTCCTTTACCCAGAATCGACCAGCTTGTTGATGCGACGGCACACCATCAACGCATGAGCTTCCTCGATGCTTACAGAGGCTACCATCAAATCGCCATGCATCCAGATGACCAGGACAAAACTGCATTCCTCACCCCAAGAGGAACCTACTGCTACAAAGTTATGCCTTTTGGGCTGAAAAATGAATGGGTAACCTACCAAAGACTGGTCATCGCCATGTTTAAAGAGCAACTCGGCCACACTATGGAAGTATACATCAACGATATGGTGGTCAAGTCCAAAGAAGAACAGAATCATATAGCCGATCTAGAAAAGACATTCAGCATCTTACGCAAATACAGAATAAAACTGAACGCTTCCAAGTGTGCGTTCGGAATCGGCTCTGGCAAATTCCTGGGTTACATCGTCAATCACCGAGGAATCGAAGCCAACCCGAGGCAAGTCACAGCAATCTTGGAACTCGGCTCCCCCCGTTCAGTAAAAGAAGTCCAAAAGTTGATGGGGATGGCCGCTACACTCAACAAGTTCATCAGCCGGTCTACAGATCGCTGCCGACAATTCTTTCAGACACTATGGCAGGGTAAGGCTTTTGAATGGTCCGTTGAATGCGAACCAGCTTTCAACGGACTCAAGACCTACCTCTGCTCAGTACCTCTCTTGACAACACCCGCCGCTGGTGACCCACTTATTCTATATCTGGCAGTTTTCGATAGGGCCGTCAGCGTCGTACTGTTAAAAGAGGAGGAGGGGGAGCAACGGCCAGTGTATTATGTGAGCAAGGCAATGGTTGACGCCGAAACACGCTACCTTCCGCTGGAAAAACTCATCTTAGCCCTAGTCATGGCGGCAAGAAAACTGATGCATTACTTCCAGGGAGATAGCATTGGGGTGCTAACAGATTATCCCCTCAAATCAGTACTGCAGAGTGCAGAAGCATCAGGACGTGTTTCAAAATGGGCTCTTGAACTCGGTCAATACGACATTCAGTTTTTACCTAAAACCGCAATCAAGGGGCAGGTGTTGGCCGACTTTGTTGCCGAATTCACCGGCGAGCTTGCCAACCTCAAACCTGATGAAGTTCGACCAAAGCCTGATGTTCGACCTAAGCTGAACTGGAGAATTTATGTCGGGGATATTTGGCAATTATACTGTGATGGATCGTCTAACCAAAGGGGCAGCGGCGCCGAAGTTGTAATTATGTCTCCAGACGGCGCAGTAATTGAGCAGGCCGTCAAGCTTGGCTTCGAAACATCAAATAACGAAGCCGAATACAAAGCCCTTCTAGCCGATCTGCGGAATGCGCACCTTCTTGGCACTCGGCGTCTGCTTGTGTTTTGTGATTCAAAATTGGTAATCAGTCAGCTAAAAGGGGAGTACGCGGCAAGAAATGACCGTATGGCGGCCTATATAAAAATGGCCAATTCCTTGCTGGCAAAATTTGACCATCACGAACTGAACCAAATAACATGCGACCAGAATACACACGCGAATGCCTTGGCGTGCCTAGCCTCCGCCATTAATTTTGAGATCAAACAGACCATCGAAGTAGGTTTCATCCCGGAGCCGAGTATTGGCCCTTCCGAGGAAATCCATGTCAACGTTATAGAATCCGCACCAAGCTGGATGGACCCCATTGCTGCATTCCTCTCTTCTGAACAACTCCTAGAGGACAAAAAAGGAGCACACAAGCTGCGAAATAAAGCCCTGCGATACTATCTGGATTCTCAAGGAGGGCTTTATAAAAAGTCCCTTTCTGGTCCATATTTGGAATGCATGCACCCTGACAAAGTGGAGGAGCTTCTGACAGAGATACATGAGGACAGTTGTGGTGCCCATTCTGGCGGACGCTCCCTGGCCCATCGAGCTATAACACAGGGGTATTATTGGCCGACAATGAGAGCTGACGCGGAGAGTTATGTAAAAAAATGCAAATAGTGCCAAAAGTTCTCTCCATTAACCCATCTGTCTGCCGAAGGGTTGAACTCTATCACCAGCCCCTGGCCGTTTGCTCAGTGGGGATTTGATATCGTAGGACCATTGCCGAGGGCCCTAGGGAACAAGCGATTCTTAATCGTCACGACAGATTACTTCACAAAATGGGTCGAAGTGGAGGCTTTAACACATATACGAGATGCCAACATTAAACGCTTTGTATGGAGAAACATCATAACACGATTCGGTATTCTGAGAGCTCTCATCTCAGATAATGGCACCCAGTTCGATTGTGGCATATATCGAGAGTTATGTAGCAAATATGGCATTCGGCCTTACTTCTCTACACCGGCCTACCCCCAAAGCAATGGTCAAGCTGAAGCCTCTAACAAATCCATCTTGGACGGCATCAAAAAGAGGCTAGAAAAAGCTAAAGGCAAATAGGTCGAAGAATTGCCGAGTGTATTGTGGGCTCATCGTACTACGCCGAGGAGATCCACTAGAGAAACGCCATTTGCTCTATGCTTTGGAACCCAGGCAATCTTACCTCTGGAAATCGGCCTCCCAACTCTGAAATCACAAGTTTTGAATACGTGCTGAAATGACATGATGCTTGCCCTAGATCTGATTCTAATCGAAAAACGAAGAGATCGCGCCCTGACATCCATGGTATGGTATTAGTAGCAGCTCGCCAAGTAGTATAATCAGTGAGTTCAGTTGCGCCGATATACGCCAGGAGAGTTGGTCCTAAATAAGGTATTTCCAGCGGACCGGAGACCGGCCGATGAAAAATTGGCTCCAAACTGGGGCGGCCCCTATCAGATAGAATCCATCGCAGGAACATGGGCATACCGGCTCTCAGACATGTCAGGAAGAAGCCTACCACGGCCTTGGAATTCAACACATTTACGTAAATTCTATCATTGAACCGACTTGTGAGCTTGATACTTGTACATATTTCATCGTTGCAATACAAACCTTCTCATTTTCTCAAGCTCGCTGCCAAGCCTTTTAGGGCCGATTAAGCCTTCTAAGGCCGAAATAAAGTCTCCGGATTCGGAACGCCCTTCGTGGATATCATGATTGGCCAAAATAAAGTCTCCGAATTCATAGCCCCTTTTGGTGCATGACACCTTAGGGCCGATTAAGACTCCGGATTCGGAGCGCCCTTCGTAGATGTCACGATTGGCCAAAATAAAGTCTCCGGATTCGGAGCCCCTTTTGGTGCATGACACCTTAGGGCTGATTAAGACTCCGAATTCAGAGCGCCCTTCGTGGATGTCACGATTGGCCAAAATAAAGTCTCCAGATTCGGAGCCCTTTTTGGTGCATGGCACCTTAGGGCTGATTAAGACTCCGGATTCGGAGCGCCCTTCATGGATGTCACGATTGGCCAAAATAAAGTCTCCGAATTCGGAGCCCCTTTTGGTGCATGACACCTTAGGGCCGATTAAGACTTTGGATTCGGAGCGCCCTTCGTGAATGTCACGATTGGCCAAAATAAAGTCTCCGGATTCGGAGCCCCTTTTGGTGCATGACACCTTAGGGCCGATTAAGACTCCGGATTCGGAGCGCCCTTCATGGATGTCACGATTGACCAAAATAAAGTCTCCGGATTCGGAGCCCCTTTTGGTGCATGGCACCTTAGGGCCGATTAAGACTCTGGATTCAAAGTGCCCTTCGTGGATCTCACGATTGGCCAAAATAAAGTCTCCGGATTCGGAGCCCCTTTTGGTGCATGGCACCTTAGGGCCGATTAAGACTGCGGATTTAGAGCCCCTTTTGGCGCATGCCATCTTAGGGTCGATTAAGCCTCTTAAGGCCGATTAAGACTCCGAATTCGGAGCGCCCTTCGTGGATATCACGATTGGCCAAAATAGTCTCCGGATTCGGAGCCTTTGTGAGAAATGCATTCGGACCATTTCACTGGCCGAATAAATACGTTGAAATAATACGTTTAATTAAGCACATAACATTCGGTCAATGAATGTTTAAACATTTGCACCACGCAACACAAAACTTGCCAGTAAGTTGAAATAATACGTTTAATTAAGCACATAATATTTCAAGACCAAATACGAACGTTGAAAATAAAAGAAATTCTATTTGTTCGGCGCAAAGTCTGTTCTTGCGTTCCAAAGTCTATTTATTCGGCACCCTCATCGTCGCTCTTCTCAATTTCGAAATCGGAATAGGGTAAGTAGTGACGATGATATAGGGGCGAAGCTGAATCAATGCCCACGGCTTCGAGAACTTTCTCGGTTTGAAGGGCCTTGATCCAGCCGTGCTTGAATCCACGATTTTCACATCAGCAGACCTCCTCGGCAAGGTCTCATTTGGTCTTTTCTATCCTGACCTTCAGGCCGTCTTAAAACCCCTTTTCATAACCTGAGATCCGTTGGGTCACTCTCTCTTCAACGACCAATTTAGATTGACCGGCCACCACCGACGCGCTCGTTTGAACATTTTTCAGCTCCAGAGGCTCACGCTCAGCCTTTTCCACACGAATTTCCAGACTGCGATTCCTTTCGTCCTTTTTCTCACTCTCACGTCGCGCTTCCCGCAGACGCATGTCGACTTCGTAAGCAGTATATAGTCCTTTCACGGCCCTATGTATGCCGTCTCGAAATACTTCAAAATCTTGACGTCCGACCATCGATTGTTGGACTTCCGGCGGGAAGATCTGTCGAGCGAACTCGACTGCCACACCTGGGTCTTTAATGATAGAATCTGCCTCTGTCATTGGTCTATTCCTCACAAAAACCGCAAAACTCAACGGTCTTGGCGTTACATCAGGCTCGATTCTCGGTCTCAGGCGCGGAGAATTTCCTCGTTGTTGCCTGTCCTTTCGGGGCGATCTGCTTCGACGACTAAGGGGCTGCGTTGTTTCCCGATCCTTAGACATTCTTCTTCCCATACGCATAGGCTCGCCACTACGACTCATTGCGGCGTCTAATTCAGCCAATCTTCATCCCTTCCAAGTTGCTTGAATGGAAATAAGTAGGGCCTCTGGCGTGCACCCGTCCCATTTATCCTTTAATGTATGCAGCTCTCCCGAGGCAACGTCAGTAATCCCAAACGTCAAAAGTCGGATGACAATTGTCCAGCCCACGAGTTAGGTCCATTCGGCTTCTCAAGCTCGCGCCTTGGCTAAGGCAAGGGCGGATTTAATAATCCAGTCGGCCATGTTTTCAAGCACAAGCCCACGAGTTAGGCCCATTCGGCTTCTCAAGGTCGCGCCCTGGCTAAGGCAAGGGCGGATTTACTAATCTGGTCGGCCATGTTTTCAAGTGCAAGCGCCGATCAATCTGTGCCTCAGCCAGCCCACGAGTTAGGCCCATTCGATTTCTTAAGGTCGCGCCCTAGCTAAGGCAAGAGCGGATTTACTAATATGGTCAGCCATGTTTTCAAGCACAAGCCCACGAGTTAGGCCTATTCGGCTTCTCAAGCTCGCGCCCTAGCTAAGGCAAGGGCGGATTTACTAATCTGGTCGGTCATGTTTTCAAGCGCAAGCGCCGATCAACCTGTGCCTCAGCCAGCCCACGAGTTAGGCCCATTCGGCTTCTCAAGCTCGCGCTTTGGCCAAGGCAAGGGCGGATTTACTAATCTGGTCGGCCATGTTTTCAAGCGCACGCGCCGATCAATCTGTGCCTTAGCTAGCCCACGAGTTAGGCCCATTCGGCTTCTCAAGCTCGCGCCCTGGCTAAGGCAAGGGCGGATTTACTAATCTGGTCGGCCATGTTTTCAAGTGCAAGTCCATGAGTTAGGCCCATTCGGCTTCTCAAGCTCGCGCCCTGGCTAAGGCAAGGGCGGATTTACTAATCTGGTCGGCCATGTTTTCAAGCGCAAGCGCCGATCAATCTGTGCCTCAGCCAGCTCACGAGTTAGGCCCATTCGGCTTCTCAAGCTTGCGCCCTGGCTAAGGCAAGGGCGGATTTACTAATCTGGTCGGCCATGTTTTCAAGAACAAGCGCCGATCAATCTGTGCCTCAGCCAGCCCACGAGTTAGGCCCATTCGACTTCTCAAGCTCGCGCCCTGGCTAAGGCAAGGGCGGATTTACTAATCTGGTCGGCCATGTTTTCAAGTGCAAGCGCCGATCAATCTGTGCCTCAGCCAGCCCACGAGTTAGGCCTATTCGGCTTCTCAAGCTCGCGCCCTGGCTAAGGTACAGGCAGATTCACTAATCTGGTCGGCCATGTTTTCAAGACCAAGCGCTAATCAATCTGTGCCTTAGCCAGCCCACGAGTTAGGCCCATTCGGCTTCGCAAGCTCGTGCTCTGGCTAAGGCAAGGGCAGATTTACTAATCTGGTCGGCCAAATACCTAAGCTAAGCAGCCGATCTAACCATAACCGAAAGCAATATCATTCATCAACAACATTTTTCCTTACCAAGTTGAGCACAACTCATGAAATTTTATATACGCAAATTACTAAACAAAAAGCTACAAGCCCGCATGAAAATGCCTAGCAAAAAACTATGACTGTAGCAATACATGAAAAATACCAAATTAAAACTGTAAAAATACATCCGACATCCTAAAAACTATGTCAGTCGCCCAGATCAGTCATCGGAATCAGACTCCAATGGCTTAACATCCACTTGCTCATATGGTATTGGCATAATCAATGAAACTTTAGTAGCTACAAGGGCTTTGTGCCAGCCATGTTTGAATCCCCGATTTTCAAACTTGGGGACTTGGTCCAAATACTCGGCGAGTCCAGCATTTTTCCCGACCTTGAATACTTTGGAAGCCTCCGAGTTGGCTGTTTCCTTCACCGCCTTCATTTCAGCTAACTCAGCCTCCAGTTTGGAGACTGCCTTCTGGGCCAATTTGAGCGCATCTTCGTTTGCGTCCGCCTCCTTCTTGGCATCCGATCTCAATTGATCCACCCTACGAGCCCTCTTCACCTCGACCTTGGCCTCGGCCCTTGAGGCTTCCTTGTTCGCCCTCAAAGCTTCGACCTCGGCCCTTTTCCTCTGGCCCTCAGCTTTCTTTTGTAAACGACCAATCTGTTTGACGGCGTCGCGATATCAACGGCCCATATTGGCTATTCTTCCGACGGTCTGCAAAACAAGAATTTAAAACCATAACTTCAACAGTATTTGGATTAAGTGAAGCAAAGTCCAAATATGTACCAAAAGTGCCAATTGGGCGGCTAGTGCTGTCGCATTCAGATCTAGTTCCACCCAGAAAGCCTTCCTATCAGACGGCAATGGCACGGACGTAGCCAAGCTAAATGCAACTTCTGGATCTTTAAGTGCCGAAGCATCAGAAGAAACCGACATGTTTTTTTATCATCGGCTGAATGACAAAGGAACTATCACATTCGATCCCTCTAATCGAAGACGTTTACCACCTTGTTCTTCTGAGCCGGCCTCAAACTCGGTAGGGCATTTCTCTGCCTCTTCCTCAACTTCTTGGCCGGCCTGTACGATCAAAGTAGATTCGATATTCCGATTTTTTGCCGTCTCCACCTCAATAACGCGTAAGGACTCTGATTCCCTAACAGGCAGGGAGAGTTGAGATTCGGTAGTGGGTGGTACTTCAGACGGAAGGGCCTCCGCTCTTCGTTGCGCGGCCAACCTTTTCGCATTCGCCTTCCTGGCAAGTTTTGTCAGGCTTAACCCGGCCATGTCTTCGGGGCTTGCGGCGGGAAGATCCTCTAAGTCGCGAAAAACGCAGTCAAGTGAAAGATCCCCTCGGCCCGAAGTGGATGGAGGATCGGCCGAATTCAAAACCTCGTCAGACTCGGTTTCGGACTGATCTGATTCGGTAACATTAGCTACATCCCGCTCCGAATCAGACCTTTCAAAACCAACCTTCCTCAAGTTTTTGAAGTCGGACAAAATAAGAGCGATAAGAGAATCTTTACCCTTCGGAACTGGGATATTTTCTGCCGCCGAGAAGGTCGTATATGTCGACTTGTAACGAAGCAGAACGTGGGCCGCCCTCCCTTGTTTCTGAAGACTTCGATGGCCGAAATACTTGAGCGCGACTTTGATATCCGAAAGAACGGCGTCGTCAGTTGAAGATAGGACTTTTTTCAAATCGTTCCCTGCACAAGCCAAGCCGTAACATTTCAAAGAAGAGGCTCTACAACAAAAATGAACAAATAATAAAAGCGAGAAGGCAATCGGCCACTTGGCTCGCCCCTTCGTCTAGGAATAGAGTTGACGTGATCCTCCCCTTCGCCAAATTCCCAGTTACTCTGGACAACAACCATAACATCATCAACTCGTTTCCCAGAACTAGAAAGCATAGTAATTAGCTGATGGTCGATATCCGCGACCCTAAGGAAGAAACGCCTATGCCGACCAGAAGACTTAGCCAAGGCATAGCAATACCGGATGGCTGGAATGCCAAGGTTAATTCTAAGGTGACGGTTGAGCGCTATAACCCCCATTATAATTCTAAAGAAATTCACATTGGGTTGGGAAGGGATTAAACCCCAATGGCGAAGCACAACCCTAAGAAACGGGTGAAGGAGAAAACGGACTCCACCCTCTGCGATTGACAAAAGAGGAAAGACAATCGTGGTTTTGTCCTCCCTCTCCATATTAAGAGTGCCGTCTGCCACAAACGACAGACGAACATCATTAGGAATGGAGAAATGGCGTTTAAAGCCAGCAATTCGATCTGACGAGAGAAGGTCTTTTAAATGTTTTGCCATATCCTACAGTTTATAAGAATAAACCAGAAAGAGTCTTCGAAACAAGGAATGAGAGAACTTACAAAGGACGAAGAGGATATCGGAGAAGAGAGTTGCAGGGACGATTCAAAAGGCAATCCAGCGATGAGCGTCATAAAATACATACTCGAAAGGACGTCAAAATTTTAAATCGCAATAAATAGACACGTACGAGGGAGCGGGAAGTTGACACGACAACCGAAAGGGGTGCGCTTAGATATCCGCATGAGGATGAGGCCAACCGTCGAATTTTGGCTCTAACTTTTCGAGATTCGGAACCAAGCAGTCCAGCTAACTATCATTGGTAAAGTGCTTGGGGGGCAATTGTGGGAGCCGAATAAATAGAAGAGTCGGAAGGTGTGTACCCCAGAAATCAGATATTATTCGGCCCCATATTATGTGACTAGGATGCCGAATACGTTAGGAAGGCCGAATAGCCGGAGATCAGTAGCTCCGAATAAATAAAAGGGGAATGAGATAAAAGTAGGTTCACGCCCCGAGGCCTAGAAAGCAAGTATAAATACAAGAACCACAGATTTAGAAAGGTATGTAAGAATCACTTCACTTAACTTAGTAAACAAGCTATCTTGAGTGTCTAAACTGACTTGTGCCGTCGGAGTGCTAATTCCAACACCTCCGACCGGAGTGTTTGTATCTTTTCAGGTGACTAGCTGAGGATCACTAGCGTCTCCCAGGATTTGAAGAGTATTTCCAAACCACTTCTCCACAGTTCCGCATGTTTTTAATGGAAATGAATTTATGTTAATGGATATGGTAATATTATTCGGGTAATAAAAAGTGGGGTGTGACATACTGGTTCCAGAATATTGTATGACATTATTGATGTGATACTCTTAATTAGTGGCATAGTAAAAATTTTAACTAGTGTGTATTATGATTTATCATTTATTGAATCACCACGCAAGTAATGTCACATGATATTTTTGTAGGTAGTCCTGGTGTGGGTATATCATGTGGCATTGCCTATGGTGTTGCTGACAAATAAGAAATTGCAAAAATATATTAGATTCGTCATCATTTATCTCTCAATTACCTAATAAAGGTGAGTTAGCATTGGCCCACTTGCAAATTTTTTCTGTGTGTATTGGTTAGAAACACTACATGGATAATACCACATATGGGGTGTTTGGGAAGAAACTTTTTTAGGTTTTTTTGGCTAAAATAGTACTAAAAGACAAAATAGACTAAAATAATTAATAAGACAAAATGTCACATTAAACCTATAATCATTTCATTTTTTCTTTTACAAATATCACATCCAACTATAAAAAAAATCAACTATCTTTCTAAACACAAAAAATTTAGTCTCTTAAAATAGCCAAAAACTAAAATAATCTACTGAAATAATAAAATACGAGAATCTCAAGACATATTCATACAAGTAAAAGTACATTGAAGCAGAGAAAAGAAAGAATTTTAAAGACGAACGATGCCATGCCGTAGTAATTAAACAATTACAAATTGTCTTCACTTCTGTTATCTGTTAATCACAATCATTTACTAGGGAAAATAGAGAGACTCCTCTTATTGTAGCAGAAGCCAAGATGAATCTCATTAATGTACATGTACATGTACTGGTTCATAAGTCACAGTCACCAAAACTATGGGGGAAGTAGCAAAACAAAGATTATGATAAAATTATATTTAATTAATGGCAATTACTCTAAATTATAATGTTAGACTAGAATAACTTTTATGTCCAAATTACTGCATTTTTAATCCATGAATGAAGTATTGATAAATGAAATTTAACCAGGCTAATAGCATACTTGAATGCAATTTATCAGCCTCAATCCTGTGACAAGGTTTTTTTTAAACTATGTTTATGAATTTGCCTAATATTATGAAGCTGAATGACAAATACAAGTGATCTATGCAATTTTTTTAGGGTACAATTAAACTGTTGATCCTTCTAGTTTTAGTGAAATTTCACTTGATCCTTCTAATTTTAATTTGAATCCTACACTTTGAATTTTGTTGTAACATGATCCCACTATTAGTCACTATTAGAATTTTGAACAAAAAAGACCGTGTGCAAAATTAAATAGACTAAATTGGAATTCAAAAGAAATTATAAAAATAACTGGAGTAATGAATAAATTATATTGGCAGCCACTATATATATATTTTTAAAAGTTCCACTTTGATTCCTCTAATTTTGCAAGTGTTATTTTATTTTATTTTTTTCATGCACAATGGTAATGGCACATGTTAGAGTGACAATATTGTAACAAAACTGAAAATATGAGATCTAAATTACTGGGAAAGTTAAAGAGACACTTCACTTAAAATATAGAAATTAATAATATAATTTATTTATTTATTTTTTACAATGGAGTACAATAATTAATAATTACATATAAACTGGTAAAGTGAGAAATAAACTACACATCAAATCAAGAGTTGAGTGACATTCATTGCCATTGCCATGCAAATTTGGACAATTAAAATGATTTTTTTTTTTTTTTTTTAATTTTTTGTGATTGGGTAATGAGGTGGCTTGAAAATTAAGGAATATGTCCCATTTGGCAACATGTTATTTTATAATTCGTTTGAGAATTGGCTAGTTTAATTAATTTTTTGATTTTTTTATAAAAAATGTGTAAAAAATAAAGAGAGTGATGTGATAATCTGGTTTGACTTTTTGATTAAAATATGAGGTAAAAAAAATCATTATGTTTGGAATGATTTTTTAATTTTTACAAAAAAAAGTGCAAAAATAAAGAGAAAAGAAAATCCTTAGTTTTTTTTTTATAAATATAATTTATTATTTTTTTTTGACTTTTTTAGTAATTTTTTAACTTTTAAACTAAAATAGTAAATTGTCAAACATGGCCGGGCTGGTTTAGCAATTGACTATTTTTGTTAGATTTTTGACTTTTTACAAAAAAAATATATAAAAAAAAATGATATGACAACTTATAATAATTTTTTAAATTTTTAACTAAAAATTATAAATCCCAAACAAGGTAGTGGCAAAGTTGATTTTAAAAAAATTTCAGTCGTGGTATAACGGTCATACTACAACGACCACCATGGTCTCGTTTCCCACTTCCTTTTTTGGCAATTGATGCGAAGTCTATTTGATTTGGTAATTAATGTATGTTTTAAAAAAATTTACAAATAATTGATAAAATTTATACACATTAATAATTAGACATAAATTTGTTCATGATTTTGTAATATATTTTTTATAGTACCACTTATAGCTAATTTTCCCATTGGATTTTCTTGAACATCTACTCATTGACTGATTTTTAAAAAGAAAAGAAATTTATTTTCTTTAGCCAGTTTGGTTTGATATAAAACAAAGGGACAATTACATGACAGTGTGTGAGTGAAAAAAAATAATTATAAATTAATAAAAAATATTAATTATTAATATTTATATTATTTTTCACTTGTTAGTAAGTATATGTTTGGCATCACCTAAAAAAGATAAAAACTCAAAAAGTCACTAAAAAAATAAAAAGTTTATACTACTCACAATGTTTGGGCGGGAATATGGGGCTGAGTATGTAGAGGGAAAAAAGACATTGTTACCCTTTACTGACATGCAAAACTCATGGTTATTTAAGAGGAAAAAAAAAACACCAAAACAAAACGAAAAGTCAAACGCAAAACTAGTGCAGCTTGGTGCACTATGAGAGGAGAAGTGACAACTTCACTGACATGCACGGAAAGCATGTCAATATTGAGAAGGGTAGGAAGATAATTTTGATATTTCATATAATATTTTAATATACAATTTTTCGTAAAAAGTCAAAAGTTTATTCCAAACAACTATATTTTTTATCTACTTTTTTAATCAAAAAGTTAAAAAGTGCACTTATATAATTCATTCCAAACAACCCTTAAATACATTTTCCTGACACCATGTCAGAGCAATTCTCTCTAAAACAAAAGAATATGTTGTGCAATGTTGTCTTTGAATGTATGAATTTAAAATAAAATAATTTAAACATTAATTATTTAAATAGAATAGTTTAAATTTATAAAAATTATTTAAATATGAAATTTTATAATTAAATTTGAAAATTTTATCATAATATATTTAAGAGTAAATTACACTGACCTCTTTAAAGGTTTGGAGAAAATACAATAAGTTTCACAGTTTTGATATAATTACATTGAACTTTTTTGAGATTTTAATTCATATAACACTCAATCCATTTTTCATCAATAATTTGTTAGTTATATGACTGGAAAAAAAATGATGTTATCACATTTTTTACATGAAAATATATACTTTACATAGTTTAGTTTATATTTTTGTACCATTTAGACCATTTAATCTTTTTAAAAGAAAAATTACTTTAATTATGTGACACTTATTGTATTTTTTTTATAATTTTTTTTAAAAAAATCAATATAATTTACCTTATATTTAAAATAACAACATAATTATTACTATAAACATGAAATTAAATATACAAGGAAATGAAATGGATAGGCAGAGATTCAGAGAGTGCAAACTAGTATACTATTGCTGCTCACATCTGCACAACAAACTCGTCATTTTCACGAGTTTTTTAATTTTAAAGAAGCATGAACAATAAACAAAGCGAAAAACGAGAAGGCAAGCACCAAAAACAAACAAGCACATTTGGTTGACAAGAAACTAACAAACAAAAATAAAACACCTAATACAAAAATAATAACATAATTTATTTAACATCTTTCTGTAGTCTATTGATTTTTGGGGAATTACATTCTATTGGGACAATTTTATTTATTTATTTATTTATTTACATAAACATGACTTGCACCCTACAGCTCTTCACTTGCATTTTATCACAAAATGACTTACAATTCATTTATATATATATATATATATATATTTTGGTTCCACTTGATGGTAATTCCCCCTTGATTTTTTTTGGCCTCACAAAAGGACCATCTTAGTCAATTTGAGTGGACTGATTTTAAAAAGAAAAAAAAGAAAAGAAAATTACAAATAAGCTTTGGCTTTTAAAAATAATTACATAACCAAACCAAACCAAACCAAGCCTTAAGTCTCATCAAATAGGGTCGGCTACATGAATTCTCCTTCTCCACATGAATCTATCAAAGACCATTTCGTTTGTCAAATTAAGTAGATCCATATCTTTATTTATAACGTTAGCCAATGTTAATCTAGACCTACCTGGTCCCCTAACACTTCCATCTACCGTCACTACATCGCATCTCTTTACTACTGCCTCTATTGGTCTTCGTTAAATATGACCAAACCATTTCAATCGATTCTTTCTTAACTTATCTTCTATCAGTGTTACTCATATTCATTCCCGAATATACTTATTCCTAATTTTGCCTTATCTAGTTTTGCCACACGTCTACCTTAGCATCCTTATCTCAGTAACACTCATCTTATTGACATGTTTCTTGGTTGCCCAACACTCCATCCCATACAATATTGTTGGTCTAATAGCCGTTCTATAGAACTTACCTTTTAGTTTAGTGGGTATTCCTTTATCGCACAGTACCCCATACACACTTCTCCACTTAAGCCATCTCGCCTTAATCTTATGGGCCACATCCGCATCAATCTCCCTCGCCGTTGTGATAATCGACCCTAAATAACGAAAATGTTCACTCTTAGGCAGTTCTTGGTTCTCAATCTTCACTTCTTCACTGTTTTCATTGTTACTGTTGTTAAATTTACACTTCATGTACTTTGTCTTAGTTCTACTTATCAAGAATCCTTTAGATTCAAGTGTTTTTTTTTTTTCCAAATTTTCAACTTTGTGTTAACTCCTTCTCTAGTCTCATCCACTAACACGATATCATCTGCAAAAAGTATACACCATGGCACGTCATCCTGAATATTTCTCATCTACTCATCCATAACTAACGCAAAAAGATAAGTACTTAAGGTAGATCTTTGGTGTAACCCTACAGTGATAGAAAATTCATTTGTCTCTTCAACAGGCGATCTAATAGTGGTCACCACCCCTTCATACATGTCCATAATTACATCAATGTAACATTTTGTCACCCCTTTCTTGTCTAACACCCACCATATTATATCCCGAGACACTCTATCATATTCTTTCTGAAGGTCGATAAACACCATATGAATGTCTCTTTTCTGTTCTCTGTACTTTTCTATTAATCCCCTCAACAAATAGATTGCTTCCATTGTTGACCAACCAGACATAAATCCAAATTGATTTTCTGACACCTCTGTTATATCTCGCAATCGGCGTTTCATCACCCTCTCCCACACTTTCACCATATGAAGCATTAGCTTGATTCCTCTGTAGTTGTTATAATTCTGGACATCTCCTTTATTCTTATAGATTGGCATTAAAATACTCTTCATTCACTCATCTGGAATGTTCTTAGTCAACAAAATTTTGCTAAACAACCTAGTCAACCAAGCAACCCTATAGACACCCCATTTTTGACCGTCCTCAAGACTTGGACGTCATCGTTTGAACACTCGATGATCATCCATGTTCGTGTTCGTTTTGAGTTCCCGAAGGTCTCGGCTGTGTGCCTTGCCTCAAGATCTCTCAACTTGTCTGTTTTGTGCTTGGTTGTGGACCAAGGACTTGTGTTTTTGCTTCTGAGGGAAGAGGGTGGCTTGTTGGCCATCCCCTCAACCTATCAGCCAAGGCATGAAGCCATCGGCCTTGTGTTCTTGCCATCGGCCAAAGGTGTTAGCCGATCGGCACTTTTTTTGGTCGATCGGCACTTGTGTTGGTCGGTCGGCCATATTTTCTGGCCGAGCCCTGTTCATCTGTTTTTTGCAGATATATTATGACAGCTGTCGTAGCTGGCATGCACAATTCACATCCTCCATACACGTGTATGGAGGGACTTGTTTCAATTGCTTAGCCTGCTCAACAAGCTTAGGAATTGAACTTCTATAAAGAGGGAGCCCCTCCTCCCTTCTTCGAGGTTCAGAAAATTCAATTTTGAGGGATAGATATACTTTTGTATCTATATTCTTTTGTTTGGCCTTGTTTTGTACTTCAAAAGTGTCATTTTGTCTTACTATTGTACACAAACACACACTAGAACACCATCCTCTTGGAGTTGAGGTCCCTTGAGGTTGATTTTAGTGTTCTTGGGTTGGTTTTGATCAGAGAAGGCTGCTAGAGCAGTGTTCTTGAAGGTGGTTTTCAAGGGTGAGTTCCTTACTTTTAAACCCCCATTCTTGTTTTAGCTTTTAGACCTACTTGCTTATTGTTTTAAGCTTAACTCTTAACTGATAAAAGTTCTATTTTTACATGCTTTAAATCTTTGGTTAAGGTCACTTTTTGGTTGGGGGTCATCTCCTCCCTCCAAGGCCTTGTTAAGCCTTGTTTTAGGCTATCCCTTTTGGCCCTTGTTTTAGGTTTTGCATGACCTTTCTACCACTGAAATCCAGAGGATTTTTAGTGGTGGAAAGGTGGTTTTGGAGTCCTAAATAGGAGAGGGTCATCCCTTCTCCTTGTTGTTTTGTATGCTTGCATAAGTGGCTTATATTGGTAGCATGTTGGCTTAGTTTGTTTTAGCTTTATTTCAGTATGTATTAGGCTTTGTTTTGCCATGGTACAACATTGTTTTTGCTTGCTTTCGTCACTCCATGCATGGTTTATACACTTGTAGTGTAAATCACACACACTAGTTTTATATGCTTCATGAAGTAACATGTCATTCTAGCCTATGTTGTGTCCATTTCAGCATGTTCTCGGGCTTATTTCACCATGTCTGTCACACCCCACTTTTTATTACTTGAAAACATTACCAAAGCCTGTAAATTTAGGTCCATATTTTTTTTTTTATAAATACATTTACAAATATCTATTACACTTGAGTAATAGAATCTCAAAGATACATGTTCTCCCTCTCTCAATAATTACAACAACAATAATACATGCCAAGCTTCTGCCGCGAAGCTACAAATAAATAATTACAAATACAACTCCACTACCTTTACATCTACTAAGAAAGCTATACTGAATGAATCAAGAACTCCATAAATCTTCAATCAAATAACCCAAACTTTCCTTCCTCAGAAAAATTTTACAACAACTGGGTGAGCACTAATGCCCAAGAGGAATCTCATAGTTCTAAATCAATAAACACACAGATAGAAATGATCATGCATGCGGGTGATACAATATAGTAGGGTGACATTTCATAATCTCAAAATATCATAAGTAAGGTATCTTTTTCTCAAAAACAATTTAAGCACTTGTAGGAAAAACCTTCACCATAAAAAATCATCCTCGAACTTTAGAAAATCATAGATCCTTGTGAAACAACCATATTTAAGAAACAACATCATTTAAATGTTATTAACCAATTTCCCAAACATTTCTCAATTAATTTTCCATTGTTATTACTCTTCTTTTCCTTCCATTCTTCTTTTCTACTTTTCACTTTTAACTTAAAACCCCATAATTTCAAGGCAATTTCCTTTTTGACTCGCCAACAATTCTCCTATACTCATTTCACCCCGTTAATTTCACCCACAAAGTTTCATTTCAAGATAACACAATGTTAGTAAACTCTTCCAAGCCAATCCTTTATTTAATTATAGAACAACTCTCACAATTTACTTTTATTAACACAACTACTTCATTAAGTTTACCATCATAATCTATAATCAATTTACAGTCTTAGGACACAAATGTCTACATTGTCTATGACACACGGTCTATGACACAATACACTTTCCATTTATACGCACATGGCTCAACTCGCCAAACAACTCACCAAGGATAACACATCAAGTTAAACCTTTCTTATACCAAATTAAACACACATGCTGATGTTATAACAATCTCAATCAAATCCACTTCCATACTTCCCAACTGATACACTTGGTGGTGATGTATCATATCAACAACAAATAGAAATATTTCTATTATCAATAAGCACACACATATGTGATGCTACTGGAGTCCATCCCCTATCTCCTCCCAACAAATCCGGTTTAGAGGTCCATCCCCTATCTTCCCCTAAACCGTGGAGTTCATCCCCTATCTCCTCCAAAACCAAATGCATATGTAATGTAATACACACTTGCCATATACAACACATAATCAATACAAGTAATGTTCAGATTAATTCAACAAATAAAATAAATGACTTAATTTCAGTTATACCTAAGCCACATGCAAGGTCTACAACAACCACGACTATCCTCCACCGATAGCTCCAAAACAGCTTATTTCTAAACAAGAAATAAATACATCAATGAATGTAAATTGACATTCTCAAAGGTAAGTATTTAAACTACCCAATTATATCATTAATCTCATAATTTCCCCAATTTCATGAATTAAACCCAATTCCACATTTTTCCCTTAAATTAATTATACAAATTAATCTAAGCCAAAACTCTAAGGTTTCTCCCAAAATTACCAAACTACCCCCACATACCAAAATACCACAACTTAGGATTAAAACGTATAAATGGGCAAACATTTCCAAAATTCAATTAAACTTGTATATATACCATTCCATACCTCAATTTCATGATTCTACTTTCAATTTGGGCAAACTCATTGTTTATCATCATAAATCAACCTAGGGTTTCAAGAAAAATCTAGAAATTTCAAGAAAAATTCCAACTTCTTAACCCATTATTTTCTTCTTCCAATTTTCCCTTGATTATACATCCTAGGTTCCTGATCCATAATCTAAACCCAACAATAACACCCCAAACTCTTCAAATCCGAAATCTCCCAAATTTCCATAATATAATTCTATATGCTCAAAATGTAGATTTTGCATTTATATACTCCAAAATACCACAAATCTATCTATTAATGTAAGCATTGAAGGAGAACTAGGACCCCTACCTCAAGAAACATGCAAATGACCGAGCTATCGGAAGAATCCTCCACAAATCCGAGCTTCAATCGGTTGAAAATGTAAATCTTCATGCCTTCTTCACTTTTTGGCGGAAGATCTTGATCAAACCTAAGGGAAATGGAAGTATTTGGGATCAAAACCCTAGGGTTTTCGGACCTAGGGCAAGAGGAAAGAAGAGGGGAAAAGAAAATGTAAGAAATGATCTCAAAATCCCGTTTTTGAGCTGCTGTATTCGCGCATCTAGCTCGAGCGAAGAGGAGCTCGATCGAGCCAGCATGCTTGCAGCAGAGACACACAAAAATCAAACAGCTATAACTCTCCCATCCGGACTTCGTTCTAGGTCCTTCTTGTGTCCAAATTGAAGCCCCGGAAACAAGCTTTCCAATGGTTCTAACCTCACATTCAAATTCAAAGTATGGAAGGAGAAAAGGGCAAAAGAGTGACGGCTGGTCAAAAACTCAAACTCCAAACTTGGGGCTTTTTATCTAATCTTATCCAAATGCCTTGTTAAGACTTCAATTAAGGTTCCAAACATCACCCAAGGGTCCTCAATTATAATATTTAAAGTCCACTCACAACCCATCAATATCAAGAGTCTAACAACCGTACAAGTTTTAAGGTGACGGGCACCACTTTTCATCAATCCAAAGTGAATCAAGATCCGAGTCATTACAACCTTCCCACCTTAAGAAATTTCGCCTCGAAATTGCATCCGTTCTAATGAGAATAACAACCTTATGCTCACCAATTTTTAACAACCCCTAGTTCGCAGCAAAGCATGTGAGCGCCCATACATATTCACCAAACCTTAACAACTTTCGCCACACCTCGCTTCAATTCTAAACCCAAAATACCAAGTTACATAACCTACCCATTTTGGGGAAATTTCGCCCCAAATTAAGAAAGTCAAGTAGAAGACAACTCAAACATGAACGGAAACACACCTGTAATGTTCCAAGACTAGATCCACTCTCGATAAATTCTCGATTTCAAGGAAAAGCAATCACCCTTAAACCATACCAAGTCAATACAAACAAAACCGGTAACACATTACCTCGTATGATCCAATACCACAATTTTCAATTACATTTCAATTAATTGCGTTATCTATTTCTTATCCCTTAGCACATAAAAGTAGAACAGATCAAATCATTCATGAACATATTTCAGTCTTTAACATTTGAATTTTATCAGGCCATCCCAGGCCACATATAAAGAAAGTAAAGTTCCATTTCCCACATTAATATCAACATTTTTCCCAGTAAATTCCAACCATCACCAAATAACATCCGCCACCCATTCGGTGACATCACAACGCAATTCCCATGTACACTTGCGACAACAACAAACAAATGAGCCAACATATTTATTACCAATATCAACACGTATCTCAACATTCAACACACATATATACACATTGGCACCAATGCACTTCAACAATTTCCATTCAAACATTTTTAATTCAATTAGAGTAACTTCACAAATTCACATAAACAACACACGATACATGTACAAGTAAGACTCCATGCCATCAAGTACCCCTTGAGACACTAACCACTCACATCCCTATTTATCCAAAACAAGGCAACTCCCAAGATAATCAAGCATCAATTAACTTCAAGTAGCATTTGTTAAAACCGTTGGTTGCAAGTCAAATCAAAATAGACTAACCCAAACCAATCCTTAAGTCCCACAAAAGAAGGCGACTACAAGAATCCGTCTTCTCTATGCAACTTAGCCCAAATCATCCTTTTTCCATTTTCGTGGTTCAGTTATCGATACACACATCATTTCACATCTCACAATTCATAATCATAATCATCATCACCTATTATTCTCACATAGCCAATGCCAAGAATTTCATAACACTTGCTCATATACTCTAAGTCACTAATCGCCAACCATACAATTTCCAACACTTACAAGTGACCTTACACCGCCTACCCCGAGATGAAGCTCCTTACACCCCTTTACCCGTTTCTAGAATCTCACTAGACTTTTCAAATATACGTTGCATTAGCACCATTCCCAACAATCTTATCATTCTCAAGTCGATATAATAACACTTATTTCCTGTCACACAAAACACTTACCACCCACACACAACACTCACTACTAGGAAACACGACTCATATTTCCTCCCAAGAACCACTTCTAGCATTTGTTCATACTCATGAACCCCATATTCCAACATCATAACTCCTTTATACCCACACACCCACTAGCTCACCCCTGATTATGCCAATACTACTTTTATCACCATGAAGCGCAATTTTCATATCACCACCAAGCACTCTCACGATTTGCTAAGTATCTCCAACTAACCTCATACCATTCTAAGATCTCACATCATCTCAACTACATTCCTCATAAACCATTCAAGTCATACATTCCATGTTCCACAAATACTCCTTTTCCATTTAAGATTCATAAGTCAATATGCATTTCTACCAATACCTAACATCCCCTTATTGCAAATTAATAACCATCTGGTAGCTCTCATTATCTCAACAACGACATCGGACATTAATAACCAACCTCTATCCCTTTCCCGAGACACTTACTCTTCCTACTAAATCCGAAACCAACCTAACACATAATCACACAAAGACATAAACAATCTTTTTTTTTTTTTTCCAAAGAACAAACCACATAATTGAGTCAAGCCTACAAGGACGACCACTTGTCCCGGAACTTCCAAGGAACTCTCATTAGAAACTACGTTGATCAGGCGCATTTTCCAATGAGATCTCAAAGCAAGGTAGCCGGCTACAAGAACTATCCGTGAGGCTTAACCCATGCTCACATAATGCAACACATAATGTCCTATACCTCCTATTCCTATATGCAGATATCCTCACCAAGCGAAGCCAACCCATTGTGGTAAAAACCACTTCCCACGAGCTCTAGGTATTCAAACCCGGTTAGCTCTGATACCATGTTGTCACACCCCACTTTTTATTACTTGAAAACATTACCAAAGCCTGTAAATTTAGGTCCATATTTTTTTTTATAAATACATTTACAAATATCTATTACACTTGAGTAATAGAATCTCAAAGATACATGTTCTCCCTCTCTCAATAATTACAACAACAATAATACATGCCAAGCTTCTGCCGCGAAGCTACAAATAAATAATTACAAATACAACTCCACTACCTTTACATCTACTAAGAAAGCTATACGAATGAACTGAAGAACTCCATAAATCTTCAATCAAATAACCCAAACTTTCCTTCCTGTAAAAAAAATTTTACAACAACGGGGTGAGCACTAATGCCCAGTAGGAATCTCATAGTTCTAAATCAATAACGAACACACAGATAGAAATGATCATGCATGCGAGGTGATACAATATAGTAGGGTGACATTTCATAACCTCAAAATATCATAAGTAAGGTATCATTTTCTCAAAAACAATTTAAGCACTTGTAGGAAAAACCTTCAGCCATAAAAATCATCCCTTAACTTTAGAAAATCATAGATCCTTGTGAAACAACCATATTTAAGAAACAACATCATTTAAATGTTATTAACCAATTTCCCAAACATTTCTCAATTAATTTTCCATTGTTATTACTCTTCTTTTCCTTCCATTCTTCTTTTCTACTTTTCACTTTTAACTTAAAACCCCATAATTTCAAGGCAATTTCCTTTTGACTCGCCAACAATTCTCCTATACTCATTTCACCTGCTAATTTCACCCACAAAGTTTCATTTCAAGATAACACAATGTTAGTAAACTCTTCCAAGCCAATCCTTTATTTAATTATAGAACAACTCTCACAATTTACTTTTATTAACACAACTACTTCATTAAGTTTACCATCATAATCTATAATCAATTTACAGTCTTAGGACACAAATGTCTACATTGTCTATGACACACGGTCTATGACACAATACACTTTCCATTTATACAGACATGGCTCTGTGCCTGTCCCAACAACTCAACAAGGATAACACATCAAGTTAAACCTTTCTTATACCAAATTAAACACACATGCTGATGTTATAACAATCTCAATCAAATCCACTTCCATACTTCCCAACTGATACACTTGGTGGTGATGTATCATATCAACAACAAATAGAAATATTTCTATTATCAATAAGCACACACATATGTGATGCTACTGGAGTCCATCCTATCTCCTCCCAACAAATCCGGTTTAGAGGTCCATCCCTATCTTCCCTAAACCGTGGAGTTCATCCCCTATCTCCTCCAAAACCAAATGCATATGCAATGTAATACACACTTGCCATATACAACACATAATCAATACAAGTAATGTTCTCAGATAATTCAACAGTCAAAATAAATGACTTAATTTCATTATACCTAAGCCACATGCAAGGTCTACAACAACCACGACTATCCTCCACCGATAGCCCAAACAGCTTATTTCTAAACAAGAAATAAATACATCAATGAATGTAAATTGACATTCTCAAAGGTAAGTATTTAAACTACCCAATTATATCATTAATCTCATAATTTCCCCAATTTCATGAATTAAACCCAATTCCACATTTTTCCTTAAATTAATTATACAAATTAATCTAAGCCAAAACTCTAAGGTTTCTCCCAAAATTACCAAACTACCCCCACATACCAAAATACCACAACTTAGGATTAAAACGTATAAATGGGCAAACATTTCCAAAATTCAATTAAACTTGTATATATACCATTCCATACCTCAATTTCATGATTCTACTTTCAATTTGGGCAAACTCATTGTTTATCATCATAAATCAACCTAGGGTTTCAAGAAAAATCTAGAAATTTCAAGAAAAATTCCAACTTCTTAACCCATTATTTTCTTCTTCCAATTTTCCTTGATTATACATCCTAGGTTCCCGATCCATAATCTAAACCCAACAATAACACCCCAAACTCTTCAAATCCGAAATCTCCCAAATTTCCATAATATAATTCTATATGCTCAAAATGTAGATTTTGCATTTATATACTCAAAATACCACAAATCTATCTATTAATGTAAGCATTGAAGGAGAACTAGGACCCTACCTCAAGAAACATGCAAATGACCGAGCTATCGGAAGAATCCTCCACAAATCCGAGCTTCAATCGGTTGAAAATGTAAATCTTCATGCCTTCTTCACTTTTTGGCGGAAGATCTTGATCAAACCTAAGGAAATGGAAGTATTTGGATCAAAACCCTAGGGTTTTCGGACCTAGGGCAAGAGGAAAGAAGAGGGAAAAGAAAATGTAAGAAATGATCTCAAAATCCTGTTTTTGAGCTGCTGTATTCGCGCATCTCGCTCGAGCGAAGAGAAGCTCGCTCGAGCGAGCATGCTTCCAAAGATGCAGACACACAAAATTCAAACAGGTATAACTCTCCCATCCGGACTCCTTCTAGGTCGTTCTTGTGTCCAAATTGAAGCCCCGGAAACAAGCTTTCCAATGGTTCTAACCTCACATTCAAATTCAAAGTATGGAAGGAGAAAAGGGCAAAAGAGTGACGGCTGGTCAAAACTCAAACTCCAAACTTGGGGCTTTTTATCTAATCTTATCCAAATGCCTTGTTAAGACTTCAATTAAGGTTCCAAACATCACCCAAGGGTCCTCAATTATAATATTTAAAGTCCACTCAACCCATCAATATCAAGAGTCTAACAACCGTACAAGTTTTAAGGTGACGGCACCACTTTTCATCAATCCAAAGTGAATCAAGATCCGAGTCATTACAACCTTCCCACCTTAAGAAATTTCGCCCTCGAAATTGCATCCGTTCTAATGAGAATAACAACCTTATGCTCACCAATTTTAACAACCCCTAGTTCGCAAAGAAAGCATGTGAGCGCCCATACATATTCACCAAACCTTAACAACTTTCGGTTACACCTCGCTTCAATTCTAAACCCAAAATACCAAGCGTTACAACCTACCCACTTGGGGAAATTTCGTCCCAAATTAAGAAAGTCAAGTAGAAGACAACTCAAACATGAACGGAAACACACCTGTAATGTTCCAAGACTAGATCCACTCTCGGGATAAATTCTCGATTTCAAGGAAAAGCAATCACCCTTAAACCATACCAAGTCAATACAAACAAAACCGTAACACATTACCTCAGATGATCCAATACCACAATTTTCAATTACATTTCAATTAATTGCGTTATCTATTTCTTATCCCTTAGCACATAAAAGTAGAACAGATCAAATCATTCATGAACATATTTCAGGTTTTAACATTTAAATTTTATCAGCCATCCTGTGCCACATATAAAGAAAGTAAAGTTCCATTTCCCACATTAATATCAACATTTTCCCAAAGAAATTCCAACCATCACCAAATAACATCCGCCACCCATTCGGTGACATCACAACGCAATTCTATGTACACTTGCGACAACAACAAACAAATGAGCCAACATATTTATTACCAATATCAACACGTATCTCAACATTCAACACACATATATACACATTGGCACCAATGCACTTCAACAATTTCCATTCAAACATTTTTAATTCAATTAGAGTAACTTCACAAATTCACATAAACAACACACGATACATGTACAAGTAAGACTCCATGCCATCAAGTACCCTTGAGACACTAACCACTCACATCCCTATTTATCCAAAACAAGGGAACTCCCAAGATAATCAAGCATCAATTAACTTCAAGTAGCATTTGTTAAAACCGTTGGTTGCAAGTCAAATCAAAATAGACTAACCCAAACCAATCCTTAAGTCCCACAAAGAAGGCGACTACAAGAACTGTCTTCTCTATGCAACTTAGCCCAAATCATCCTTTTTCCATTTTCGTGGTTCAGTTATCGATACACACATCATTTCACATCTCACAATTCATAATCATAATCATCATCACCTATTATTCTCACATAGACAATGCCAAGAATTTCATAACACTTGCTCATATACTCGGAAGTCACTAATCGGCCAACCATACAATTTCCAACACTTACAAGTGACCTTACACCGCTACCGAGATGAAGCTCCTTACACCCCTTTACCCGTTTCTAGAATCTCACTAGACTTTTCAAATATACGTTGCATTAGCACCATTCCCAACAATCTTATCATTCTCAAGTCGATATAATAACACTTATTTCGAGTCACACAAAACAATTACCACCCACACACAACACTCACTACTAGGAAACACGACTCATATTTCCTCCCAAGAACCACTTCTAGCATTTGTTCATACTCATGAACCCCATATTCCAATACTGTTAACTCCTTTATACGCACACAACCACTAGCTCACCACACCTTATGCCAATACTACTTTTATCACCATGAAGCGCAATTTTCATATCACCACCAAGCACTCTCACGATTTGCTAAGTATCTCCAACTAACCTCATACCATTCTAAGATCTCACATCATCTCAACTACATTCCTCATAAACCATTCAAGTCATACATTCCATGTTCCACAAATACTCCTTTTCCATTTAAGATTCATAAGTCAATATGCATTTCTACCAATACCTAACATCCCCTTATTGCAAATTAATAACCATCTGGTAGCTCTCATTATCTCAACAACGACATCGGACATTAATAACCAACCTCTATCCCTTTCACGAGACACTTACTCTTCCTACTAAATCCGTAAACCAACCTAACACATAATCACACAAAGACATAAACAATCTTTTTTTTTTTTTTCCAAAGAACAAACCACATAATTGAGTCAAGCCTACAAGGACGACCACTTGTCCCGAACTTCCAAGGAACTCTCATTAGAAACTACGTTGATCAAAGCATTTTCCAATGAGATCTCAAAGCAAGGTAGCCGGCTACAAGAACTATCCGTGAGGCTTAACCCATGCTCACATAATGCAACACATAATGTCCTATACCTCCTATTCCTATATGCAGATATCCTCACCAAGCGAAGCCAACCCATTGTGGTAAAAACCACTTCCCACGAGCTCTAGGTATTCAAACCCGGTTAGCTCTGATACCATGTTGTCACACCCCACTTTTTATTACTTGAAAACTTTACCAAAGCCTGAAAATTTAGGTCCATAGTTCTTTTTTATATAAATACATTTACAAATATCTATTACACTTGAGTAATAGAATCTCAAAGATACATGTTCTCCCTCTCTCAATAATTACAACAACAATAATACATGCCAAGCTTCTGCCGCGAAGCTACAAATAAATAATTACAAATACAACTCCACTACCTTTACATCTACTAAGAAAGCTATACGAATGAACTGAAGAACTCCATAAATCTTCAATCAAATAACCCAAACTTTCCTTCTGTAGAAAAATTTTACAACAACGGGTGAGCACTAATGCCCAAGAGGAATCTCATAGTTCTAAATCAATAACGAACACACAGATAGAAATGATTATGCATGGGTGATACAATATAGTAGGGTGACATTTCATAATCTCAAAATATCATAAGTAAGGTATCTTTTTCTCAAAAACAATTTAAGCACTTGTAGGAAAAACCTTCACCATAAAAATCATCCACGAACTTTAGAAAATCATAGATCCTTGTGAAACAACCATATTTAAGAAACAACATCATTTAAATGTTATTAACCAATTTCCCAAACATTTCTCAATTAATTTTCCATTGTTATTACTCTTCTTTTCCTTCCATTCTTCTTTTCTACTTTTCACTTTTAACTTAAAACCCCATAATTTCAAGGCAATTTCTTTTTGACTCGCCAACAATTCTCCTATACTCATTTCACCAGATTAATTTCACCCACAAAGTGTCATTTCAAGATAACACAATGTTAGTAAACTCTTCCAAGCCAATCCTTTATTTAATTATAGAACAACTCTCACAATTTACTTTTATTAACACAACTACTTCATTAAGTTTACCATCATAATCTATAATCAATTTACGCCTTAGGACACAAATGTCTACATTGTCTATGACACACGGTCTATGACACAATACACTTTCCATTTATCTGCATATGGCTCGTAACACGGCCAAACAACTCAACAAGGATAACACATCAAGTTAAACCTTTCTTATACCAAATTAAACACACATGCCGATGTTATAACAATCTCAATCAAATCCACTTCCATACTTCCCAACCGATACACTTGGTGGTGATGTATCATATCAACAACAAATAGAAATATTTCTATTATCAATAAGCACACACATATGTGATGCTACCGAGTCCATCCCTATCTCCTCCCAACAAATCCGGTTTAGAGGTCCATCCCTATCTTCCCTAAACCGTGGAGTTCATCCTATCTCCTCCAAAACCAAATGCATATGCAATGTAATACACACTTGCCATATACAACACATAATCAATACAAGTAATGTTCTCAGATTAATTCAACAAATAAAATAAATGACTTAATTTCGGTTATACCTAAGCCACATGCAAGGTCTACAACAACCACGACTATCCTCCACCGATAGCCCAAAACAGCTTATTTCTAAACAAGAAATAAATACATCAATGAATGTAAATTGACATTCTCAAAGGTAAGTATTTAAACTACCCAATTATATCATTAATCTCATAATTTCCCAATTTCATGAATTAAACCCAATTCCACATTTTTCCTTAAATTAATTATACAAATTAATCTAAGCCAAAACTCTAAGGTTTCTCCCAAAATTACCAAACTACCCCACATACCAAAATACCACAACTTAGGATTAAAACGTATAAATGGGCAAACATTTCCAAAATTCAATTAAACTTGTATATATACCATTCCATACCTCAATTTCATGATTCTACTTTCAATTTGGGCAAACTCATTGTTTATCATCATAAATCAACCTAGGGTTTCAAGAAAAATCTAGAAATTTCAAGAAAAATTCCAACTTCTTAACCCATTATTTTCTTCCTCCAATTTTCCCTTGATTATACATCCTAGGTTCCTGATCCATAATCTAAACCCAACAATAACACCCCAAACTCTTCAAATCCGAAATCTCCCAAATTTCCATAATATAATTCTATATGCTCAAAATGTAGATTTTGCATTTATATACTCCAAAATACCACAAATCTATCTATTAATGTAAGCATTGAAGGAGAACTAGGACCCTACCTCAAGAAACATACAAATAACCGAGCTATCGGAAGAATCCTCCACAAATCCGAGCTTCAATCGGTTGAAAATGTAAATCTTCATGCCTTCTTCACTTTTTGGCGGAAGATCTTGATCAAACCTAAGGAAATGGAAGTATTTGGGATCAAAACCCTAGGGTTTTCGGACCTAGGGCAAGAGGAAAGAAGAGGGAAAAGAAAATGTAAGAAATGATCTCAAAATCCCGTTTTGAGCTGCTGTATTCGCGCATCTCGCTCGTGCGAAGAGAAGATCGCTCGTGCGAGCATGCTTCCAGCACAGACACACAAAATTCAAACAGGTATAACTCTCCCATCCGGACTCCGTTCTAGGTCGTTCTTGTGTCCAAATTGAAGCCCCGGAAACAAGCTTTCCAATGGTTCTGACCTCACATTCAAATTCAAAGTATGGAAGGAGAAAAGGGCAAAAGAGTGACGGCTGGTCAAAAACTCAAACTCCAAACTTGGG
Source organism: Camellia lanceoleosa (assembly GCA_025200525.1). NCBI lineage: Eukaryota > Viridiplantae > Streptophyta > Magnoliopsida > Ericales > Theaceae > Camellia > Camellia lanceoleosa. Next base: position 236,800 of record JANUSC010000142.1, on the reverse strand, counting down.
GCTTTTTATCTAATCTTATCCAAATGCCTTGTTAAGACTTCAATTAAGGTTCCAAACATCACCCAAGGGTCCTCAATTATAATATTTAAAGTCCACTCGTCAACCCATCAATATCAAGAGTCTAACAACCGTACAAGTTTTAAGGTGACGGGCACCACTTTTCATCAATCCAAAGTGAATCAAGATCCGAGTCATTACAATGTCTGTGAAATCCCGTATTTTTATATAATAAAAATAATATATATTTTTAATTTTCTTAAATAATTATTCACAATATTTTGAATTTAATAGTCTGTATATTTTTATACTGAACATTCATTCAAAATAAAATAAAATAAAATATTTTTTTGACTTTATATTATTACTCAATATTAATTTCTGAATCTTATGATATTTTTATTATATTTTCTCTATATTTTTTTGTAATCAAATTACACTGGAATCTAATATTTTCTATACTAAAACCTAATAATAATAAAAAAAACCATGGGTTTGCTCCCCAGGTTTTCCCGCTTTCCACCTTCAACGTGTAATCATCTTATGTATCAAAAGACAACGTGGTGAACATGCTCACTAGGTGTTCAATTTCTCATTTTTTTATATTTCTTTTCATCTTCCTCATTTTGCTTTTCTTCCAATTTGATATCTCTCTCTATCCGTTTCATCTCTCTCTCTCTCCCTCTCCCTCTCCCTCTCTATCTCCCTACACCTCTCATTCTCAAAACTCTCTTTCTCCTTCTTTATCTATGTTTTTCCTCCTCCCCCCCGACCTCCATAGCCATGGCCTCAACCCATACTATCACCATCCGAACCACCAACCCGCGAACTTCACCACCATTGGCGCACCGTCGGAATGCCATGTCATGACCCAAACCCACCCCTATGGGTTTAGCAATCAGAATCGCCAAGAATCCGAGATCATCAAGGCCGCTTAATCAGAAACAAGAATACAGTCTGATGGCGGAAGCCAAAACAGTAATACAAGGATGTCCAATGAGCTGTGACAGTCTGTATGCAAAAAGACTTTTCAAAACATATTCACATTCGAAACAGAACAGTATGTACATACATCATATACAGATATTCAGGTTAAGGACAAGATCCCCACCATAACAGTACAGTACAGGTACGGTCTATACAGTATTACAGAAACAGATACAAAAAGGGAAAAATCTAAAACACCTCCAAAAGCCCTAGCTTGATGGACTTGGAATCTCTCAGTGAGGCACAATGGTTGGCTTTGACAAAACGGGAGCTTAGCCTGACGCTTCTAGCAACGGTCCGATGCCTGAACACCTACATATATATATATATATATATAAGCAGTGAGCTAAAGCCCAGTGAATAACATATGCGTAAAGAGGTTAAGAATGAATGTCCTTTCAGTATTGAAATCAGTCATTTATCAGTATATCAGTCATTCAGTTTATGGCTCATATTTCATGCCATAACAGTCATTCAGAAACTATAATAGTCATATGTGGTACATCCAATAGCAAAATAGTACAGTAGGTCCTAACAGACCGAACAGTCAGTTGATGGCCATCATATCAGTAAACAGTAGTGGTTCTAAACATGGGAACCGACAGAGATCTCTATGACAGTAGCAGTATAGTACAATAACAGTAAATTGCTATGGATGCCACGAATATAGTTCACAAATAGGATAAATATTCCTTCAGTAAGAAATATCATTTCAGAAAGTAGTACAGTTGTTCATTCAGAAAATATTCATGATCGAACATATCTTTACAACATTGTTACTTACAGAGCACTGGGCTATAAGCAGCTAGAGCGTCCTCGGATGCCAACCCTACACAGTCAGAAACTAAGCTACACAGTTGGAAAAATAATAACTTAATCCATAATTTGCCTCGGTGTGGTTCTACATCAATATCCTCCTTAAGATGCCTTAAACATGCCCTAGGAATGCCTAGGATGGAAAGAGGATGCAGAGATGTACTTTAAAACACTTTTCAAAATTTTTAGAAAACAGGGGTCTCACTTGAGCGTGGCTTTCTACGCTTAAGCGGACATGCAGACAAAGGATCTTCGTTCGAGCGTGACTTCCTTCGCTCGAGCGGACTGTAAAACATGGCAAAAGTACTGGATGCATGAAATTCACGCTCGACGGGCGCTCGACCCTTTCGGCGAGACACAAGTCTCGCCGGCGTGCACTCTCGCCGAGCGGATCAGAATCACATGAAAGTACTGGATACACGCATTTCTCGCTCGAGCATCACTTTCCCTACTCGAGCAGACTGCATCAACTCAGAGTGTACGCTCGAGCGTGAAGTCCTACGCTCGAGCGTGGGTCCAAATTCTGGAAATTCCAGATTGAACCTACAAGCTCAAAACTCAACTTCAAAGAATCAAATTCAATCATTTTGGGCTAATTTTCTAGAAAACTCTTGTAAGCTCATAGTATAACATGTTTTGAAGATCAATTTTGTAAAATCAAGCCCAAAGGTAACTCAATTAACCACAAATTCATTTAAAACTTCAAGAACATGGTCAAACATAACATGCATGTATTCAATTGAATTCAAAGCTTCAAATACATGATCAAATGCAAGTTCTAGCTCAAGAACATGGTGAATTCATGGACTATAACAAAATGTGGACATGCATGCAAGAATTTCCCTGGAAACAACTTCAAACTTCATGATATGCACATGCATGCATGATTTAAGCTTCAATTCAACATTGTGTACCAATTCTAGACTCTAAACTTTAAACTTCCATGAACTATGCAAGAACAACTTGAACATACAATTTATAGGAAGAACTCCATTCCTTAAGTCTTGAATTCAAGATATACTAGTTCAATTTGCAATCTACTTTTCAATTCTTCAAATTTTCCAAGCAATTCTTGTTGAACTCAAACTATCTCCTATCTCTCTCTCTGTCTAGTCGGTTATGCTCAAGAAATGGGCTGATGAAATGATATGAAATCAAGTCTCAAACTGTTGTAGAGATAGGCCACTAAATGGCAAAAGGGTAAATAAGTCTAACTTATGTAATTTAGCTTTATTTAATTTAATTCGGTCATACCAAAACACATCTCAATTAAATATACCATAAAATCACATAAATTCTAATTAGCATGAACCATTAATCAATTTCGGATTTGGCCGCCGATAAGGTCTTCAATTTGCAGTTTAAACATAATACAAGAATATATAATTTAGCAGTTAAACAGATAGACATGCATGAAAACTAATACACTTAATCAATCAGTTCAGAATTTCAGTCAATCAGTCAGTTAACATGCTTAATCATAGATTAGCACTAATTAGAGGTGAGGGTTGTCACAGTCTCCTCTTCTTATAAAGAGTTTGGTCCTCCAAACTCGAATTACCTTCATTGTGGAAGAAAACAGGATTCAGTGGAAACAATTCAGCGTATCTCTTGATCATATCGTCTTCTCTTTCCCAGGTGGCATACACGCCACCATGGTTTTGCCAGTCAACTTTCATTAGCGGGATCTCTTTGTTCCTTAACTTCTTGACCCGTCTGTTCACAATCTGAATAGACCGTTCTTCATAAGTGTAGTCGTCACTTAACACTACACGGGTAAGTTCAATCACATGGAAGGGATCCCAGAGGTAATCCCTCAACATTGAAATATGGAACACGTTATGCATATGCTCCATTTCAGGAGGAAGCGCTACTTGATACGCCACCGGATTGATTTTCTCAATAATCTCATACGGTCCGACATATCTCGGCACTAATTTGCCTTTAACCCCAAAACGGGTCTGCCCTTTCATCGGTGTCACTTTAACAAAAATATGATCACCTACTTCATACTCTCTGTCTCGCCTCCGGACATCTGCATAACTTTTCTGTCAGCTCTGTGTGGTTTTCAGTCTCTGTTGAATCAGTTTCACTTTTTCAGTAGTTTCAAGTACAATTTTAGGCCCAAGCAAAGGCCCATCTCCTACTTCTGCCCAGCAGATAGGAGATCGACATTTCCTTCCATATAAAGCCTCGAAAGGCGCCATACCAATGCTTGAATGAAAACTGTTGTTGTAGGCGAATTCAGCCAACGGTAGATGACTTTCCTAATTTCCTTGAAAATCAAGGACACACATTCTTAGTAAATCCTCCAGAGTCTGGATGGTTCTTTCTGACTGACCATTTGTCTGAGGATGGCATGCACTACTTAGTCTCGATTCGACTCCAATCTAATGTCTCAGAGGCTTTGCCAAAATCTCGATGTAAACTTCGAGTCCCTATCAGAAACAATGGACATAGGCACTCCATGCAATCTAACAATCTCATCAATATAAATTATGGCCAATTTGTCCGCATTATAGATTGTTTTGACAGGTAAGAAGTGAGCAGATTTAGTCAGTCTATCAACAATAACCCAAATTGAATCCATACCTTTACTGGAGCGAGGTAAACCAACAATGAAATCCATGGTGATATGTTCCCATTTCCACTCCGGTATCGGTAAGGGTTGCAGTAAACCTGCGGGTCGTTGATGTTCGGCTTTAACTTGTTGGCAATGAAGACATTTCGACACAAAATTAGCAATCTCTTTCTTCATTCCCGGCCACCAGAAATTTAGTTTCAAGTCTTGGTACATTTTTGTATTTCCTAGATGGATAGACAATTTTGAATTGTGGCCTTCTTATAGAATTCTTCTTTTCAATTCAGAATCACTCGGTGCACATAATCTTCCTTGGAATTTCAACGCATTATTCTCAAATTTGAAATCCGACCTCGGTTTGGATTCCCGTTCTTCGATGATCTTCCTCAAGAAGTCATCCTATTGCTGTTTCTCTTTAATCTCTTCAATCAATGCTGGTTGAGCAGAAATAACAGCCAATGTTCCACATTGTTCACGCAAAACAATTTCAACTTCAAGTTTTTCAAGGTCACATAGCAATTCTTTCTGTCCGATGAGTAAACAGGCTAGGTTTCCGATTGATTTCTGACTCAATGCATCGGCAACGGTGTTAGCTTTCCTCGGATGGTACAAAATTTGCAAATCATAATCCTTTATTAGTTCTAACCATCTCCGCTGCCTCATGTTCAGTTCTTTCTGTGTGAAGAACTATTTCAAACTCTTGTGGTCTGTATACACCTCACATGTCACCCCATAAAGGTAGTGACGCCAAATTTTCAGTGTAAAGACTACTGCAGCAAGTTCCAAGTCATGGGTCGGGTAGTTCTTTTCATGCGGTCTCAGTTGTCGGGAAGCATATGCAATAACTTTACCATTCTGCATTAAAACACATCCCAAACCCTTATAAGAAGCATCATTAAATATAGCAAAACCATCCGTACCTGAGGGTAGGGTAAGAATTGGTGCAGTCACAAGTCGAGTCTTTAACTCTTCAAAAGCTGATTCTCTCTGATCGGTCCAGTCGAATGACATCCCCTTTTGAGTCAACTGAGTCAACGGTAAGACAATTTTGGAGAAGTCTTTCACAAATCTCCTGTAATACCCGACTAAGCCTAGAAAACTTCGGACTTCGGTAACATTGGTCGGTCTAGGCCAGTTCACTATTGCTTCAATTTTCTGTGGGTCAACTGTAATACCATCCTTACTGATCACATGTCCCAAAAACATCACACTGTCTAGCCAAAATTCACATTTAGTTAGTTTTGCATAAAGTTTCTGTTCTCTTATGGTCTGCAGGGCAATGTTCAAATCACGTTCATGTTCTTCCGTGCTTTTGGAATAAATCAAAATGTCATCTATGAAAACAACTATAAATTCATCAAGGTATGGTTTGAAAACTCTGTTCATAAGGTCCATAAATGCAGCAGGTGCATTGGTAACTCCGAAAGGCATAACTAAGAATTCATAATGTCCGTACCTTATTCGAAAGACAATCTTTTCAATGTCTCCTGTCTTGACTTTCAACTAGTGGTATCTAGATCTAAGGTCAATTTTGGAGAACACTTGGGCACCCTGTAACTGGTCAAATAAATCATCAATGTGAGGCAATGGATATTTATTTTTCATTGTTACCTTGTTTAGTTCACAGTAGTCAATGCAGAGTCTCAATGAGCCGTCTTTCTTTTTCACAAATAAGACCGCCGCGTCCCACGGTGAAGTACTGGGCCTGATGAACTTCTTATCTAACAGTTCTTGCAGCTGAACTTTCAACTCTTTCAATTTAGTTGGTGCCATTCTGTAAGAGCATCTCCAACGATATTAGGCATTTTACATATCTAAACATTACTATAAAGTATACATTTTGCTTTGCCTATCAACTGTTTCATGTTTCTACTCCAACCATGCTCTGTATTTTAGCTATTTATCCAAATACTATTAACTTTATAGAATGTCACATCAACAACAAAGATGGAGGGAAATAATCCTAATGATCAAATATATTTTGCCTAGCCTTGAAGGCTAGCTACATGTAGCTAGTGAATATGAGTTGAGCTAAAATACATAATCATATGCCTAGTGCATTGGAGTTGAAAAAGGTGAGTTATGCTAGGCATTTTGACTAACAAGCATTATATACCTAGTGGGTTGGAGATGCTCTAAGGAGCTTTAGATACTGGCTGTGTGTCCGGAATCACATCAATGGTGAACTCAATGTCCCTATCAATCAAATCCCCTGGCAAATCATCTGGGAAAACATCTGGAAATTCTCTGACTATAGGAATACTATTCATATAAGTGTTAGCATCAGTAGGTACGGTCAATACGGAACATAAATACCCCTTACACCCCTTTCTAATCAGTTTAAAAGCTTTCATGGGTGAAATCAGATATGGGAGAGGTACCACACCAACTCCGTTAAACACAAATTCAGGTAAACTAGGTGGACGGAAAACAACTTGTTTTATTACACAATCTATGGTAGCATGGTATTTCGTTAACCAGTCCATTCCCAATATCACATCAAAGTGATAAATATTCAGAGGCAGTAAATCAATATACAAATGAACATCCCCAACAATAATTTCATATGCAGGATACATATAAGCACAAGTCATAGATCCTCCAACAGGTAAAGATACAACTAACAGATAGTTCATAGGTTCCAGTGGTCTATTTAATTTTCGTGAAAAAGCATGCGATATATATGAATGTGTAGACCCCGAATCAATCAGAACATAAGTATTTTGAGCACAAATTGAGAGTATACCTGACACGACGGTCTCGGTATTCTGTACATCTCCCGGTACAAGTGCGAACACTTGGCCTTGCCTCATAGGCTCTTTTCTAGTGGCTTTGGGGTTGGGTTTTGGTGGAGCAGTTGATGCTGCTGCACTAGTGCAGCTTTACTATTGCCCTGAGGAGCAGAAGGGCAATCTTTGACCATGTGGCCCACCTTGCCATACCTGTAACAAGCACCTGAAATTTTATAACAAACCCCTTTATGTTTCTTACCACATTCAGAACAGGGCGGTATGGAACCACTTCCCTAACTGGAACTAGTTGTCGACCCCGTATTTTGCTTTTTATTCAATGAACTGTTCCGGCCTTTCTTAAATTTAAAACCCCGTCTCTTACCATGCCATTCAGACGCTGGTGTTTCAGTCTGTTTCAATGCTTCGATGTTCGACTCAGCCATTATTGCTCAATCAATAACATCCACGTACTTCAGCAATTTCAAAACGTTGATTTTGTCAAGAATTTCTACATTAAGGCCGCCTTCAAACTTCCCGGCCTTTTTGTAATCAGTGTCAACCATGTGCGGTTCATATCTGGCGAGTTCAGTAAACTTTGACTCATACTCAACCACAGACATGGTACCTTGTCTCAACTGTTCAAACTCGGTTACGTTACGGTCTTTGACACACTGTGGAAAGTATTTCTCAAAGAAGGCTCTCTTAAACTGAGCCCAATTCATAGCAGTATTGGTGTCGCGGACCAGCATCCACCACCTTCTGGCCTCTTCTTGTAAGGTGAAGGTAGCCAGTAGCACTTTGTGTGCTTTAGAACACGGAAACACTTCAAATAATTTTTCAGTTTCTAGCACCCACGCTTCAGCCTTCAATGGTTCAAGGCCTCCCTAAAATGTTGGCGGTTTCATCTTACTGAACTTCTGTGTTAGAGCAATGATGTCATCATTCACATTCTGTTCCGGTTGTACCGGAGGAGGTGGAGGCGGTTGGTTCTGTTGTTGCTGTTGCCTTAAGGCTTCGGTCAACAGTTCCACTGTTCTTTCCAATCTTGCCATTCTGGCGTCGGATGATTCAGTTTCATCAGTAGTTCTTGCATTCTCCATTTCACTATGGACAATTATGGTGATTATAAACATAGACAGTTGCATACTTAATATATTAACACATTAGCACACATAAACATGTTATGGCCACACACACTTTTTCAATGTTCATGCAATGCCCTATTCCCTTTTCTAGGACATCCTATAGCTCATTTGGACACGTGTGTGCGGTATAACTCGTGGTTTAATATCGCTCTGATACCACTCTGTCACGACCCAAACCCGCTTCTATAGGTTTAGCAATCAGAATCGCTAGTAATCCGAGATCATCAAGGCCCGCTTAATCAGAAAACAAAGAATACGTAGTACAGTCAAATGGCCAAAAACAGTAATACAAGGATGTCCAATGAGTTGTGACAGCCTATATGTAAAAAGACTTTTCAAAACATATTCACATTCGAAACAAAATAGTATGTACATACATCATATACAGATATTCAGGTTAGGGACCATATCCCCACCATAACAGTACAGTACAGGTATAGTCTATACAGTATTACAGAAACAGATACAAAAAGGGAGAAATCTAAAACACCCCCAAAAGCCCTAGCTTGAAGGACTTGGAACCTCTTAGTGAGGCACAATGGTTGGCTTTGACAAAACGGGAGCTTAGCTTGACGCTTCTAGCAATGGTCCAGTGCCTGAACACCTACATATATATATGAGCAGTGAGCTAAAGCCTAGTGAATAACATATACGTAAAGAGGTTAAGAATGAATGTCCTTTCAGTATTGAAAACAGTCATTTATCAGTATATCAATCATTCAGTTTGTGGCTCATATTTCATGCCATAACAGTCATTCAGAAACTATAATAGTCATATGTGGTACATCTAATAGCAAAACAAGATAAGAGGGTCTTAACAGATCGAATAAATATTGATGGCCATCATATCAGTAAACAGTAGTGGTTCCAAACATGGGAACCGACAGAGATCTCTGTGACAGTAGTAGTATAGTATAGTAACAGTAAATTGCTATGGATGCCACGAATACAGTTCACAAATAGGACAAACATTCCTTCAGTAAGAAATATCATTTCAAAAAGCAGTACAGTTGTTCATTCAGAAAATAATCATGATTAAACATATCTTTACAATATTGTTACTCACAGAGCACTGGGCTATAAGCAGCTAGAGCGTCCTCGGATGCCAACCCTACATAGTCAGAATGAACACACACTAAGCTACACAGTTGGGAAAATAATAACTTAATCCCTAATTTGCCTCGGTGTGGTTCTACATTAATGTCCTCCTTAAGATGCCTTAAACATGCCCTAGGAATGCCTAGGATAAAAAGAGGATGCAGAGATGTACTTTAAAACACTTTTCAAAATTTTCAGAAAACAGGGGTCTCGCTCGAGCGTGGCTTTCTATGCTCGAGCAGACATACAGACAAAGGATCTTCGCTCGAGCATGACTTCCTTCGCTCGAGCGGACTGTAAAACATGGCAAAAGTACTGGATGCATGAAATTCATGCTCGACGGGCGCTCGACCCCCGCTCGAGCGTGAGACACAAGTCCTCGCTCGAGCGTGCACTCCCTCGCTCGAGCGGACTGTAAATCACATGAAAGTACTGGATACACGCATTTCCCACTCGAGCGTCACTTTCCCCGCTCGAGTGGGCTGCATGAATTCAGAGTGTACGCTCGAGCGTGAAGTCCTACGCTTGAACGTGGGTCCAAATTCTGAAAATTCCAAATTGAACCTACAAGCTCAAAACTCAACTTCAAATAATCAAATTCGATCCTTTTGGGCTAATTTTCTGGAAAACTCTTGTAAACTCATAGTATAACATGTTTTGAAGATCAATTTTGTAAAATCAAGCCCAAAGGTAACTCAATTAACCACAAATTCATTTAAAACTTCAAGAACATGGTCAAACATAACATGCATGTATTCAATTGAATTCAAAGCTTCAAATACATGATCAAATGCAAGTTCTAGCTCAAGAACATGGTGAATTCATGGACTATAACAAAATGTGGACATGCATGCAAGAATTTCCCTGGAAACAACTTCAAACTTCATGATATGCACATGCATGCATGATTTAAGCTTCAATTCAACATTGTGTACCAATTCTAGACTCTAAACTTTAAACTTCCATGAACTATGCAAGAACAACTTAAATACATAATTTAAGGGAAGAACTCCCTACCTTAAGTCTTGAATTCAAGATATACTAGTTCAATTTGCAATCTACTCTTCAATTCTTTCAATTTTCTAAACAATTCTTGTTGAACTCAAACTATCTCCTATCTCTCTCTCTGTCTAGTCGGTTAGGCTCAAGAAATGGGCTGATGAAATGATATGAAATCAAGTCTCAAACTGTTGTAGAGATAGGCCACTAAATGGCAAAAGGGTAAATAAGTCTAACTTATGTAATTTAGCTTTATTTAATTTAATTCGGTCATACCAAAACACATCTCAATTAAATATACCATAAAATCACATAAATTCTAATTAGCATGAAACATTAATCAATTTCGGATTTGGCCGCCGATAAGGCCTTCAATTTGCAGTTTAAACATAATACAAGAACAAATAATTTAGCAGTCAAACAGATAAACATGCATTAAAACTAATACACTCAATCAATCAGTTCAGAATTTCAGTCAATCAGTCAGTTAACATGCTTAATCATAGATTAGCACTAATCAGAGGTGAGGGTTGTCACACGCCACCACCACTATCACCTATTTCCATTATCATCTAGAACCACCATTCACAAAGTGTTGTAGGTGAAGAAAGAAGGAAGATGGAGGAGAAAGAAACAAAGTTAGAGAAGTTTATTTTGAAGTTCAAAAGTTGGTTTTCAGCTTACTTTTGGCATGCCAAAACGATCAATTCCGGGAAAAAGTGAGAAAAATAGGCCATGTAAGATGAAGTACGAAGTAAGTTGAAGAGATTGGCGAAAGAATGAAGTAAAACCGTTAAGAATTAATAAAGTTATGGGGTCCGAAAGATGGTTTGAAAAAAATGTCTGAGACGGTAGGAAAATAATCTTATTTTTCGTCAAATTTTGGAGATCCGATGGCATGCAAAAAGAGACAGAACGAGGCATGTGAGTAGTGAACCAAAAACTAGGCCGTGAGGTGAATCCAATGACAGAAAAATAAGATAAAACGGAGTTACGATGAAGAAGATACAAGCATTTGAACTTGTGACATTGAAACTAAATTTTTGGGTCTTCTGTTCGTGCATGCTACGGCTATTGGAGAAGATGAATTGAATTTTATCCAGCGTTTCTCGGCCCATGGTGCTACGGTGCATCCTAGTACCTTTAGGTTAATCGAGTGGTCCTATGACTTTAGGGATGACCACCATTAGGTTTTTCGACGTGTAGAATCCATTTTTGGGGTTAGATCTTTCAAATTCTAAGTCTAAAATGATGATCAACAACTAAAAGTTCTAAGAGAATCCAATGGAAGATCAACGGTGAGATCGCGTCCGATTAATGTGAAATTTTAGCAAGACGATCATGGAGCCAGGACGGTCATATCTTACGATCAGAATCATAAATCAAATTCAGACGATAAATCATTAGCAACCTAACATAGTAAGAAAACCCTCTCAATCCTCTCATTTTTTTTTATTTGAAATTTTCAAGTTATATACATATGATAAATTGTCTAAACTTGTAGATAGGATTTTATTTATAATTGTATAAAATTTTATGATGGTATATTAAATATTGGTAGTTTGAAAATCATAATAATATTGTGGAATTTGGACTTGCATGTGTAGTTTATGCCATTAAAAAGATTATTGAATATGTTATTTGGCCCTTTGAATCTGCCAGAAAGTTATACGAATTTTTAGACAATTTTATATTCAAAATTTGAAGATGATTTCTTTATAAAGTTGTTGATAATGATGTCTATTTCATCCAAAAAAAATTTCAACAATTATTGAGTTTTGTACAAATTTATACATATTTTTAACCAAATCTGGAGCTATAGGCAGATTTTATTATGTGTTTGAAAAATCATTAAAAATTTTATATTAAACCAAATCTGATAATTTCTAAGCAAAAAATGAAATTTGAGAAGTCTAGTTTCATAATAAATTTTTAGATCATGGAATTGATTTATAAATTTAAGTATGGAATTAATTTAAGAAAATGTGATAAATCTGTGTCATAAACACTCTTGGAATTTTTAAGAATTATTTATAATTTATTTTTGGAAAATGCTTTCTGAAAAATGACCTAAACATATTATTTGAATATTCTGTACATTTTCATGAATTTTAGAACTGTCTAAATAATTTATTTATAATTTTTATTACCTAAGGTATAACCTAAAAATTTCTGGACAGATTCAAGACCATCACTTCAATTATTTATTTGGATAAAAATTAGTTATTGTGTTGGTTTAATTCATCAAATATTGTAAATTAATAATCCATGTATGGGTGTATTGTGGTTTATTTAATATTGTGCTAGTTTAACCTTATAGATTAAAAGTCCATGCATGTGTGTAATTATGATTTTTTTTTTTTTTTTTTGGTATCTACATTATTATTTCATACCATAGTTTAAATAAATTGTTTATTTAAATTTTGTAAAATTGTTTATTATTGTGTGACATGTGTAATATTTTATGTTCGAATTTTAATGAGTTGGTATAACATTATTGGTAATTAAATTTTGAATTATTGTGAATATCTCAACGAGTAAAGAGACACGAAATTTAACCAATGATACATTAAAATGTAAAAGTGACGGGGTGAGCCCGGTCTAGAATCTTGCGCAAGTGAGTTGCAAACCCTAACATGGCATGGGAAGGTATTTCGGCTCTTATCGGTGTAGGCGATATAAGGTTGGTGGTACGGGGGTCACAACATAGATCGCTCCTTAAAGGCACCGTGATGTCACGACTCGAGTATGTAACCCTGGTGCGTGGGCATCATTGGTAGTTACTGTAAGTAACATTTGAATATTTGACCAAGGGGGAGTCAAAATTGCCCGTGGCCATTGCTTAACAATTGAATGGAAATAGTGCTCCGCGGGGAGTTATTTAAACTTATCTGATAAACTAAACCTATGAAAATTTAAAAAGAAAAGTGGGCATTTTCCTTATGATGAAATATTGTCTCTGTTTGTCATTTTTATTTATTTATTATCTATTGTTATTATTTCAACTGATGACATTCCTATTATGCTTATTAAATGCTACCTGTTATTCTGTTACTATGCATTATTCATTGTGGGTATTATTATCGGGGTGGGCATTTCGGGTTGTAGTATCTTATTGAGCTCGTCGCTCATTGGCATCCTCGTTGCCCTGGCGTTTCATGCCAGGTACCGAAGAAATCAAAGGAAACACCGAGGTGTTGGAAGGCAACATTCAGTCTTGATTAGCTTGAAGCGTGCCAAAGTTCCATGAACCATTTTTCTGAGTTTTCTAGTTTTTCTCTAATTTTTTTTTATTTGTGTACTAAGACAAAGTTTTAAGTTTGACCGGAGTTGTAATTTAAGAACTTTTAGTTTTGGTGTTGTTATTTAATGGATAATGATAAATTTGGTGGCAACATTGATGAGGATTCTTAATTAAGAAAATTGATTTTAAGTTTTAAACCTTATTATGATGTCTCCAAATTTTGGGGCGTCACAATGTCATACCTCTGTTAGGGTTTGGTTTAATAGCTCCTTGCATGCTCCATGCACTTATAGTGCATTTCCATGAAGTAACCTAATGTGTCTCATGCATTTGGACCATCATTCTTGCATGTTTTGGCTTAACTTTAAGAAGTTTTTGTCCATGTTGTAGCATGCTTAAGCTTTGATTTTGGTTGTTTTGGCCATGCATGACATGCTTTGTATAGCCCTAAGGCATCCTAGCTTGTTAGCTTCAAGTGTCCAAGTCACTAGCATGCATTACTTGGCTCATTTCAATGATTTGACATCATTTGTTATGATGTTTCAGTCCATGTTTCATGCTCATACACTTACACCTATCACTCCTTTAATGTTTTAATGAGTTGATGTTTTATGTTTCATGAATGGACCATTGTGTATGCCTCCATGCTTAGACCTTTGAGATGCCATCTAGGTGGGTTTTGGGGTTTATTTTGACATACCATAACTCTGATTTTATTGGTTTAAGTCATGCCATGTGTGGTTGTAATAGGTGTAGTGTAACACCCCTTTTGTAGCCTTGCATGCCTCATGCTTTTGGTGTTGTGTTCTTCCTTATGTTGGCTAATTTCGAGCATGATTTTGGTCTTGTATTGACCTGTCTTGGGACTGTTTTGATAGCCCTTGGCCCTTTGGGGCTTGTCTCGCATGGCCATGGTTTGAGTCCCTTGGCTAGTTTTAAGTTTTAAGCCTTCTTGCATGATTTGCTTGCTTTGATTGCTCGGTTTGGCACCTTTCCATGCATGATTTCAGAGCTTACCATGTTTGTCATATGTCCATATTTTTCCCCTTTTAAGTGTTCTTGAAAGTTGCCTTTCCATGCCTAGGTGATAAGCCATCACATGTGCATGTTTGTATGTGCTTTTGTCTATCATTTCTTAGCATTTTGGCCACTAATTTGGGCACGTTTAAGAGTTGTCCACTTTAGTTTAAGTCCATCTTTGCATGTTGTTGCATGCTTGTCTTGCATGTTGTTGCATGCCATGCATGTTTACATGTTTAGGTTGTATGCCTATTGCATATTAGATGCATTGCATGATCTTGTTGCATGCTTGAGTTGTTCACATCATGCTTGCATGTTTGCATTGCATTATGTGTGCATCCCTTGCCTCTTGATCAAGCATGATAGAGGTTGGAGCCCCTTATGTGTTTTGTGCATTTCATTTGAAATTGAATTGCATACTTGGCTCCTTTGGCCATCATGCATTGGAATGCGTGATTGGTAGACCGAGGGTCGAGAACTACACTAATTTGAGTCTTAAACATGATAAGGGGTGTAGTTGCAAACATTGTCTTGTAAATATATTGCCATGCTCTATTTGTCCTCTACTGCAACAAAAGGAGCATTTTACAGGAAAAGATGGCCGGTCGGCTATCTTTAGTGCCGGTCGGCTACAAATGTCTAGCCAAGAGATTTATTTTTGGTCGATGACCAATTTCCCTTGGCTGATGGCCTTATCTTTTGGCTGATGGCCTCTCAGAGTGTCCTTGAGGTGATTCAGAATCATCATAGAGAATTGTGCAGTTTTCAGAGGTGAAAAACAGTACAAACAGAGGCAACATAAGGCATGGCAACAGATTTCTGAGCGAAGCCGACCAAGCATGCATTTGTTCCTCTTCCCAAGGCTGCTTTACTGTTTTCATAGCTTAATTAATTTGTTTAATTAGTTAAGAGTTGTGTAATAATTAATTAGCTTGTAAGTTAGTTAATTAGTTGATTTGTATTATTCTTTTGGTCCCTCCGTCAAGAGGACGCAATTGTTGTAATAAGCGTGTGTGTGTGTTATGCATGTCTTCCAACCCCACTTCTTTCTCCCTTTTACTTAACCGCTTACGATGGTTAGTTTTAGGGCATATTTCATTTAGCATACCTTATGCTCGCACGTTTGCATCCATCCATCTGTATTGCATGCACCAGGCTCGGCGCATCACACTAACTGCATTGTATTTCAATTCCTACTTGAATACATGTATCGAGTTGTCGCATCTCATATGCCATCTTAGAATAGCCGAGCCTATTTCTAGTTGCATTTTGCGTGTGTTGCATTAGCCATCTTGACATGAATTAGGATCATGCATTGATTACTAACTAGTTCTTTGTTTTGACTTGGAGTACACTATGAGTGTTTATGCTTTAGCATCTTGCATGTGTGTAAGTGTTGCCATGACAGCATGCTTGCCGTGAGACTAATTGCTTATGTGATATAATTGCCTGAATGCCTGTGAGTGAAGGTTGGGTTAGTTGAATTGGAATGATTCATTGAAATCCGTGTCTTAGCTTACTTGCAAGTAGCAAACTTCAAACCATTTCCAAACAAACGGATATGCGATGCTTTGTTCCAAATTAGGCGATCTAGTCTATACTTATGTGTTGTGCACATCACATAGTAATTCTAGCTAATTAACCGGAATGAGAACACATGTGTTTTCAAAAACAAGATATCATGCTTAGTACAGGCCGATCTTTGATCGGGCGAGCGGGGGTGCTCATTGCATGACCTTTCCCAATCGTACCCAAGTTCCTGAGCCGAGGCAACTTTGGTGATGACGGACACGTGACCTTAGGCAACGAGTCAGGGTTTCCTAAATTTCCCCAAAAATAAAATATTTAGGTGGCGACTCTGTATCTGGCAAAGCAGTCCATGTTTGGCACTTCTTTACAAAAATCAGTTTTCCAAAACGATTTGCCAGATTTGGATTATTTGGTGATTTATCGGTCTTGCATTGCACTTTGCGAGACTAGATTCAGAACCGTGATATTTGAGTCCGAACTGTAGTATGCTAGAGAACAAATGAAATTTTCTCGAGAGTTCTCTGGGCGCGTCTACAAACCCCTTTTTTACCCAAACACTTCCAAGCTTCAATAGGGATATCATTGGGTCCTAAAGCCTTATTTGATTTTATCTTTTTAAGTGCAATCTCCACTTCAAAGTTCCTAATCTTGCGATAGAACCTATAGTCTTGGTTTATCGTATTACTGGCTATTTCTTCTCTTATTAACGTACATCCATGTTACTCATTTAATAGTTTCTCAAAATAGTTCTTCCATCTCTCCTTAATCTCTTCATCCTTCACCAATACCTTAGAATCCTCACTCTTGATGTACTTAACTTGATTAAAATCTCTTGTTTTCCTCTCTTGTATCTTAGTAAGCTTGTATACCCTCTTCTCTTCCTCCTTACTATCTGGTCTAGTGTATAAGTCATCATAACCTTTCAACTTAGCCTCTCTCACTACTTGCTTGACCTCCTTATTAGCCAATCTATAGCTCTTAAGGTTTTTCTCAGTTCTATCATTCTGTCACTTTTTAAAGGACTCTTTTTTTGCCTTAACGACTACTTGAATGTCTTTCCTCTACCACCAAGTTTCCCTAGAGTTGGGTTCCATTCCTTTTGACTCTCCAAGCACTTCCCTTGAGATTCTCCTCATACAATTGTCCATCGAGTTCCACATAGTGTTAGCATCATCTTCCAAGTCCCAAGCACCTTCCTTATCCATTCTATTCTTAAATATTTCTAGTTTATCTCCTTTGAGGTCCCATCATCTCGTCCTACAACGCCCACCATCCTTCCTAGCTTGGTATTTCTCTTTAAAATGTAAATCTAGTACCAAAATCCTATGTTGATAGGCTAAGAACTCTCCAAGAATCACCTTACAATCACTGTATTTTAGGCGGTCCATTTTTCTTACTAAAAAGTAATCTACTTGGCTCTTAACTGACCCACTCTTAAAGGTTATCAAATGTTCCTCCCTCTTTTTATACATAATATTGGCCACAACCAAGTCAAAAGCCAATGCAAATCTAAGATACTCTCTCCAGCCTCATTTCTATCACAAAAATCGTATCCACCATGCACCCTTTCATCCTAGTTTATCTATGCCAACATGGCCATTGAAATCTCCACCAATAACTAAGTTTTCTCCTACGGGTATCTCCAATAAGATCTTATCTATTCGCTCCCAAAAATTCCTCTTAGTTTGATCATCTAATCCTACTTAAGGGGCGTATGCACTAATAACGTTAACTATATTCCCTCCAATAACTAGTTAACTAACATAATCCTATCCCCTTTCCTAATGACTGTCACTACATTTTTCACAAGACCCTTGGCAACCATGATTCATACCTCATTCCTGCATCGATCCTTACCACTATAATATAGTTTAAAATCAGTATCCTCAATTTCCTTAGCTTTCTCACCCATTCACTTAGTTTCTTGTATGCATGTTATATTAACTCTCCTCCTAATTATAACATCTACCAATTCCATCATCTTACTAGTTAAAGTTCCTATATTCTAAGTGTATAGTCTTAGACTAGCTTCTTTACCTGCGCTCGTTCAGAAAAACACGGGAACCTTTGCCTATTTTTCACCGAACCCAAGCGTCGATGCCGCACCCCTTACTCATTTTTTGAAACACTTGGAGGCAGGCATAATGTGTCACTTGAGGGGAATGACCTAGCATTTAATCGATTCAAAGTAGGATTCATTTTCATAAGGGATTCGAATGGCTTTTTTACGTATTGGCTGTTGGCTACCTAACACACAACCCTCTTCTTTTACCTGGGCTTGGGACAGGTAGAGTTATTAACCACCCCAACAGAGTTAAAAATAATTACATACTAATGAAAAATTTATAACTTTAATAATTAAAATTTGTAAATTTTATCATTAATCTGTAATTTTTTTTCCACGAGTCAATGGGTTATTTCACCAAACAAAAAATCATTTTCTTTAATATGTCGTTTGATTTGATATAAAACCAAAGGAAATGTCATGTTGTGCAATGTTGTGTTTGGATTAATAAAATTTGAAATAAAATGATTTAGTTATTAAGAGATGGTGTGACGTCCCCAAAATGTAACAACAAAATAATTCATAATATACACTATATATACGGAAAACTAATAAGGTTGCAGTCTTTTATTAATTCTCTAGTAAACATTACAAAAGGTACTACAAGCTTTATACATTCATGAACCTTAAATTCTAAATTTATAGCATGTGACACTTAGCTCTAAAATAAAAATGAAAGGAAATACAAATAAATGCATGCCTTAATGACTACATGTTTCCAAGATGATAGTTGGTTACAACAAAAGGGTCAAGCCCAAAACAAATAAAAAGGCTGAGGCTTATGTAAAAAATATTTACAATAAAAGAAAAACAATGAGCTTTCAGTTCCAAAATCCCCCCAAGCTAAATTGTAATGCCCCGAAATAAATGACAATAAACGATACATCAAGTTAGTTAAATAATAACACAAGATAAAATAATTATTCTCCATTAATTCTAATTACTTGTACAAAAGAGAAACTGTAGCTCGATTTTTTCGCGCCCCCTTTTAGAGGTCAAAATAAGCCCTACAGTATCGGACTCCCGCGGTTTTGAATTTGATTCCACAAGTGTAATGTAAAATAGATAAATACCAAAGAGTTCAAATCTGACAAATCTTTTGAAAAATCGATTTTAAATCAAATTGCCAAAAATGGGCTGCTTTGCCAGATACAGAGTCGCCACCTAAATATTTTTTGGGAAATTTAGGAACCCATGACTCGTGCCAAAGGCCATGTGTTCGTCATCACCAAGATTGTCTCGGCTCGGGAACTTGGGTACGAGAAGAGAAGATCATGAATTGAACACCCCCGCTCACCCGATCAAAGATCGACCTCTAGTACCCATGATGTGAATGTTATTTACATTATATGCTCTTGTTCCGATTATTAGGCTAGCATTACTATGTGATACGCACACAAGTATAGACTAATTTTCACGAAAGTTGAAACATTTTGATTTCATGTTTGTTTTGAAATTTTTTTTTTGAATATGTACCACTTGAAAAAGTGATCTCATATATATACATTAATCAAAATATCCCAATTTCAGGTAATAGCCTTCATCCACAGGCATTCAAACAGGTATACCAACTAAGCATTTAGCCTCATGGTAATATATTTAATATAGCAGCAATCACACTCATGCACTATGCTAAAGCAAAAAATGCTTACCTCAAATGTCCGAAGGCGAGTCAAAAGAAAGAAAATAGTTAGAGAAAAAGAATGCATGATCCTAAATAATGCAATATGACTAATGCAACACATACAACGTGCAATTAATAGGCTCGACTACCAGCATGGTATGTGAGTCAATCCAAGGCATGTGATAGCGCATGCATTCAAGTAAGGACTTTGAAATTGACATTCGAGTAATATGATGAGCCAAACTTTTATGCATGCAAAACGAATGGATGCAATTCATGAAAAATGCTAAGGAAAACATGATGCTATATACTATCCATCATAAGCAGATAAATAAAAGAGAGAAAGAATGGGGGCTGGAAGACATACACAAATTATTACATATTTGTTCTCATGCAGGAGGGTCTGAATATCCGAGTGTCCGAATTAACTACTTATTACAAATCCAAATGAATTAACAAGCTAAGTTAACTAATTATTACAAATTCAAATTGATCTAAGTAATAATGACAACATATTATTATTGAAGCATTAAATCAAAGGCATGGGAAACGAGGAGCCGCACGCATACGAATAAGAATATCCTCCTGGAAACTCTCTATTCTGTTCTGTTTCGCAGTCAAAAAAATAATCTATTTTCACCCCAGCCTCTTTTCTATCTATGAGAATGGCCACTGATTTTTGGTACTGCCTTGCTACCACAGAAAAGAAATAGAGCACAAACAGAGTGTTTTTAGGGGATGTTTATCCTCTCTGCTCCACTCTATTATGAAACAAATCAAGGGAGGAGTAGAATCGATCCACAAATCATCAATGGTTGCAAGGTTATGGCGTGATGATCCATGGCTCAATGGGACAAAGGCTCAATGGATGAAAAGAAAAGACCAACAAGACCTTATCCCCATCATGGAGTTACCTCAAGGGAAGTGGTAAACATTGACTCTTGAACCATTATCATCACTAAGAGTATGTAATGATTCAAGACTCAATGGGTTCAATTAACGTCCGATTGAACCCAACTTGATTTTATTATCTTATTTTACCTCACCCATTTATTAGCCCTTTTAATTACCTTGCCATTCTTTAGTCATTTTACTTCAAAAATGAGAATTATGTCCACTAAAATAAGAGAAGCGTCAAACAAGGATTTGTTCTTGGCATGAGAGAGATGTAATGCCCTAGTAATGAACCTCCGAAGAGATTAAACCATTTAGCATGGAAGGTCTCTTTCTCATGCTAAAAACAACATATATGGGACATCAATTCACCACTTTCAATTAGATTATAACAATATACAATATAATAATAAAACAAGGCAAAAGAGCAAAATAAGTACGAAATGCAAGAAAATGAAAGGTTTGTGAAATTCACCTCCCAAGGAAAGGATGAACTCCTTAGTTCACAAACTCTCTCTTGATCACTCTCAAGTGTTGGAAGTGTGTTCTCAAATCCTCAATCTGAAATTATGGAGTGTTTGTGGTGTATGGAAATGAGAAATTTCAGTAGTTATGGAAGCTTGGAAGTATTGTGGCTCAAGATTGAAATGTAGACAAAATTACTCTCATTTCTCTCTAACTCTCTTGAATCATTCCCCCCGTTATTTTTTTTGAACCTCTCCCTTGTTTTATATAAGCAACATAATATAATATAATAATATAATAATATAAATATAATATAATATATATATATACATATAATATAATATCTAATATATATAAATTTGATGTCGACAGCTGAGCTGACCGACACCATAAATGTTTTTATTATATAATTTATATAATATAAATATTATATATATCTACATACATATAATATAATATATAATATATATATGTTTGATGTCGGCAGCTAAGTTGACCGACATCACAAATGTTTTTATTATTTTTATTATATAATATATAATATATATCTATATACATATAATATAATATATAAAATATATAATTTATACCAATTTATATAAAAATACCAAAAATATGAACAAACACATAAAATTATGCAAAATTACAAAATACTAAACTAATGAAATATTTAGTAGTTTAAAACAATTTGGCTATAATGGTGAAATTTGGGATTAAAGTTCAAATTTTATCTCTCTTACTGAGGATTCTGTGAGAAATACATTCTAATTGTCATCATCAGGTAATCAAAAGAAAGCGCCCAAGTCTTAGGGTCGGTCAAGATTGGGGTGTCTACAGTAACATATGCAAATAAAGAGTAACACATGCAGATATACATTCATAAGTCTAACGCTGAATCTGTAACATATATTACATGATAAGGAAATATGATGAACATAAACAAATAAGATAACGCCCTAATGGCTACAATTTTCCAAGACGGTGCTTGGTTACAACAAAAGTAAGTTTTAAACTCAATACAGATAAAGTCTTAAGCTTGTACAAAAATAATTACACAAGTAAACCGAATAAAGCTCTTGCTCTAAGTTCTTCCAAGCTATTGCCTTGGCGGAGACATATCATCAGCACCTGAAAATAGTTTTCTACATAAGGTGAGCCAAAACCCAGTAGAAATATTACAACACGGTTTATGAATCTTAACAAAGTCATAAGGTGAATGCGTATGCAATGCTCGTGACAAATATTTATATCTCTTTCCAAAACCATGCAATGCCAGGTTTATATCACAATTCATAAAACGTTTCCTTTTTAATAGAAAGCAGGACTGTGAATACAATTTTGTGAATCTCTAGGTACGTGTCTACAAGTAGACTATACAAGTATTACCAATTTGTCATTTTTACCGGTATTAATAAGAAGACTTGACACCTATCTGCGTGGGTTTCTAGTCTTTTACCAAGGACACACATACCAACTTAATATTGTAACCACACCCCTATTCAAATTCACCAAGTATTCACTTCTTTTTCTCAAAACAATTAACATTTTCAATGTGTTAATAGGCAACAATGCCCAATGCAAATGGATGAGAAAATAGTTTCAATTCTCCTAGTTCTCATGCAAATTCTACAATAATCATAGCTATTTACCACTGAAAGCCCAAAACAGATATCTTTAAATAGATATCGCTTGAGCTCAACAGAGACTGCTCGAGCCAACACCACTCGAGCGCAAGAAGTACCGCTTGAGCGTAGAATGCCAACTCTTAGTATCTCTCCAGGCCTGCAAAAGTACTGAAAGTTCTCAAAGACCGCTCGAGAGCAAGAAATGTTGCTTGAGCGAAGAAGCCAAAATCTGGGCAGAAACCATTTTGAAAAACTAACTCCTGACCTGTTCCAAACGCAACCAAAACACTCTAATAACCAAACCCAATGAAGAATAAGGAGAAATAAGACATGAACAATCATATAAAATAATAAAATCCAGATCTAGAATATCAACGGGTCAGGTCTAAACCAGAATCGTTATATAAATTATTGGCGGAGGCATACCATCAGCACCTAAAAGTTGGTTTCTATATAAGGTGAGTTAAAGCCCAGTAGAGAATACTTGAACACAATGTATGATTCTTAACAAATTGGTTAATGCATATGCATGTCATTTACCAAAACGTTGCACTTTTCTCATTCAAAACAATGCAATGCTATGATTATAAATCAATTCGTAAAATAATACTTTTTAAATCAGAAAACAAGGCAGTGGATACAAATACTGGAATCTCTAGGTACATGTCTATCAGTAGGCTATGCAAGCACTACCAAAAACATTTTACTAGTACTAACTGGAAAGATTGACACCTAATTGTGCGGGTTTCTAAACTTTCACCAAGGACACACAGTATAACGATTCTGGTTTAGAGCTGATCCATTTTCTTGATTTTGAATATAAGAATCCATGTACTTAGTTGTTATTCATCTCATTTCCATCTTAGTTCTTGTTAAGTTTGGCCATTGGGAGTTTTGGTTGCGTTTGAAACAGATTGGAAAGTTAGTTTTTCATTGAGTTGTTACCCAGATTTTTGTTTGTTCACTGAAGCAATCTTTCTTGCGCTCGAGCAGTCTTTTATAGTTTGTAAAACTGCTGAAAATATAATATATGCGTTCGAGCGGTCTTTTGCAGTCTGCAAAACTACTGGAAGGGGGTCATTGTGCACTCGAGAGGTGGTTTTGGTAGCTTGGGTGGTGTCAACTTTTTGTGTCTGTTCGCTCGAGTGGTGTTTTGGGCGCTCGAGCAATCTGTGTGTCTATTATTTCGAGATAGGGCCATTTTGAGTCACTTTTTCATCTCATTCTCTCTCTAAACATTTCAAAACCTTGAAAACCTTCACACTCTCTCTAACTTTTACTTCTAGCTCAAAATACTCCCTATCATTTGATCTCTTCACCCTAGTCCTTTGGAGAAAAACGTTGAGCACGTCATGGGCTTCGTTTTAATTGGTAAAGTGATTGTTTTTGGCTTTATTTCTACCCCATGTTTTATTCTTGTTTTCTACTTTGAGGTAGGGATTTCTTTGACCTTTAATATGGTTTTTAGTTTAATTATTTGCTCTTTGAAAGTTTTAATGGTTTGGGAATATTTGAAAAAACCAAGGGTTTGAGTTTGAAATCAAAAGAGGGGTTCTCTAAATGGATTCTTGAGAATGGTTGTGGGGATGTGTTTATGGTTAAAATATGTTAAAATGATGGATATCTTCTCTTAAAATTGATTTTGTAAGAAAAAAGGCTTTTGTTTTAAATCTTGGATATTTGGAATTGTGGAAGGAAATAAAAAATGATGTTGGGTTTTGTAAGTTTAGAATAATGATTATGTTAATGATGATGGTGGAGTTGGATATGTAATATCGCTCCCATTGTAAAAGGATGAAATTGTATATTTTGATTGGAAACTTTATGTGCATATAAATAACTGTTTTAAGATATTGGTGGAGGATAGTTTTGATTATTGTAGACATTGCATGAGGATTAGGTTGAATTGAAACTAATTTCTCATACATTGTGCATTGAGCATCATTTCATATTGAACATTGTAAATGTATTGATTTTGAGAAAAAAAAGTGAATACTTTGGTGAATCTAGTTAGGAGGTATGGTTGTGGTTATGATGTTGGCCTGTCTGTCTTTGGTGAAAGTCCAGAAACCTGCGCGGTTAGGTGTTGATCCTTCCGGTTAGTACAGGTAAAATGGCTTTGGTAGTACTTGTATAGCCTACTGGTAAACACATACCTAGTGATTCCCAATGTGTTATATCTACTGCCCTATTTTATGTTATAAAAGGATTATTTTCATGAATTGATTTATAATTTGGCTTTACATTGCTTTGAGATAAAAAAAAAACAAGGAGTGTTTGACAAATGGCATGCATGTGCATTCACCTTATAATTTTGCTAAGATTCATATATTGTGTTAGAATATCTCTACTGGGCTGTGGCTCATCCTATATAGAAAACAACTTTCAGGTGCTAATGATATGCCTCTACTAATGACGTAGCTTGGGAGAACTTAGAGCTAAAGGTTTTATTTTTGTTTATTGATGTAATTATTTTTGTTTAAGTCTCGGGTTTATTGATGTAATTATTATTGATGTAATTATAGTGGTAAGTATTCATGCTTGTAACGCGGGTGACTCGGGTTCAATCCTCAGCAACGGTGCCAAAATTTGATGGGTCATTTCACACACAAAAAATAAACACTAAACTATACCAAATTCCTTAGAATAATGATAAGTCCAGGTATCGATTCACAGGGATAAGCGGAAAATTAGACTAATTTAATGGTTAAATTCCTAAATTAATTTTGATTAAAAGACGATTGGTTCATAATCTAATGAGAACTAAATTAACAAAGCGATTAAATAATTAATTAAAAGTAAGGATGGTGTCACGACCCAAACCCGCCCCTATAGGTTTAGCGTCGTAACCGGTCAGTATCCCTTGGATTACCGAAGGCCTCTAAACAGAATAACGTATATTTAGGGGCTGTAGAAACAATTATATAAATATACGTAGTCTATTGAGCTGTGCAGACATACATGGAACATATAATATTTTAAAATTATATGATGTCAAACTCCTATACACATAGTATCATAAGGGACTTTGCCCAATGTACAAGTAGACAAACCAAACGAAAACAAAAGAACATTTTCAACAGGATCACAAAACTTGACTTCTCAAAAAGGAACCTCCTTATAAGGCACGATGATTGGCTGACCCAAAAACTCGCCATGCAGTAACTTAGGTCTGGTTACGCGCCTGCTCACCTACATACATAATATAAACAGTGAGCGAAAGCCCAGTAAATAATAACAAAGTAAAGGGTTTTATTAAATGATGTCCATCGTAGAGTCAAAAATCAGAGTTCATATCAGAAACGGATTCATATTCATATTCTTGTTCAGAAATCAGTATTTACAACAGAAATGGAATCAGAATTATATTCATAATCAAAATTTTCAGTTAATTATACGTCGTACATTTATTAGCACTAACAGAAACAGTTGACCAATAAAGGAATGGTCATAAAGGCATACAGTTGACTCATGTGTACGAAGATGGTACAGTTGGCTCATGAGACGTACCATTGGCCCGTAATTGGGACATAACAGAACAGATAACAGATGTCATCTAAAACTAATGATGCCACGAGTACATTTAAGAAACATTAGACAACCATTCATTCATAGAAAATAATATTTCAGAAAATAGACCATCTTATATCATTCAGAAAATACTTATAAATTGAACGTAGCTTTACAAAGTTATTACTCACTATTGACTCCAATTGCAGAACAGATGAAGCAGACAGATCAGATAGCTTATGGCGCATGACCTACAAACAACACATAACATGTATACATTGAAACACACGCTCAGAATTCATTACAATCATTGTGTTTCGTTCTTAATGTGTTTCTAAGTCTTATCCTTATTATTATGTCTTAGTCTCAGCCTAGGAATGCCTAGGATGTAATGAGGATGCTAAAATGCACTTGGAAACACTTAACAAAAATTGCTGAAAACAAAGGTTTCCTTCAAGCGTAACTTTCTTTGCTCGAGCAGACATGCAAAATATGAGTAGTTGCTCGAGCTTAACTTCTGTCGCTCAAGTGGTCTACAAAAGAATTGGTTGTGTGAATTCTCCACTCAATGGCCGCTTGACGGCCGTTCGAGCGTGAGACTGAGGTCCTCGTTCGAGCGCAACTCTTGTCGTTCGAGCAGTCTGCAAAAACATGAAACTTCTGGGAGCTTGCATTTCACACTTGAGTGGACTTCTAGTTGCTCGAGTGGAAGTGCAAGATCACAGAGTGGTCACTCGAGCGCTGGTTCTGTCATTCGAGCAGAGAGGTCGAATTTTGGAATTTCCAGATTTATCTCCAAGCTGCAAAACTTGAATTCAATGCCTTCAAACTCAACCCTTGGGCTCCAAACTTGAGAAAGCATGTATAAACTTGGAAAACGTGGAGAATTAAAGATCATTTCAAGACATCAAGGCCAAAAAGCTTGCCTATTGCTCAAAAGTCAACTCAAAACTTCGAAAACATGTCATATATGCAATGGAGTGAGTTTAGAACTCCTAAATCATGATCAAAGTAGGCAAATTGATGGAAAACATATTAAATTCTCAAGTTTGAATGAAATAATATTTGAAAGTCAATTGATCAAGGAAATTATCATGTTCAATGTATAGGCACGAACCATCTCAAGTGGTACGAATTGTTCGCTCTAAACTACAGTAGCAAAACAGTTCGTCCCTCGTAGTATGGCTCGTCTCATACCTTGAATATGAAAACAGAGAAAACTATTGAATAGAAAGCATTCAACAATCATAGAAAGCAGAATACTTAAAGAGATAATGAAAAATGTATATATGAAACTTCTTAAACACCATACAATTTGTTCAAACCTTTACATAATCAAAAAAAAAAAAAAAAAAAAAAAAAAAAAAAAACAAACAAACAAAAAGAAAACCTAATTACATAGCTAGGGTTTCATCAAAACCCTAGAAAAAGAAGCCTAGCCACTCATGGAGGAGTCGGAAGAGGTAGAGGGAGAAGAAGCCACCATGGGAGACTTTTTTCAAGCTTCAAGTTATTTCTCTCCAAACCCTAGCCTCCCTCTTATTTTCCTTAGAATATTTTTGAACCCTAGGTTAGCCTATTTTTCTTCCTTTTATTCTCAGCAAAACAAATCCAAAATTTTATGCACGCATCTCTAGGTAGGCTGCTCGAGCGCCCATGTGGGCCACACGTGCAGTGGAACTTGGCCACACGTGTAGTGAGATGGCTGGCTCAGATTTTGCGCTTCTTGCATGGAGAATCTGCTTTCGCGCCCATTTTGATTGAATTTGCATATTT
The DNA here is from genome assembly GCA_025200525.1 of Camellia lanceoleosa. Lineage (NCBI taxonomy): Eukaryota > Viridiplantae > Streptophyta > Magnoliopsida > Ericales > Theaceae > Camellia > Camellia lanceoleosa. Next base: position 208,692 of record JANUSC010000142.1, on the reverse strand, counting down.
CCTATCAAATCTATACAAGTGCACAAAACATATCATCTTTACCAAATAAATAAAATTGAAAGACTATAAATGTAACTTAAGTGACCTCAATGTGGTACCTTTCGGCCTACATCACATCTCTCAACTTACATTTTGCTAGTCCTCGAGCAAAACAATAGAAATAAGAAAAAGAAAATACTCTAAGCCAGTTTTGTAGAGATTACGATTGCATTTAGCATATGCCACAAGCCTTTCAACCACAAGGTTACCTCAAGTGGATGAGTATAGTCTCGTGAGGGCTTTCAGAAATGATACCCACAAACATCAACATATTCATATCTACTGAACAACAATTAACTACACTACTCCACCTAACAATCAACTTATGTGCCACTACAGTGTGATATTAAGACATGATGAGTCATTGAAGGCACAGTGGACAAGCATGAATGAATCTATTGAGCAAAAATCACAATTCAGTTAATACAAAAGTTAAGTCACTTGTACTTGTGAATGCTAGTAAACACATCATCAATGCCCTTGGTGTAAAGTGCATTCCCCATAACTAGTTAACTGTCCACTATAATAGTCAGTGTAACTCACAATAACACCCAACATATACAAAAAAACTAAACTTTTGTAACAAAGATTCTTATCATTTTTTTTTTAAAGATTGTGCAATGTCCTAATCCATTAAGCTTTCTAATCAACCCATGTAACAAGCATTGGGCCAATGACTCCCAAACCAGAAGGTTTTAAGGCACTAGGTGTGAAGACACCCGTACGGGCTTAATAACTCAAGCTAAAAAGGCTACGAACCCGAACAAGTCTTTATTTTATTTTTAGTTTTTTTATTTATTTTCTTAACTATGCAATGTCTAGGTCCCTTAAGCTTTCTAATTAACCTATGTAATAAGTATTGGGCCAATGACTCCCAAACCAGACGGTTTTAGGGCACTAGGTGTAGAGACACCCCTACGGGCTTAATAACTTGAGTTAAAAAGGCTACAAACCCAAATAAGTCAAGTTCTTCTTTTTTTTTTGGATAAGAATCAAGGCTACTCATTTATTTTTTTTGCAACGCTAGCAATTATCAATGATGTACACCAGGGATTAGAATAGAGAGGTCACTGTTATGAAAGTGTGTTCATGTGAATCAAGGCATACTTATGACAAGTGTACTAATACCATAAACACAAACAACTCTCATAGTGCAAACATCACATACGAGTATTTACCCAATAAACCCTTTTCATACAAGTCTACTATGTTCCCCAATTAACATATGCTTATATCACTACCATACTGGCACAAAGTGAACATCAAGTGAAGTGGTGCAATCAAGTGTAGCAAGTACAAACATGAATTGTTTTTATAAATACCCTCACCCTCTAATTGAAAGACAACATTGTCCCCAATGTAAGCAATGGGGAAGTAGATAGTAAAATAAGAAAGAGAGGATCTTACCAGACAACATAGTGCACATCCAACGAGGTAGGGATGAACCAAACACATATACACACACATTTTTTTTTTATTGTGCAATATAAAAGGAAAAGAAAAATAAAACAAAACAAAACAAAACATAAAAAATAAAGAAATAAAACAAAGAAAATAGAATGGATATCACTGATTTGGATCCGACGGTGGGGGAAAATGCTACTCAAATAGGGCATGCATCAGCGTTTGAGTCTCAAATGCCTTGTCATGAACCCTAGTGTGCCAAGCGAATCAAACTGTTGCTGGCTCGACTCCAAGTATGCATAGAAGTCAGTTTGCAGAGATGCAACTGACTGCTGATACCCATCAAATGCCATCTGTGAGTAATCCCGATATACCTGATAGTTGGCCCGGAGATCAACCACAGATTGCTAACTAGCAACTTGCTAATCCAAAAGAGCCTGATATTATGCCCTTGTCATACGGAATGGCAGTGGCAATGGCGTGGCGGCGGGCTTTACAGGAATATCATTAGGATTGGATGAGGCACCGAGGAGGAGTAGTGGAGCCGGTAGGCGAGCAGTGGTTTGGCGCCATTGGGTTTTACCATAAAGCGTTGGCGGCGGAAGCTAAATCTCATTGGGTTTGAGTAGGTATGTCCCTTGGCTTTTTATAAGTGCAATGATGAGGTTGGCGAAAGGGAGGGCCCATGTAGAACAGCCTCAGGTGTTGCGCAACTTGACTTCATTAAGGATACGAAACATCTGGTTGAAGATCAAAATAGGCAAGTCGACCCAAAACCCGAAGTCAAATCAGTGCAAGGCACGAAGGAAGTCCCCTCGCCGCTCTTCCTTGTGGCCTAGAGGGACGACATTTTTTTTAGAACCACATCAAAGAAGAGGAGGCATCACGGTAGTTAGCTCGCTGGATGCTAGTTCAATTGTCAGCATCCTGTTGCTCCTCATAAAATTCAGTCACCAGTGCTAGGATTGTGAGTTCCCGAGTGAACACCGAGAACTGCTCTTCATTGATAGTGTCCATGGAATAGTGGAGAACTTCGTTAATGGAAGTTGGTGTGACCACTAACTCCAGCCCATCAACAATGGACAAAAGAGCTCCTGGGGCCTCATCACTAGTGTACATGTTCTGATAAAAGACTCGCACAATGCAAGGATACGCTGGTTCAGTAATGGTGCAGATGCCTAGGAGGCTCCGGTCTTCAAGTTGTCGGACAGTCCAAGCAGTGGGTTGATGGCACCGGAAGAAGTCCACATAAAATGGTGTGTCGGAGGCAATTTGTTTGGTGGCCTAGATGTCAGTTGGTACATCCCTAGCGGTGATGTTAGCATTGCGAGGCCGATTGGGTGCTCGGCGGGATGATGTAGACATATTTGCACAAAATAATACAACCAACACAACTAAAATGAGGAACCATTATATTAGAACTAATAAACATCGCATGTATGCACGAATCATTCAAATCCTCATTGCCATCACACCACTAGATTTCTTTTATTTCAATTTTTTTTATTATTTATTTATTTTATTATCCTCCCCTTAATTAGCTTAGACTAAGTTAGCATAAGACATGTGAGTTACATCAAATGAAGTAAAGTAATGCATTAAAGGAAATAAGAAAGAAAAATAAATAAATAAATAAAAAGAAATAAATGAATGAGTTAGTAGAGGAAAATAAAATAAAATAAAAACAAAATATAAAAACAAAAATAATAACTAAACTACTAACCAACTAAACTAAACAATTAAATTAAAGTTAAAGAAAAAAAAACCACTAAACTAAACAACTACATTAGCAAAATAGGCAACCACAAGCTATATGATTATTATTAGTATTATTACTATTATTATTACAATTGTTTTTTTCAATTGCTGCACGTGCGCCAACGGGGGCTGTACGTGCGGATGGTGGTTTGCCCAGAATTGTTGTTCTTTTTGTTGTTGTTGTTGTTTTTTTTTTTTTAATTTTTTTTTAAAAAAACTCCGACGCGCAGCACGTGCACCGACGGGGGCCGCACGTGTGGCTGGTGCTCCCCAGATTCACTATTCTCATCATTTATTTATTTATTTATTAAGGTGAACAATGAACAAAATAGGGACAACAAAAATAAAAACTAAAATCAATGAAACTAAAATTTAAGATTGGAAGAACAACAACACAAATCATGAGCAAAAAGAAAGATTTACCTTGAAAGAGTGAAGAAAGAGAGAAAGAAGGGAGATCTGCCAAAAAAAATGGCTTCTGGAAAGTCGTCGGTCGAAAAAGATGGTGATGCTCTGATGGGAAGGTGGTGGTGATGAAAAGGGTGAGCAAAAATTGAAGGAATATGGAAGAAGAAGTTGGTGATGGTGAGGTTTGATGAGTTTGTGGGTTTGTGGGGCTGAGAGAGAGAGAGAGAGAGAGAGAGAGAGAGTAGTTGGGAAAGTGATGGTCAACAAGTGGGTCTAGGGTTTTCTTAATTTTTTTTTTGAAGGAAAAAAAAAAGAATAAGTAAATAGATAAAAAAAAATAAAATCTACAGGTTTTTCTTTTTCATCTTTTTTTTTAAAAAAAAAGAGAAATAAAATAAGTAAAAATAAATAAATAAATAAAAAGTAAATAAAGAAACTACACGAATATTTTTTTTGAAGAAATAAATAAAATAAAAAAAAAGTAAATAGAAATAAATAAATAACAAATAAAAGCTGTAGTTTTTTTTTAATGGACTGCTCGTGTGCCAGTTTGGGCTGCACGAGCATTGAATTATGAGCCACTTGTGCGGCGGAATTGTGTCGCTCCAATAGCATTGGAGCAGTAGCCATTTGGGCCTGGGCTGCTCGTGCAGTATGGGCTTCTGTAAACGTCCCCGAACGTCCTGGGAAAAATCCCGTTTTGTTCATTAGGCTCACTACAGTTCGGACTCGATGTCACGGTTTTGAATCTAATCTCGCAAAGTGCAATGCAAGATCGATAAATCACCAAAGAGTCCAAATTCGGCAAATCATTTTGAAAAACTGATTTTAGAAAGAAGTGCCAAACATGGACTGCTTTGCCAGACACAGAGTCGCCACCTAAATATTTTATTTTGGGGGAATTTAGAAAACCCTGACTCGTGCCTAAGGCCACGTGTCCGTCATCACCAAAATTGCCTCGGCTCGAGAACTTGGGTACAATTGGGGAAGGTCATTTCATGAGCACCCCTGCTCGCCCGATCAAAGATCGGCCACTACTAAGCATGATATCTTGTTTTTAAAAACACATGTGCTCTTATTTCGATTATTAACCTAGAATTACTATGTGATGCGCACAACATACAAGTATAGACTAGATTGCCTAAGTTGGAACAAAGCATCACATATTCGTTTGTTTTGAAAATGGATTGAAGTTTGCTACTCGCAAGTTGGCTAAAACACGGGTTTCGACGAATTATTCCAATTCAAGCAACCCAACCTTCACCCACAGGCATTCAGGCAGTTATATCACATAAGCACATAGCCTCATGGTAAGCATGCTATCATGGCAGTCACTCACACGCATGCACGGATGCTAAAGCATAAACACTTACTGAGTACTCCGAGCCAAAGAAAGAAGCTAATTAGAAAACATGCATGAATCCTAACTATGCTGAGATGCCTAATGCAACATATGCAAAAATGCAACTAAGAAAGGTTCGGCTATTCTAAGATGGCATATGAGATGCTACAGGTAACATGTATTCAACTCGGAATTGAAATACAATGTAGTTAGTATGATGCGCTGAGCCCGGTGCATGCAAGACAGATGAATGAATGCAAACATGCGAAGCATAAGGATGCTAATTGAAACATGCCCTAAAACTAACCATCGTAAGCTGGTAAATAAAAGGGAGAAAGACGTGGGATTGGAAGACATGCATCACACACACGCACACTTATTACAACATTGCTCTCTCTCGAAGGGTCCGAATAAATAATACAGAATCGTATTAACTAATTATTACACAACACTAGCTAATTAACAAATTAACTAAATTAGCATGCAAACTATGTAAAATGGGCTACCTAAGCTCTGCTTTGAATGATAAAGGATGCATGCATGCTCGAGTCGCCTTGTCGGGAAATCCATCGCGATGCCCCGGCTTGCCTTTGTTTGCAATTGATTTCAGAAACTTGCACAAAGCTCCAAGGAGATGAAACTCTACCCTGGGAATCTAGGGGAAGGCTGCCGACCAGCTTATAGGCATGGGAGACCAACTACCGACCACCCTTGGTGGTGAAAACCCGAAAAGGTGGTCGGCGCTGAAAACCCGGCCACCACCGCTTTCTTCTCCTAGTTTCTGCATTTTCTGCAACAAAGGCAAGAGAGAGAGAAAGCAAGGTATTTGCAACACATGTGTGCACGACCACTCTCCCCATCATTGCATAAGCTCTAGGGAGTGTAGTCCTTGATCCTCAGGCCACCAATCACGCATCTCGATGCATGATGGCCGAGGAGTCGGATTGCACGACTCAATGTGAAATGAATACACATACAAGCACCTAAAGCCAACGACTCCATCATGGGTGGTCAAGAGCGTCGGCGACCGGGAATCGAGGCGCGTTTGATCACTTTGAGTATGAAACGCTTCTCGTTTCCCATGTTTGGGCTAACTCCTATCCAAACACAATGCAACAAATAACATGGCATGGCGCAAATGCAACTCTAGCATGTAATCCTAATGTAATGCAACTAAGCGTGCAAAATATACAAGGGACATGATAGCATACACAATGCCAATACGAAATGCAACATGGACAACCTAACAAGACTAATGGCATGCACAATGTACAATGATAATGCACACATACTCAATGCAAGACAACATATGCAACAATATGACAAAATGCGACTAGCATACACAATGCGAATATCAAATAGCTAACTCAATGCGACGAACTACATGGCATGCGCAATGCTATGAACTACAATGGCATACTCAATGCAAAATGGACTTAAACCAAAATGAATGGGCCTCAGCCACACCAAAATCAGTGGCCATACATGATGAAAATGAGGCAACAAAACACATGCAAACATGCAAGATGCAAGGGCCCAAAGCCTAGGGCACAAGATACAACTGTATGAAAGCATGGAAAGGATAAAATATGGCATACAACAACACATGTTCCAGCTCTGAAATGATATACAAAATGGTCCCGAATCATGCAAACAACTCATGTTATGCATGTTGAATGGCTCAAATACCGAAACTAGTGAAGTGCATTACACTAGAGATATGCAAAGCAATGCCCAAATGAAAAAAAACAACCCCAAGCAGTCCCTATGTAGGCCCAAAACAGTGGCAAAATGGACTAAGATGATGGCTTGAAATGCACAAAAATGAAGCTCATGTAATGGCCCATAAATGAGGTATACAAGCACAACTCTCAAACGCATTTAAAGAATGGAAAACATGGGAACATAGCACAAGTATAGGCTTTGAAATAACATGCTCAATGATGCCAAGACATGGAAACACCTCAAGTTAAGCATGCAAGAGGCTCCAAAACTCAAGGTTAGGCAAGAATATTACACTACAAGTATGCATGGCAAGCATCATTCGACCAAGAGGCCTCAAAATAGAGTTAAGGCAGCCCAAAATATGAACAAAATCAGTTTGAATTATGGCCAAAATATGCTAGAATCAATGGCCAAAACAACATGCAATGTAAGCTAGTGAGCATGGTTTATACTACAAGCATGTGAAGCATTCAAGAGGCCACTAAACCAGAAGAAAGAGCTATGATATGCCAAAGAATGACCAAAACCCACTGAAACATGACCAATACATGCAAGATTGACATGCTCATTTGATAAGCTATGAAGAGGATTATTCTACACATGCAAGAGGCAAACATGAGGTGACCAAACCAGACCTAGATAGAGTCTAGGCAGGTCCTAAAAGTCACTAAAAATGGCCTGAACCAAGGCTAGGAAGTATGAAAATATAGGCTCATTGGAAAGGCCAAATATGCAAACAAACAAGGCCAAAAGAGGGAGGGTCAGCCCTCTCTGATTTTGGCCCTCAAAACAGCATGCCAACCACTAAAAATCCACTGGATTTTAGTGGCTAAAAGGCCAAGAAAAGTCAACACAAAGGCCTTAAGGCATGGTTCAAAACAAGACTAAATGAAGCATGCAAGAGGGTAATTGACCTCTAACAGGAAAATGACCTTAAACAAACATGAATAATGCTTAAAAATAAATTTTTTTTTAGTTGAAAACAAACCTCAAATAAGCATGCAAATGAGGCTAAGAGAATGATCAAAATAATGCTTAAAAAAGGAGAAAATGAGTTACCCTTGAAGCTCAACAAAGATAGCAGATTCTATGCACCAAAAACCAGCTTTTGAGACCTCTCAAGACCCTCCAAGAACTCAGTAACAATGGTGGAGGTGTTAGGCTATGAGGTGTGGTGCAAAGGGCCAAGAACAAAGCACTTTCTAAGCCTAAAATATAGAGACAAAGAGAGAGATATATATTTGCCTTAGAGCCAAATTCAGAACTTGGTTCAAGGAAGGGGAGGGTCTCTCTTATAGACAAACAAGGCCAAAGCTTCTTCAAGAAGCTAAAAACAAGGCTCAAGATCCTCCATACATGTGTATGGAGGATACAAGGTTCTTCACCGGCACACTGCACCCACTCAAACAGACAAAACAGGAGGAAAGAGGCCGACCAGAAAAGGTGGTCGGCCAGCTACTTTTAGTGGTCGGCCGACCACCCTAAGTGGTCTCCCAGAAAAAAAGTGGTCTTCAGGGGTAATTGGTGGTCTCCACACTGAAAGAAAGCCAGTAGTGTGGTGGGAGACCAGTAAATGTGGCCCAAAGATCAAGTAGACCAGTTTCCTGACAAAAAAATCGGCTGGCAGGAAAAAGTGGTCTCCAAGGAGAAAAGGTGGTCTCCCACCCTTGTACCACCTCCCAAACAAGGAAAACAAGGTTCATGCCAAAAATGAACTAACACGGATGCAAAACGAGAGTTCGGGGCAGCGAAGCTGGTGCCTCAAATCGGCTGTTGAGCACCAAAAGTGGCGTATGGCCACAAAAGTGGTCTCCCGGACCACAGTGTCTCTCTAGACAGAGGAAACAAGGTGTGTGTCAAAAACCGTGCCAAACGGAGAATGTTAAGCGGTCCCGAACCAAGGCGCACTGCCGACGGCTACGAAAACTAAAAACTGGTCTCCAAACGGGAACAGTGGCCTGCGACCATGAAAAGTAGCCTACGGCCACTGAGAGATGGTCTACAAGACCTCTCCTTCCCTTCAAGAAGAGAAAGCAAGACCTGGTCCGCAAATCGAGGCAAAGCATAAAAAGGGTCCCAAGGTTCGGGGGTAAAGACCTCAGCTAAAACTCTGAAACCTCAGAACGAGCACAATATGCGCAATCACCGAGCGCTCAATCGATGACGTCTAAGTCTTAAGGTCGGTCAAAAATGGGGTGCCTACAGTTGCCCCTCTTCAACAGAAGTCGAAAGTCATAAGTGACGGGAGTGAATGTCAAAGCCCAGAGACGACCCATTTTTGACAAGGCCGAAGACTTAGACAAACAGGCGAGATAAACAAAGAGATGTGCCCGCAGGCAGGGGCAAAATGCAAAGGGGTATGCACAAAGCCAAACATAACTTATGATCATGCAAAGCACGCTGTAATGAAGCAAATATACATAATAAATGCAACCGTTTAAGCAAATGTTATGCAAAGCAAGTAAACACGAGCCAAACCACATCTCATGCAGAAAGGATGTAAGAAAATTATACAATTCTTACTGCGTCTTACGCGGAGAAGGCTAAAAGCGACTATTGAGAACACCCGGAGTCTCAAATGAAACAACTCTTAACGTATCAAACGCAAAAGGAGAAAGCAAACAAATGGACACTGGAACGCATCTGAGTGCTCGAAACTGAAGACGTCCTAACGCACCGCATGCGAGAGGAGAAAAGGTATGAATGAACATCGAAACTCATCCGAGTGTTCGAAACCGAAGACGTCCTAATGCATTGCATGCGAGAGGAGAAATGGTATGAATGAACACTGGAACTCATCCGAGTGTTCGAAACCGAAGATGTCCTAACGCACCACATGCGGGAGGAGAAAAGGTATGAATGAACACCGGAACTCATCCGAGTGTTCGAAACCGAAGACGTCCTAACGCATCGCATGCGAGAGGAGAAAAGTTATGAATGAACACTGGAACTCATCCGAGTGTTCGAAACCGAAGATGTCCTAACGCACCGCATGTGAGAGGAGAAAAGGTATGAATGAACACCGGAACTCATCCGAGTGTTCGAAACCGAAGATGTCCTAATGCACCGCATGCGGAAAGAGAAAAGGTATGAATGAACACTGGAACTCATCCGAGTGTTCGAAACCGAAGACGTCCTAACACACCACATGCGAGAGGAGAAAAGATATGAATGAACACCGGAATTCATCCGAGTGTTCAAAACCGAAGATGTCCTAACGCACCGCATCCGAGAGGAGAAAAGGTATGAATGAACACCAGAACTCATCTGAGTGTTCGAAACCGAAGATGTCCTAACGCACCGCATGCGAGAGGAGAAAAGGTATGAATGAACACCGGAACTCATCTGAGTGTTCGAAACCGAAGATGTCCTAACGCACCGCATGCGAGAGGAGAAAAGGTATGTTCAAACTGAACCGGAACTTCTCTTAAATGAACCGTACATACAATATCATGCTTGTAAAAGAAAGGAACTTAATAGGTACAATAAGTTAGCAACATATATAGCAATGCAAGCGAAAAGTGCGTAATAACGCAAGTGAAGCGGTGCATGACAATGCAACCTAAGTGTGATGCATAACAATGCGGAAGGAATGCAAGTGCAGGTAAAGTGCACAAGATAGCGTGATTGATGCAATGCACAAAACAATGTGAATGAGGTGCGCAAGATAGCACGATATGATATGCAATGCACAATACAGTGCGAATGATGTGCGCAAGATAGCGCAATATGATATGCAATATTATGAAACAACGTAATGATATACAATGCGATGAAATAATCAAACCACAAGCATTACAAAACCACACAAATATCATAAAGGGATGGAGATGCAAAATCAAACTACTTTTAACATAGAAAAGGCAGTGGGCACGAGCTGAACGACGCCTAACACAAGCTAAGTGCCTACATCCTAGTACTGGCCACAACCCAGCATGGATGCTTACACATAATAGAACCGTGTTTCAACGTGAAAGGGGTGCGAGAACATGCAAAACTATGTGTTTCGCAAAGAGACCACAAAGTACTAGCCATTGGGTGGCATGATACAAGTGAGGAATGATTTGCTGAGGAAAGATCGTGATCCTACATGCTGAATGCGACAAACTAAAGTATGATGCAATGGATGCAATGAATGAAGTGAATAAGGGGCGCGGCCAAACCATATTTTTCCTAGAAAAGGCATAGACACAAAACAGACCATGTCTAACACAGAAATGGTGCCGTCACCCTCAAACCACAATTCCCTTAGTGGTGTGGGCGCGTACACATAATCGCATAACCATGCTTTAACGTGAAAAGTATGGGCACATGCCAGACTAAGCTTAACATGAAAAGGATGCAGGCGATACAATGGATATGCAGTGAATGCATGCGATAAATGCTATGTACAATGCAATAGACACACTAGATGATGTAGTAGTTAGGAAACAAAGGTACCTTACAAGGGCAATTGGCAATGACCTACCTCATGCTGCTGGGGACCTTTCCCTTCTTTTCGGTTGAACCGCAGGTACTAATTTTCTCCCTGACTATGGTCGCAGCTTTCCCTATTCTCCAATAGGGTGACAGACTAGGTTGGTTCAGTATCTAGAATTGAGGCGCATACACATGCTATCTCAATCTATGGGGCTGCCATACAGATTTCAAGCCGAGGATATACCCCTGGGTATTTAAACCAGACTTTAGTCTCGGAAATCCCGAACCTTTGTGTTTTAGGCATGAGCCATTCGAACTCTAGTTTCCACCGTCTCAGTTGGTCTCTTAGGAACTCACCGCAAACACAGGAAGGTGGCTATACCAAACCACCAGAAGTCGTTCGAGCACGACAAACACCAAAGGAATTGCACCTTTAGAGGATTTAAGGTCTCCTAGACCAGACAGTGCACAAGACAATGCAAATGAAGATGCAGGATTTAAGGTCTCCTAGACTAGAGGATTTAAGGTCTCCTAGACCAGGGAGTGCACAAGACAATGCGAACAATACAAAAAACAAAGTGCACAAGACAGTGCGAGAAAGGTATGCATAACGATGCATTTTGCATTTTTTGCACACTTCATGCTTCTGCTATGTATTATATCTACTCGTTCTGAACACATTCATATGCACAGTACTTCTGCTTATCCTGGCATACGGCTCGCACATAGCACAATCTTGATTTGCATGACATTTTATTTAGGATATGATCTTGACTTGGCACATTGTTCATGACACAATATTTTCTTAATTTGGCACACAGCTCACTCTGAACACATGGTTTGTCCTGACCACACAGTTTATTTGGGGCACAAAACACATTTTTAGGCACGCAGCTCATTCTTGGGGCACATAATTCACTTTTTGGGCACACAATTCATTCTTTGGGTGCGCAGCTCACTTTTTGGGCACACAGTTCATTCTTTGGGCACGCAGCTCACTTTTCGGGCACACGGCTCATTTTCTTTGGACATGCAGCTCACTTTGCGGGCACACAGCTCATTCTTTGGGCACGCAGCTCACATCTTCTGAAATTTTGAACACGCAGCTTAAATTTTGGTGAACACGCAGCTCACATCTTTTGAAATTTTGAACACGCAGCTCATACATTTTCATTTGCACGCAACTCATTCTTAATTCTGAACACGAAGCTCATAAATTTTCATTTCTGAACACACAGCTCATTCACTTCATTTTGAACACGCAGCTCACACATTCCACTTTGAACACGTAGCTCACACAATTTCACTTGCATGCAGCTCATTCTTGATTCTGAACACGCAGCTCATAAATTATCATTTCTGAACACACAGCTCATTCACTTCATTTTGAACACGCAGCTCACACATTTCAATTCTGAACACGCAGCTCATAAATTTTCATTTCTGAACACACAGCTCATTCACTTCATTTTGAACACACAGCTCACATATTCCACTTTGAACACGTAGCTCACATATTTCAATTTTGAACACGCAGCTCATAACACAACACTGCTCGATCTGAACACACGGCTCATAACACAGTAGTCTTTTAATTTTGAACACACAACTCATAACACAACTCTGCTCGATCTAAACACACGGCTCATAACACAGTATTCTTTTAATTTTGAACACACAGCTCATTGTGAACATACAGGATGCGATGACGGAACTTGCAGAAGTTAAAACAAACTCAGATGCCCGACATTTTCCCTTTTTTCTTTTGCTTCGAAGCCTGGAACCTATATAGCTTTAGATAGGCCTTGGTTTTACTGTTCCCACATGACCCGAGTTGAACCCTGCGGTTTTTGAAAGAACAAAATCTTGTTTTGCACAAATGTGGAGAACGGCATGGCACTCTGAGTACAAAACAATTTTTTGAAATTGAGAGTGAGAATAAGTTCTCAACTGGGTATTGAGCCTACGACTGAACACAGCACACCACGACTCAACAACAAAGAGAAAGACAAGGTAAGACAACCTAAACACATCTATAGACACCCGAAATGACTCAAAACATGAATCGAGACAAACAAAACGACTGACACGACACATAGATGTGTTCCAATGGCAAGAGACCTCTCAGTGCACGAGGAGCCCGTTTCTCCGGGTATTGTTTCCCACCCTTTCTTATTTGTGATTCTCACATCACTCGGCCATCAGGCTCTATTTTTCTGAAAAAGTCCTTTTCCTCACTTTTTTCTCTCTCAGCGCACGTCTCTCTATTCTTTAATCTCTCATTTTTTTTTATCCCTCCCCTGGGTGGTTGATGGATAAGAAGGAAGTTGTGGGTTCTTGCCCCTGGTATTCTACCAGATTCTCATTCTTGTTCACAATAGTGAGTTTCTTCCACAGAGGGGTTGCAATGCGACCAGACACGCAACAGATCTGCAACTGACATCGGTTGACGATGCTCTACTGGGGAGTTTGGACATGATCAGATCTGTCCAGATGAGGGAGTGGAATATCTTGCCCCATTCTAGTTCGTGTTTCGCACTTGGCTTGATACCTCGTTGCTTGGAGGATGTGAGAGCTTTTTGTCCTTTTGCGGTTAGCTTCAGTGGTGCCCTTTTCCGGCAGGTATGAAGCCCTTTCTGGCAAGTGCATTGACAACGGGGGAAAGACAGGAAGCCTGACTCAATTGTGCCCCTAGTTCATCATTTTGACCAATTTTTTGTTTTGGTTTTCTACTAAAACAATTTTGACCAACATGAGAGTTAGATTAACATGCTTGTTCGATTTTTTGATTTGAAATCATGCAAGTCAGGCTATGAGCACTGAAAATTTTTCTTTTTGGGTCCAAGATATGGTCCAGTTTTTGGGAAAATGGAATAATTTTCGAGAAAATTAGTCAACTTCATTAAAAATTCTCAAAAACTATTTTTTGCAAATGGCCACTACTCAACCAACACGAAACTTACTCTTAAGGTGCACAACCTCAGATCTAAAATAATGGAAAATTGCCCCTTTGCCCGAACGGCACTGCCTGGCAACAGAAAGTTGCCCCTTGTTTGAATAGCACCGCAGCGCGCTGTATGGTAACGGAAAGTTACCCCTTGTTTGAATAGCAATGCAGCACACTGTAACCAGTTTTCAAGGTGTCGATCACAACCGAACTCTCGGATATAGAGAAGACAACGATGATCAGAACCATTACATGGACACAGTCAATTTGGAAGTGTTTATGGCTGGACTTCAGAATGAAGTTGTCTACGTATCCCAAACATGGGAATCAAGCCTGACGTAGTTCCAGGAAAAGGTACACTTGGGTATTAACCTCTCCTTTTGCGCTCTAACTTTTGCCAAGGCCGCCCTTCCGGGTTTTCAACCTTGCGAGCTTCATTTTTCTTTTCTTTTCAATTCTTTTCATTTCTTTTCTTCTTTTTTTTTTTCTTCTTTTTTTTGTTCTTTTTGTTCTTTTTCTTGCTTTAACTTTTGCCTGGGTCGCCCTTCTGGGTTTTCAGCCCAGTGAGCCTCTCAAGGGTAAAAGTGTAGCTTTGTCCATGTCAAATGGTTTTGAGATCTCGAAGCCATCTGAATCCAGGAGAGTGGCTGTTGTTCGCTGATGATGTAGAAGTCCATCCAATGGAGGGTGAATTTGCCCCTAGTGTTGTGGATAGGAACTTGGTTGTCCTTCAGCAATGCTTTCTTCTTTCCCCCTTTTGGGATTTGGCATTCTTGCTAGTCTTCCCTGGTTTGCAGAAAAGACTCATCTTTGACTCTTCGAGCGCATCTGACATTTTTGCCCCTAGTTCAAGGGCTGCTTTTGATCTTGCTTCACAAGCTTCCTTTGATCACATCTGATATTCTTGATTTGACTTTCTTGCCTCTTGTTCGAGGGCCACTTTAAATCTGGCCACACAAGCCTCCCATTGTGGTTGACTGTTTGAACATTCTGAATGCAAGTTCAAGGTTTGAAAGTGAGGGGTCGAGTCTCAAGGCTGGGAGCGATTCTAGGCTACACAATCTCAATAGCGATTCCACACAAGTCTTCGCAGGACCGCGCAAAACATTTTTTGAAATTTTTTAAGAAAGCGACAAATCGCTCGCGCTAAAGACAATGTAGAACCAATCTGGATCAAGCCAGGATCTTTCTCAGTTCTCACATTAACAAGCATGATCTCATTCATTAAGGGCTTAGCATGCCTCTCTTTCTCTCAATTGATCAAATTTTGCAAAACCCGAGAAATTCCTTTCTCTTCGTTTTCATCACAATGTTCAAAAGGTTTTTGAAAAACTTAGGTCAATGCAATGATTTAAAGGCGCAGAAAAGCAGGTGAGATGCACTGTCGTTTCATTCCAAACTTGCTGGCACAACAGGCTCAAAGTAGTAATAAGCACAAAAACATGACAGCCACAGCTGTTTCATTTAGATTTTCTGGTTGCAACTGGCTCCACAGCAGAGACATACTCAAAAGAAAGCAAAAGGACAATCACAAAACGAAATAATGATGTCCGAGGTGACACCCTCGGAATCATCCGACTTCTGTACAATAGGACTGACTCGATACAACAAGACAAACCTTAATAAAAAAGACTGACTCAAAACAAAGAGACAGACTCGAAACAAAACCACAGAACTGACTCAACACCCACGTCAGAAAGTACAAAAATTAGTATTCGCAAATGCTCAAAATAGTGCGTGCCAAACGCCATATCTGAAATAAACCAAGCACCGCCCGCAAGTGGACCAACCCCTGATCACATACTTGTATTATCCTCGAAGTCCAACAACTCAGTGGTGACATACTTTGCCGAGCTAGGTGGAAGGACAACCTCATTGTCAAACAGATCCTACACTTCATGGCAAAGACGGAAGCAGTTGTCGGTGGTGTGACCGATCTGTTGATGGTACGCACAGTACTGGGTACCGTCATGACCAGCTGGAAGACGACTAGGGAGAGGTCGAGGCTCAAGGGGCTTGAGATGCCCTTTTTCAGCAAGGATCTGAAGCGCCTTGGACAAAGGCATGTAGAGGGCATGGAATACACTGCGACCTCAGGGGAGATACTTCGAGTTTTGTGCATTTTTACTGGATGCACTAGCAAAAGGATTAGCAGGTACAGGCTTGGCTTGCTGATTGTTCCTGGGTGCGGAATTAGGGTTGGAGGGAATGGTTCTGGTATGATGACCCTTCTCTTGATTTTCCCCTTGGCTTGAATTGCCCTCGGTTTGAGTGGGGAAAGTCTCATCCACAATCTTAGCCACAACTGCGAGTACTTGCTGCTTATTCAACCCTCCGGCTTTTAGAGCCTCAACAGTCTACTGGAGTTGTTCATAGGGATCGGTGTCCACCTTCACTTTGTTCTTTCCACTAGCCTCAGCTTGGTGGACGGTTTGGGTTAGTACTTCAGTGCGAAGCCCCATTGTTGGCGACATGTCATTGCCGGAGCTTGAGATAGCTTCAGGTTAGCTGAGCTCAATTACAATTCGCCCCAGTAACGGGGGCTCTTGCGGCATGAAGTTCCCGGCATACGATGCAGTTGGTGGCGGGGCCGACATTCCGTAGACTAGATCAGCCACGGATCTTTGAAGGTCGCCAATCATTCCTATCAGCTCAAAGGTGGTGGGTTCACGAGCTTGAAACAACTGCGGTTCCCAGATCGGGTGCGCGGCAGGTGACCTGGGCGGGTGTGGCACCTCAACGTCAGCCTCACCTTGCAAGATGATCCCCTGGTTTAATGTGACTGCCATAACCACAATTTACTCTGAATTCTGTGCCATCATAAACCTGCTGAACTACACGGAGGTGATGTGACCGATGATTGACAGATCAAATGTCTGCCTTGCTTCAGCGAAGGAGAACACTAGCTATTTTGAACTAAGTCTCTAAATTGAAAGACAAAACAGGCAGCATTTCAGCCCAATTACATCAGAATTGACATAGGCATAGCTGAATAACTGTACTCTATTACTGATCACTGTTCTCCAAAATCACTGCCCCAAATCTGAATCTGATACCCGCGGATATAACTGATTCTCAAAATACTGATACTGATGCCCGCAGGCCTGATGCCCAGACTTGCAAACTGATACATGCATTCTTGTAGAGACGCATTCTAAAAGCACATAGCAAGCAAGTGAGATCCAAAACACCCCTATGTTGGGGTAGGGTTTCCCTGTCCTATTTTGTCAGGAGCTAGGATTTCACTGTGCACGGAGCGGATTCAAACAACCTATAATCGGGTGAGCAACCTGTCCTAGTTTGGGATAGTCACTATGGATTCCGATATGCATTGGGTCGAAAGGTCAAAAAGGGTGCCCCGATAAAAACCAGAGTCTGTGTTCCCATCGTGGCAGAGCCCGCAACCGATCAGCCTTATGGCACGCTTCTCAAAGTGAGCCTCTGGCAAACCGTTCAGGAGTAGCAGATGGCAAACACGGTGTCCTAGGCGCACCAATGCAAATGTAATGTAAAGAAACACATAAGTGTAATCAAAACAAGATATCATGAGTTCGAGTCAAGTTCTCTAAATCCCCAGCGGAGTCGCCAGAAACTATAGACGTCCCCGAACGTCTTGGGAAAAATCCCGTTTTGTTCATTGGGCTCACTGCAGTTCAGACTTGATGTCACGGTTCTGAATCTAATCTCGCAAAGTGCAATGCAAGATCGATAAATCACCAAAGAGTCCAAATCCGGCAAATCGTTTTGAAAAACTGATTCTAGAAAGAAGTGCCAAACATGAACTGCTTTGCCAGACACAGAGTCGCTACCTAAATATTTTATTTTGGGGGAATTTAGGAAACCCTGACTCGTGCCTAAGGCCACGTATCCGTCATCACCAAAGTTGCCTTGGCTCGGGAACTTGGGTACGATTGGGGAAGGTCATTTCATGAGCACCCCCGCTCGCCTGATCAAAGATCGACCACTACTAAGCATGATATCTTGTTTTTGAAAATACATGTGCTCTTATTCCGATTATTAACCTAGAATTACTATGTGATGCGCACAACATACAATGATAGACTAGATTGCCTAAGTTGGAACAAAGCATCGCATATTCGTTTGTTTTGAAAATGGATTGAAGTTTGCTACTCGCAAGTTGGCTAAAACACGAGTTTCAACGAATTATTCCAATTCAAGTAACCCAACCTTCACTCACAGGCATTCAGGCAGTTATATCACATAAGCACATAGCCTCATGGTAAGCATGCTATCATGGCAGTCACTCACACGCATGCAAGGATGCTAAAGCATAAACACTTGCCAAGTACTCCGAGCCAAAGAAAGAAGCTAATTAGAAAACATGCATGAATCCTAACTATGCTGAGATGCCTAATGCAACACATGCAAGAATGCAACTAAGATAGGCTCAGCTATTCTAAGATGGCATATGAGATGCTACAGGTAACATGTATTCAACTTGGAATTGAAATACAATGCAGTTAGTATGATGTGGCGAGCCCGGTGCATGCAAGACATATGAATGAATGCAAACATGCGAAGTATAAGGATGCTAATTGAAACATGCCCTAAAACTAACCATCGTAAGCTGGTAAATAAAAGGGAGAAAGACGTGGGGTAGGAAGACATGCATCACACACACGCACACTTATTACAACATTGCTCTCTCTCGGAGGGTCCGAATAAATAATACAGAATCGAATTAACTAATTATTACACAACACTAGCTAATTAACAAATTAACTAAATTAGCATGAAAACTATGTAAAATGGGCTGCCTCAGCTCTGCTTTGAATGATAAAGGATACATGCATGCTCGAGTCGCCTTGTCGGGAAATCCATCACGATGCCCCGGCTCGCCTTTGTTTGCAATTGATTTTAGAAACTTGCACAAAGCTCCAAGGAGATGAAACTCTACCTTGGGAATCTAGGGGAAGGCTGCCGACCAGCTTATAGGCATGGGAGACCAACTACCGACCACCCTTGGTGGTGAAAACCCGAAAAGGTGGTTGGCCTGCCAGAAAACCTGGTCGGCCGACCAGTTTCTTCTCCTGGTTTCTGCATTTTCTGTAACAAAGGCAAGAGAGAGAGAAAGCAAGGTATTTGCAACACACGTGTACACGACCACTCTCCCCATCATTGCATAAGCTCTAGGGAGTGTAGTCCTTGATCCTCGGGCCACCAATCACGCATCTCGATGCATGATGGCCGAGGAGTCGGATTGCACGACTCAATGTGAAATGAATGCACATGCAAGCACCTAAAGCCAACGACTCCATCATGGGTGGTCAAGAGTGTCGGCGACCGGGAATCGAGGCGCGTTTCATCACTTTGAGTATGAAACGCTTCTCGTTTCCCGTGTTTGGGCTAACTCCTATCCCAAACACAATGCAACAAATAACATGGCATGGCGCAAATGCAACTCTAGCATGTAATCCTAATGTAATGCAACTAAGCGTGCAAAATATACAAGGGACATGATAGCATACACAATGCCAATACAAAATGCAACATGGACAACCTAACAGGACTAATGGCATGCACAATGTACAATGCTAATGCACACATACTCAATGCAAGACAACATATGCAACAATATGACAAAATGCGACTAGCATACACAATGCAAATATCAAATAGCGTACTCAATGCGACGAACTACATGGCATGCGCAATGCTATGAACTACAATGGCATACTCAATGCAAAATGGACTTAAACCAAAATGAATGGGCCTCAACCACACCAAAATCAGTGGCCATACATGATGAAAATGAGGCAACAAAACACATGCAAACATGCAAGATGCAAGGGCCCAAAGCCTAGGGCACAAGATACAACTGTATGAAAGCATGGAAAGGATGAAATATGGCATACAACAACACATGTTCCAGCTCTGAAATGATATACAAAATGGGCCCGAATCATGCCAACAACTCATGTTATGCATGTTGAATGGCTCAAATACCGAAACTAGTGAAGTGCATTACACTAGAGATATGCAAAGCAATGCCCAAATGAGAAAAAAAAACCCCAAACAGTCCCTATGTAGGCCCAAAACAGTGGCAAAATGGACTAAGATGATGGCTTGAAATGCACAAAAATGAAGCTCATGCAATGGCCCATAAATGAGGTATACAAGCATAACTCTCAAACGCATTTAAAGAGTGGAAAACATGGGAACATGGCACAAGTATAGGCTCTAAAATAACATGCTCAATGATGCCAAGACATGGAAACACCTCAAGTTAAGCATGCAAGAGGCTCCAAAACTCAAGGCTAGGCAAGGATATTACACTACAAGTATGCATGGCAAGCATCATTCGACCAAGAGGCCTCAAAATAGAGCTAAGGTAGCCCAAAATATGAACAAAATCAGTTTGAATTATGGCCAAAATATGCTAGAATCAATGGCCAAAACAACATGCAATGTAAGCTAGTGAGCATGGTTTACACTACAAGCATGTGAAGCATTCAAGAGGCCACTAAACCAGCCAAAGACCGAGCTATGATATGCCAAAGAATGATCAAAAACCCACTGAAACATGACTAATACATACAAGAATGACATGCTCCTTTGATAAGCTATGAAGAGGATTATTCTACACATGCAAGAGGCAAACATGAGGTGACCAAACCAGCCCTAGATAGAGTCTAGGAAGGTCCTAAAAGTCACTAAAAATGGCCTGAACCAAGGCTAGGAAGTATGAAAATATAGGCTCCTTGGAAAGGCCAAATATGCAAACAAACAAGGCCAAAAGAAAGAGGGCCAGCCCTCTCTGATTTTGGCCCTTAAAACAGCATTCCAACCACTGAAAATCCACTGGATTTCAGTGGCTAAAAGGCCAAGCAAAGGTCAACACAAAGGCCTTAAGGCATGGCTCAAAACAAGACTAAATGAAGCATGCAAGAGGGTAAATGACCTCCAACAGGAAAATGACCTTAAACAAACATGAATAATGCTTAAAAATAAAACTTTTTTAAGTTGACAACAAACCTCAAATAAGCATGAAAATCAAGCTAAGAGAAGGATCAAAATAATGCTTAAAAAGGGGGAGAAAATGAGTTACCCTTGAAGCTCAACAAAGACAGCAGATTCTATGCACCAAAAACCAGCTTTTAAGACCTCTCAAGACCCTCCAAGAACTCAGTAACAATGGTGGAGGTGTTAGGTTATGAGGTGTGGTGCAAAGGGCCAAGAACAAAGCACTTTCTAAGCTTAAAATATAAAGACAAAGAGAGAGATATATATTTGCCTTAGAGCCAAATTCAGAACCTGGTTCAAGGAAGGGGAGGGTCTCTCTTATAGACAACAAGGACAAAGCTTCTTCAAGAAGCTAAAAAACAAGGCTGAAGATCCTCCATACACGTGTATGGAGGATATAGTCTGTGCCTTCCAGCTGGCACAGCTGGCACCCACTCAAACAGACAAAACAAGAGGAAAAGGGGCCGACCAGGAAAGGTGGTCGGCCAACTACTTTTAGTTGTCGGCCGACCACCGTAAGTGCTCTCCCAAAAAAAAAAGTGGTCACCAGGGGTAATTGGTGGTCTCTACACTGAAAGAAAGCCAGTGGTGTGGTGGGAGACCAGTAAATGTGGCCCAAAGATTAAGGAGACCAGTTTCCCGACAAGAAAAATCGGCTGGCAGGGAAAATTGGTCTCCAATGAGAAAATGTGGTCTCCCACCCTTGTAACACCTCCCAAACAAGGAAAACAAGGTTCATGCCAAAAATGAACCAACATGGATGCAAAACAAAAGTTCGGGGGGCAAAGCGCGCGGCTGGTTGCCCCGAAAACTGGCTGTTGAGCACCAAAAGTGGCGTGCGGCCACAAAAGTGATCTTCCGAACCACAGTGTCCCTCTAGAAAGAGGAAAAAAGGTGTGTGCCAAAAACCGTGCCAAACGGAGAATGTTAAGCGGTCCCGAACCGAGGCGCGACCAGCTGGTCTCCAAACGGGAACAGTGGCCTGCGACCATGAAAAGTAGCCTACGGCCACTGAGAGATGGTCTACAAGACCTCTCCCTCCCTCCGGGAAGAGAAAGCAAGACCTTGTCCGCAAACCGAGACAAAGCATAAAAAGGGTCCCGAGGTTCGGAGGTAAGGACCTCAGCTGAAACTCCGAAACCTCAGAACGAGCACAACATGCGCAGTCACCGAGCGCTCAATCGATGACGTTTGAGTCTTAAGGTCGGTAAAAAATGGGGTGTCTACAGCTTCCCCTTGTGAGCTCACTTTTTTTTATTTTTTAATTTGTGCTTTTTGGCTTGGGCCACTCGAGCGGCCTTGCCCTTCTGCTTGTGCACCCTGAATGGGACTTTCATTTGACCGCTCGTGTGGCTGCATGTGCGGTTTGTTGCTCTTTTTTTTTTTTGTCAAATACAACCCAAAACAAGTACAACCATTTCTACCTTCATTTCACATCTGAAATAAATATGGCACTTTGAAAATAATGGAGTGCTTAATAAAGGTATAATCTTCACGTGAAAACTATGGATATTACTTTTCTCCCAACAATGTTTGTAACTTTCCCTATTCTCTAACAGGGTAATAGACTAGGTTGATTCAGTATCCAGAATTGAGGCGCATAAAGCTAACTTGACCTATGGGGCTGCCATATAGAGTTCAAGTCGGGTGGTTTTGAAGCAACCTCCACACCCTTGGGTATTTAAACCAGACTTTAGTCTCGGAAATCCCAAACCTTTGGGTTCTAGGTTTTGCCATTTGAACTCTAGTTTCCACCGTCTAAGTTTGTAGCAACCTCGATTTTTTCTTAAGCCATCATTTATTTATTATTATTTATTATTACCTTATTTTATTTTGGGACTTCATTAATTGTGTGGTTACATGAGAATTTAATGTGGTAATTAATTAATTTAATGTGATATTTAATTATATATAATTAATCTGAATATTTATATATATTTTGTATATGTATATAAAAGGTGTTATATATATATATATATATGTATATATATGTGTTGATTATATATAATATAATATTATATAATATATCAATTAGGTTAGAATAGGATTAGGTAATCAATCAAAAGAAAAGAAAAGGGAGAGAAACAGCACGGGAAATGAGTAGAGAAAAGAAAAGAAAAAAAAGAACAAAAACCAAGAGAGAGAGAGAGGGACTGTGTGATCATTAAAGAAAAAAAAGAGTGTTGTGTGTGTGGCGTGAAAAGACAGGAGGAAAAAAAAAAAGAAAAATAAAGAAAGGGTTAGGATTTTGTTTTGGTAGCTTCATTAATTCTTTAAATATTTCTTTGATCTTCAAAAAAATATTGTGAGTACAAAATCCACTTCCCTTGATTTATATTTAATTCATTGTTTTTATTTATTTATTTTTATTAATTTGATGTTGAATTGATTTCGAATTTGCATGTAGATGATTAATCGATTTTAATTATTTTGATTAGTTGTGTATGTAAGGTTTAGGGTTTTTAAATAATTGATTGATTTTAATTATTTTGATAGTTATGTATGCAAGGTGAAGGGTTTTATATGGATTTATTTTATGGTTATAATCACACTCATGGATATATGAAACTAAAATAAACTTAGAACCTAGAGATAAATTCCTTATACTTTTACCATAACTCCATGGATTGTTGTTTTATTTGAGTGTTGGTGAGAAAGAGTGTATAAAAAAAAAATGAAGATTATGAGATTTATTCGAATGCCTTAGGCTTGGCACTGTTATGTTTATTCTCATGAGTGAGATGTTTTGTATATATATATTGTTGCCTCGTTCTCAAGAGTAGACGAGTGCTTTGATTTACGCGCGTACATTTATGCTAACCGTCCGGGGAGTGTGGGTCAAACTCGGGACGATATCTCTGTGCAAGTTTCGCTTTAGAGCGGTGTTAGGTATATGGGAGGCACATGGGATATATGTGTAGGCCGGAAGTGGAGGCTGAAGTGGTGGAGTTAAGGTACAAAGAATTTAATTACGAGTTTATTGGTATAGTGTGAATTGTGTTGATTTGTATATCCTGAAAAATAGTAAACGACCTCGATAAATTATGAAATTTGAGCAGAGGCATGCATACATGATTCTAAACAACTTTTGTGTTTTAACTTTTTATTAAAAAGATCGATTATAGCTTATAATCGGATGATCTTGGTTATTGTAGTTTTGATTCATTTTAGTAATGTAGATTTTAGAGCCTGTTTCACATAAACTGAAGTAAAACATTATTCTGAACACTTTTCGTGTTTTGAACTTCTTTGAAAAAATTCATCTTACAACAGTTTCTTTTCGTTTTCAGTTCCAGATTTTTCGATCGAATTTCGGTTAGGATTTTCTATTAAGTTTTTCTCTCAACCTGTTCAGTTTCTACTAAATTCGTTTGCGCTATCTTTTAGGAAATTTGATTATGTACAACTTTTGTTCTTTGAGTTTTGGTCAATTCGAATTATTTAAACATGAAATAGTGCATTTTTATAATTCATCAACAAGTTACTTATGATTGAATTATACTAACTTTATTTTTTCAGGATGGTGGATCTTACTAACTTTTTTATGTAGGGTTGACCCACCATATTTTTATTTCTATTTTGTTTATTTTATAATCAATCTATATTTCATTGTGTGCGGGGCAAGAAATTAAATGCCACCGTATCTCGGGAAACTACCCATTCGTCTCAGTGCAGTTGGAACTACTTGTCTTGTCTCATAACAAGAATTAAATGTATTTTCGTTTGTGTCTGGCAGACACGTTGGTGTTAAATCTTGTACTTATACCAGTATACCTGTATACTAACCCATTTTGTCTCTTGGCAACTCGGGTGCGTTCTGTTTGAGCGCAGCCGAGCTTCTTTTGCAGGATTAGTAGAGGCTATGGTGGTGACAAGAAATAACTATGATTGTAGGACATGTCGTTTGGAATTCTTTTGTTTTTTGGAGCTTAGGGTTGATATTAGTTTATGTATTTATTATTATTATTTTTTTATGACCTTGGTATTTTGATAATTTGGCATGGTTTGTAACTTTACATTATTTAAATTGTTTTGACAAGTTGTTGCTACCTTAATGTTGAGCTATTGGATAGTTATGAATTTATGATAGATAGTCCGGTTGCCGTTTTGTTCTCTTTTTTTTTTTTTTTTTAATCTCTTGTGATTTTTTGAGAATGGAAATTTATTTAAACCTTGTGGTGATGGGAACGTTTAGATTTTGTTTCACCCCTAGGATTTGGATGATGAAATATTGATTGGGGTTTACTCCTAATTTAATATTTAATTGTCCAAATTTTGGGGTGTGACAAAGTTAGTCTCCTAAGAACTCACTACAAACACAATTAGGTGGCTATACCAAACCGTCAAATGCCGTTCGGGCACGGCAAACACTAAAGAAATTATACCTTCCGAGGATTTAAAGTTTCCTAGACTCAAAGCAATTACTATGAAGGATATATTGGGTCCGTCAAGTGTACAACCTCAATCATCTCCCCTTTCTCAATACTAGCCACAAAATATTTCAATCTTTTACCATTGACCTTGAAGGTCGTACCAGCTTGGGGATTTTTAATCTCAACCGTCCCATGTGGAAAGACTTCAATAATCTCATATGGGCATCCCACCGAGACCGGAGTTTACCCGGGAATAACAGCAATTTAGCATTGAACAGCCACACTTTTTGGTGAGGCTTGAAGGACTTACGAAAAATGTGTTTATCATGAAATGCCTTAGTCCTAGTGTCACGACCCCAACCCGCCCCTAGTAGGATGGTGCCGTGATGGCCAGTAATCCGTGATTACCGAAGGCCAACTTACCCAAAATCCACACACAACAGAGTACACACAGGGGGCTTACAAAATGCGGAAGCAATAAATCAAAATACAAGTGGTCCATAAGAGCTGTGCATAAATCAAATGATTTGACATATTCAATTTAGTCTTACAACCAGTCCAAGTCATCAAATTACAAGTCAAATCTTGATCAAAAGGCTTCTAAGCCGACAAGTACAAAATACAATGAATATGAGCCAAGAAGCATGATTTTCAAGATCTGCCGAGATAAATACAAAATGCCGGCGTAAACACAAAATGCCAGAGTGGAAACAGTATCGCCGACAAGAATGCAAAACAAGGCCGACGTAAATCAAGAATCCAAAATAAGCTTGCAAACACATTTAGGCGTGCCTGGCCCCGCTCATCACCTATATATATATAGAGGGTGAGTATGGAAACTCGATGAATGATACTAATAATAAAGGTTTGCATGAATATAGCCGAGTCATGCTCAAAACAAAACATATCAAAACCATCAAAACATTAGCCGAGGTTCTATCAAGCAAAGCACATCAAAAGCATCAATCAAGGGATGAACCGTATTCATCTATTAAGACTTACAAATTTCAGGGGATGCTCACTGACATCGGCAAAACATAATCAAAAGCTGTCCGAACAAACAATACGTGTAGTAACCCATTGGTGGCAAAACAAGATTGTACGATCCGTAATCGTTTTATACAAGATGGTGCTGCGAAAGATTAGAGTCCTCCAGCCCAAGGGACTTATGTTACTTAGGCCCGTAGCCCTTTTTAACCCAATAACTTCTCCAGGAAAGGACCGTATCCTTTATATACAAGAGACTGTGTCACTTAGGCCCGTAGCCCTTTTTGACAAATGATGCTGCGAAAGTTTAGAGTCCTCCAGCTAAGGGACTTGTGTTCAAGAAAGGACCGTATCCTTTTTAATCCGTAATGCTGCGAAAGTTTAGAGTCCTCCAGCTAATGGACTTTTACACTTAGTACTGCGAAAGTTTATAGTCCTCCAGCACAAGGGACTTATGTTCCAAGGAAGGACCGTATCCTTCTATACATAGTGCTGCAAAAGTTTAGAGTCCTCCAGCCAGGGGACTTCTCAAGAAATCATCAAGACAAGGCTCACATTAATACATCGGATTAGGCTAATCATTC
Source organism: Camellia lanceoleosa (assembly GCA_025200525.1). Taxonomy (NCBI): domain Eukaryota; kingdom Viridiplantae; phylum Streptophyta; class Magnoliopsida; order Ericales; family Theaceae; genus Camellia; species Camellia lanceoleosa. The sequence continues at coordinate 181,722 of JANUSC010000142.1, read as the reverse complement.
ATGCTTAACAAATACTTTTATCAAAACAAGGCGAGACAAGATTTATCAAAACAGTTTAACATAGCTTTATTAAAAGCACCACTCACCTGGCTCTTCAGGTGTAGGCTCAAAGCAAGATCAAAGTCCTGACAAATCACATAGCAAATCACATTCTCAAAACAAGCTTTACTTACACATAATGATCTCCGATCGCCAATCGAATCCAAATCAATAACGAAACGAAACATGCTAAGTCAAGCTGGGTACTGCCCAGGTCATGCCGAGGTCCCACACCTCCTAGCCGAGATGTGGTCCTTCTGGCCACGTACAAACGAAGTCGGGAAACCTGGGTTTCCCTCAGAAAAATGCAAGGAACAAGAACATCAAGAACATGCATGTTAGAACCATAACTCGTTTATTCAAAATCTGGGGTTTCATGCTAAGAGTTCAAAAACGTGGACTTAGGCACCCAACCAAGGAGAACATGCAAGAACAAACACAATAACATGGCTCTAGCCATAAACTTCTAGATCAAAGTGCAACTTTCATCAAGGACACATGAATACTAACTTTCTCTTTCAAGACCAACTTCAAATCAATGCATGGCATGCAAAACAGATTCGATCAAGCAATGCAGCTAGATGTTTGATACGAACAATCAAAGTAAAGCAAGAATCTAACCTCAAAACTCAAATCCAACGGTTCGATCTTCCACGATCAAACTCGAAACTCAACTTCTCTCTAAAACTCTTACTCCTTGTTCTAGAGCTTCTCTCTCTAAAGGAACAAAGATTGAGACCAAATGATGCCAAAAGGATACAAAATGATGTGTTATAGGCCTGTCGACTGACTTAGCCTCCAGCTCGGACACGTGGCATCACCGGGTTGGTTCAGTCAAAAGGTGGTGATTGACAAGACGAGTCTCGACAAAGCGTATACAACAAGCTAGATGGCAAAACACATCGGCAAGCAAAGACATCGGCTAGGGAGATCGGCACTTGACTAAGTGGTGCCACACCTTGGCCTGGGTGTGCCACACCTCGGTCTAGGCCACACCTACCCAAGGACAAGGATCACTAACACAAAACATCTCGGCCTCGGCCCTAAACACATCGGCCCAAAGAGTGACATCTCGGCAGACATGCCGAGGTGAAGATAGAGGTCAACCAAGGTTCCAAAATGATTCCAAGTACAAAGGTTTAAAGGCGAGCTAGGCTAAGCTGACCTCGGCTATACATCAAGCAAGGTACAAGATCAAGCAAGCAAGAAACACTTAACAAGCAAGACAAAACAAAATAACAAGATTATAATCATGGCAAGGCAAGATCATACAAAGATGCACACAAGCATGGCCAAGTCAAGATGAGGGTTGTTACACCTAGCCTTGTAAATTTTGGAGCTCTCATATGCATCATTGCGGAGCTCCTCTAATTCATTAAGTTGGAGTTTTTGATGGTCACCGGCTTTAGCCATATCAAAATTAAACTTCTTAATGGCCCACAAAACTCGGTGTTCTAGCTCAACAGGGAGATGGCATGGTTTCCTAAACACAATCCTATATGGAGACATCCTGATTGGTGTCTTATATGCAGTTCGATAGGCCCAAAGTGCATCAACCAACCTAGTGGACCAATCTTTCCTATTGGGCCTCACAGTTTTCTCAAGGACATGTTTAACCTCCTTATTAGAAACCTCTACTTGACCACTAGTCTAGGGATGATAGGGAGTGCCAACTTTGTGAGTGATCACGTACTTGCGCACTAATGCCTCAAAGAATCGGTTGCAAAAATATTTGCCACCTTCACTAATTATGGCACATGGGAACCTAAAATAACAAAAAATGGTTTCATAGAGGAATTTAACCACAACTTTGTGGTCATTCATTCTAGTGGCCACTGCCTCAACCCACTTAAAGACATAGTCCATAGCCACCAAAATGTATTCAAATCCAAAAGATGGTGGAAAGGGACCCATGAAATCGATGCCCCAAACATCAAAAATCTCAGCAATCAAAATAGGGGTCATTGGCATCATATCTCGTCGTGGCATAGAGCCCATGCGTTGACAACACTTACAAGCTCTACCGAAGTTATAGGCATCTTTAAACATAGAGGGCCAGTAGAACCCACATCGTAAAACCTTTGCGGTCATTTTTTGCCTATTGAAATGGCCGCCTCATGCATGAGAGTGACAAAAGGTGAGAATGCTATAGATTTCACTCTTAGGCACACAACGCCGAATCACTTGATTCGAACAATACTTGAACAATTCTGGGTCTTCCCAAAAATAGTGCTTGACTTGTGAGAAAAATTGATCTTTGTCTTGCTTAGACCAAGTTTTCAAAATTTGACCAACCGCCAAGAAATTCACTATGTGAGCAAACCACGGGAGGGTCACGTGTGATACCACAAGAAGTTGCTCGTCAGGAAATGTGTCCTGTAAGGCTAAGGGATCACTCGTGTGCTTAATAAAGATTCGGGAGAGATGATCCGCAACTACATTCTCGGATCCCTTCTTGTCTCGGATTTCTAGGTCAAACTCCTAAAAGAGTATAATCCACCTAATCAACCTAGGTTTGGTCTCTTTTTTGGATAATAAGTACCGCAAAGCGGCATGATCAGTGAACACAATGACTTTAGACCCTAGGAGGTAGGACCGGAACTTATCAAGTGCAAACACATTAGCTAGTAGCTCTTTCTCAGTGATAGTGTAGTTTAATTGAGCATCAGAAAGAGTATGATTAACATAGGATATAACAAGGGGCACTTTATTCAGCCTTTGGCCCAAGACGGCGCCGAGCGCATAATCAGATACATCACACATGATCTCAAAGGGAAGCGACCAATCCGGTGATTTTATAATTGGGGCGGTAGTAGGGGCCTCTCTTAGTGTTTCAAAGGCTGTCAAACATGCCTTATCAAAGATAAAATGTGTGTCCTTAGCAAGTAAACTACACAAAGGACGAGATATTTTACTAAAGTCTTTGATGAACCTACAATAAAAACTTGCATGCCCTAAGAAAGATCGAACTTGATGCACAGAAGTGGATGGAAGAAGGCTTGCAATGAGGTTAACCTTAACTTTGTCTACCTCTATGCCTTGAGGGGACACAATGTGTCTCAACACTATACCCTCACGAACCAAAAAATGGCTCTTCTCCTAACTCAAAATCAAGTTTGTCTCCACACAACGAATAAGGACTTTAGTTAAGTTCTAGAGACATTCCTCAAAAGACGGCCCAAATACGGAGAAGTCATCCATGAAGACCTCTAAGAATTTCTCCACCATGTCAGAGAAGATAGCCATCATGCACTGTTGAAAGGTCGCTGGTGCATTGTAAAGCCTAAAGGGCATTCGGCGATAGGCAAAAGTGCCAAAAGGACATGTGAAGGTGGTATTTTCCTAGTCATCCGGATACACAAGAACTTGATTGTAACTAGAATAGCCATCAAGGAAACAATAGTAGCTCTGCCCTGCTAACTGCTGTAGGATCTGATCAATAAAAGGTAAGGGAAAATGATCATTCCATGTTATGGAATTCAGTCTCCTATAATCAATGCACACTCGCTACCCAGTAGTGGTTTATGTGGGGACTAACTCTCCTCTCTCATTCTTAACAACAATGATGCCCGATTTCTTGGGCACCACTTGTGTGGGACTCACCCACTTGCTATCCGAGATAGGGTATATAATACCCGCATCCGACAATTTTAACACTTCCTTTTTCACTACCTCTTTCATATTAGGATTAAGCCTCCATTGCATTTCATGAGAAGGTTTGGTGTCCTCCTCTAGATGTATATAATGCATGCACACAGAGGGATCTATCTCTCTTAAATCAGCCACCGACCACCCTATAGCACTCCGATGTGCCACAAGAACACTTTTTTAATTGACTTTACTAGGGATGGTATGGTTGGCTCTTTAGATAGAGGAGGAAGGGACTTAAACTGGGCTTTCACGGAGGAAAATCCGGTGTAGAAGACGAATTAAGTAAGGCATTTACCTCCTCTACTGACCCGTCAATATCAAAATTTTCAAACCCAAAATGAGCTAAACAAGCCTTTAAAGGGTTCTCTACAAGAATGGAGGGTAAAGCCTCTTCCACAATCTCATCCACAAATCCATAAATAAACACTCCTCTCCTTCATGGGGTTGTTAGGATGCTTGGAAAACAATGAGTTTCACTTACATATTTCCAAATGAAACATCCATAACCCCTGTACGACAATTTATGCATGCATTGGCCATAGCCAAGAAAGGTCGACCTAAGATTATTGGGATTTGTTTCCTAGAGCTGGCTACCGGTTCCATATCTAAAACCAAAAAGTCAACAGGAAAATAAAACCTATCGACCTTTACTAGCATATCCTCAATCATGCCATATGGCATTTTGAGGGACTGGTCAGCCAACTGGAGAGTAACAATAGTGGGCTTTAACTCGCCAAGCCCGAATTCCTTGTACACAGAGTACGACAACAAATTGACACTAACTCCTAAATCTAATAAGGCCCTATCAATGAAATGATCCCCTATAATGCATGCAATGGTTGGGGCACCCAGGTTTTTAAGCTTAAAGGGTGTGTCACTCAATAAAATGGGACTTACTTGCTCCGTGAGTATGACCTTTTGGGACACATATGTCCTAGATTTACGCTTTTACGTACAAAGGTCCTTCAAAAATTTAGCATAGGAGGGTACTTGCTTAATCGCCTCCAATAGGGGGAGGTTGATTTTCACTTGTTTAAAGACCTCTATCATCATTTCCATGGATGTCGTTTTTTTTATTAAAAGGGGACGGTGTATCAAGGCATTGGGGAAAGGGTGCCTTAGGCTCATGTGAAGTGCTAGGGACTAAGTCATTGTCCTTAGGTGTCTCTCCCTCATAACTTGCTCTCTTTGGGTTGACCATTGTGATCACCCTTCTTAGCCTTAGTTACATTAGACGCAACTGGTTGAGGCTCTAACTCCCTCCCACTTCTTAAGGTAATTACCGCTTGCACCTGTTCATGATGCTTTCCATTCCCACCCGACCTTTTTGCCCCATACTGACTCTTAGGGTTGGCCACAGTCTGACTCGTACTTTTCCCTCATCTCTCCTATTCATGTTATTAGCCATTTGATCCAATTGGGCCTCTAGCTTGGCAATGGAATGAGTATGGCAGAGAACTACTGGTGCTAATCCCTTAAGTTTTGAGAGAAATTCCAACACTTGAGTCTCAAAGGCCGAGTTAGCTTGAGGAACATGTGGGAGTTGTGGTTTCTGGTGAGGCTGTGGTGGTTGGTAAGAAGATTGGTTGGCAAAATTATTAAAATTCCGCCTTGGTGGTGGAGGATTGTAAGAAGTGCTTGTGAAGAAGGTCTCCCTGAAAAATTAAGGTGATTTCTCTATCCCGGATTATATGTGTTGGAATATAGGTCATTACCTGGGTTGGAGAATCCTTGAGCCGCATTCACATGCTTTTGGACTAATTTTGAAAATTGTGATGCCGAAGGGCACCCACTCAAGTCATGAGCAGGGCTCACACAAATAGCACATGCCTCGTGAAATTGAGGCTGATCTTGTTTTGTAGGGGCATTTCTCGAAGTTAATAATTGATCCATCTTATGGGACAATGCCTCTACTTGTTGGGCTAACTCTAGGTTTTGCCTTACCTCATAAATGCCCCATCTTTTCGGGGCTCCAACTATTGGTTGCCGGACTTGTCGGGCTGCGGAGGCATGGTGAAGGGAATTATCACTTAAGTTCTTAAATAATTGCTATGCATTGGCGTCAGTTTTAGACATGAATGTCCCACAACAAGAAGAATCCACCATTTGGTGGTGAGGCTTAGTTAAGCCATAGTAAAAGGTCTGAACAAGTTGTCAATCAGGCACTTGGTGGTGGGGACGTTGTTGGAGAAGGTCACGAAGTCTCTCCCATGTCTCATGAAATTGCTCGCCATCAAGTTAAGCAAAATCGGTGATGGCTTGCCTGAGTTGGTTTGCCTGACCAATAGGAAAGTACTTCTTCAAAAACTTTTGCTGTAATTGGTCTCATGTTGTGACAGAATTAGCAGATAAGGAGTTTAGCTAATGTTTGGTTTTGTCCTTCAGTGAAAATGGGAATAGTCGCAACATTAAGGCGTCATTGGTGAAATTCTAGATCTTCACTATAAAGCAAATTTCTAGAAATTCATGCAAATGTTTATAAGGGTCATCATGAGCTAGTCCATGGAATGATGGGAGCATTTGGATGGTGTTGGACTTAATCTCATAATGAGCAGCGGTGGTGTCAGGTAACTGAATGCATGATGGTGATGTATATGAAGTGGATGTGAAGTAATCCTTAAGGGTTCAGTTGGGCCCATTTAGGCCATTTGGGTTCGCCATCTGTATTGGTTTGAAGTATGGGTATCGATATTCAAGTCTAGGAACACGAGAAGAGACTCTAAGTTTCCTAAGAGTTCTTTCTAGTTCAAGGTTCACACTCCATAATTTAGGGCGACAAGAACGGCACCCGTGCATACATTACTCACATACACACACACACTAAGTTATGAAAGCAAAATACCAAAGAGAGAAATACTCACAGCGATTTAACGAAAACGCTTTACTCGTCTTGCGGGTGTTTGACGTGTAGACGTTATCCCCAATTTCCACTTGAGCTCTCTAGTTTTAGCACTTTAGTGCTTTGTTTGCGAGTATTTGCTTTTGTTTTTTTTAAAGCACTTTGGGGCTGCGGTTTGTTTTTAAAGCTCAGTTGCGCTCCGCTTGCACTTCAGTGATAGCTCCACATACTCTACACACTTGGTAACACTAAAATATAAAATCCTAAACTAAAAATTAACATAGGAATGTAACTTTAAATTACTCAATTTCGCCAGAAGTCCCCAGCAATGATGCCAAAATTTGATGGGTCATTTCACACACCAAAAAATAAGCACTAAACTATATCAAATTCCTTAGAATAATGGTAAGTCTAAGTATCGATTCACAGGGATAAATGTAAAATTAGACTAATTTAATGGTTAAATTCCTAAATTAATTTTGATTAAAAGATGATTGGTTCATAGTCTAATGAGAACTAAATTAAACAAAGCGATTAAAAAATTAATTAAAAGTAAGGATGAAGTACTGATTTTGGGAAAATCGAGGATAATGAATCCACCACTAGTTACGTAAATAAGGTTTCAATTTGAAAGTCAATTATGTTCCTGTTCGAACGAAATAATACTTCACAACTACAAGTTCAAAGCATTGATCAAGGAATTATCATGTTCAATAGATAGGCATGAACCATCTCAAGTGGTACGAATCGTTCGCTCTAAACTATGGTAGCAAAACAGTTCGTCCCTCATAGTATGACTCGTCTCATATCTTGAATATAAAAACAGAGAAAACTATTGTATGGAAAGCATTCAACGATCACAGAAAGCAGAATACTTAAAGAGATAATGAAAAATGTATATATGAAACTTCTTAAACACCATACAATTTGTTCAAACCTTTACATAATCAAAAAAACAAAGAGAAAACCTAATTACATAGCTAGGGTTTAATCAAAATCGTAGAAAGAGGAGCCTAGCCACTCATGGAGGAGTGGGAAGAGGTAGAGGGAGAAGAAGCCACCAGGGGAGACCTTCTTCAATCTTCAAGTTATTTCTCTCCAAACCCTAGCCTCCCTCTTATTTTCTTTAGAATATTTTTGAACGCTAGGTTAGCCTATTTTTCTTCTTTTTATTCTTAACAAAACAAACCCAAAATTATGCACATGCATCCCTAGGTGGGCCGCTTGAGCGGTGGAGCTTGGCCGCACGTGCGGTGAGGTGGCTGGCTCGGATTTTTTGCTTTTTACATAGAGAATCTGCTTTTGCACCCTTTTTGATTGAATTTGCGTATTTCCTACCAAATCTGTACAAGTGCACAAAACACATCATCTCCACCAAATAAAAAAAACTAAAAGACTATAAATGTAACTTAAGCGACCTCAATGTGGTACCTTTCAGCCTATATCAATATGCCTCTACCAATGATGTAGCTTGGGAGGACTTGGAGCTGAAGGTTTTATTTTTGTTTATTGATGTAATTATTTTTGTTTAAGTCTCCGACTTTACCTATATAGAGTTAAACTCACTTTGTTGTACCCAAGCATCGACTTAGAAAGTTGTAACCATTAGGGCATATAATTATTTGGTTTTACTTTTATTTTATTTCATGTATCCATGCCATATGTTATAGATTCAGAGTCTGGTTTATGAATGTACATTGCATATGTCATCTTTTGTATCGAACAAAGTTATGCATGGAATAGAAGATATGATGTTGTTGATCATTTATAAGAAATGTTATGAGTTGGATTATTGTTACTTTTTGGGGCGTTCACACTAGCCAACATAGAGAATACCACAACCACACCTAACCAGATTCGCGAAGGTATTCACCAAATTTTCTCAAAACGATACATTTTCAATGTATAAATATGGAACAATGTTCAATGCAAGAAATATGAGTAATTGGTTTCAGTTAACCTAATCCTCATGCATTTTTTACAATAACAAAGTTATCCTCCACCGATAGCCCAAAACAGATATCTCTATACAAAAGATAAATCTTCAAACAACAGGTATAAGTTCATAATCTCAATATAGGGGTGACAATACATATTCAACTTCACTCTCTTCATCAACAGGTATATTCATATTATTATTTCCAAAAAGTCAACATCTTTACCCTTTTTCCTTAGTTCAAAACCAATGATTTCCAATAAAACATCTATTCTTTTCAAAACACATATAAAGAAGAGATTTTCAAGATTTCAACCTAACTTAATAATATAATGATATCCACAACATTTCTCATGAAACAACTTGACAACCCTTTTTGATACTCCCAAAATCAAACCCAAATCAAGCCCTAAATCAAAACCCACAACTTCCAAATCACTACACTTTTCAACGAACACATAACGAGGCTAAGAATCATACAAAGAGGTTGAAAAAAATCCCTACCTCAATATTAGAAGGAGAGAAGAACAAGACCCAAAGTTTGATGGAGCTGAAAATGAAAACTTTTCTGATTAGAATGTTCACCTCTACGAGCTCTACACTTTTTCCCAAAGCACAATGATGGCGAGACCACAAATTTAAGTGTAGAAGGGTGTTTAGACAAGAACTATAGAGAGAGAGTGAAGAAATTTGGTAAAGTTACCTTTTAGAGAGAGAAAAGATCAAAAAATGAAAGAAAAGACCTTTTTCTCGTACCGATATATGCATAGACTGCTCGAGCGATCAAAACATCGCTTGAGCGTTAGACACAAAGAACTAGTCGAGTGACCAAATCATGGCTCGAGCGCACAATGACCCCCTCCCAGTAGTTCAGGCCTGCAAAGATACTACTCGAGCGAAAGAAAGACCACTCGAGCTTCAGACATAGAATACCGCTCGAGTGACCAGCCCATGGCTCAACCAAAGAACGCCCCACTCCCAAAAGTTCATAATGCAAACACAGATACTGGAAGAAACCAAAGACCGCTCAAGGGAACTTGAAGAGAAACATGCATAAACTCTTTTGAAAAAAAACTAACTTCTAACCTAACCAAAACACAAACAACTAATCCCAATCAATAACAAGACATAAGGAGTACCGGATTTCATATCAAAGAATATAAAAAGGTCGGGTTTTAACTTGAGTCGCTGTAGACGGTTTGAAAATTGGCTATTTTAATTAATTTTTTATGAAAATAAATACAAAAAATAAATTGAATAATATGACAACTTGTGGTTTTTTTTGGCTTCAAGCTAAAATAGACAATTCCCAAATGAGATCTAATTATGTAAAGAGAATAGTTTGAATTTAACTAACTAGCCTAACATAGTTGGTTACCATAACTCTCCTAGGGGTTTAGTCTTAATGGGAAGGTTATGGGAGAATTGAATTAGGAGGCAAAGTAAGGATGGACAGGCTAACTCCCATAAGATGCTAATCTAACAATTAATAACTAACTTTCATCGATAAAATAAAAAAATAAAAAAAACGAATAGTTTGAATTTATTACATATCATTCACTTGCTTTAACTATACATGCTATAGATGTGGGAGCATCAACTTCGTTCCTGTGGGCTTTTACTAATATGCAAGTTATCACATTTGTGGTGGTGATTTCATAAATGTTACAACTAAATCATTTTTGGCTATAACTAAGAAAAAAAAAATTGAATCATAACCAAATACGCATATGATATAACTAAAAGACTTTTGGAACATAACAAAAATAATAACATAATTATTATTACAACGAGTCATTGTAACACCCCCAAATTATTCAATTTAAAATATTACCCATAACATGATTAATTTGAATTCTTATAAGGGCAATTAACAACATTATCCCAAAAGTCCTCTTTCTCATTGAACTACAGTTTCAAAATACACATTCCAAGTTCAACTGATAAATACATCAACATTAATATAGTTCAATAAGTTATAAGATACAAGTTTGATGCCTTAATGACTTACAATTAAGCAAGGTAAGGCCTTGTTACAACAAAACGGACACATGGTCCTAAACAAAATGCTTGAAGCTTCCACATTAGACATCCAAGAGCCTTCGTGCCCCCCCTCCCAAAAAAAAAAAAAAAAGAAAAAAAGAAAGCGTCCACCACTTCCTCACCAATTCTTGAAAATTTGTTAGATATGAATGAGCTAGATGCCCAGTAGAAATAGTTTTAACAAAGTATCTAATTATTCAAAAATTCATATGGCATTATCATAACCAAACACATTATTACAACTCATAATACTAGTTTAAGTAAGAATACATAAATTTTTAGTTTCCACAATTTCACAATTCAACACAGAGAGGGGGGCTAAATATGCTATGAAGCCTCTGAGGAGAGTCTCAACACATACATATACATGGATTTGTGTCCAAAATACCCCACATTTATTGGCCATTAATACGACAGGGAGTAAGCACCCAAAATCATTTATTTTTTCACTTTTACTGACTACAATATGGCAGTACCAGTGGACACCAAAAATACTTTCCCACATTCGTCCAACGATAAGCTTAACACAGGGCAATTTGGCACCTAAACTCCCTGTATGGGTACTAACACAATACACAATCATTTTCCAAAACCAACTTCCTACCCGGACTCACAAGCTATTTACCACCCCCTTAAACAATCTTTCGAAACTTCCAAGAGTTATACATTCAAGGAAAATAAAAGTAAACTTCACCATTCAAGTAATTGAAGTAAAAATAGAGTAGCAATTCTCATAATCTCAATTGACATTCCCAAGTTCACAATCAAATTCCCCTTAATGTCATAATCCAACCATCAATTTACAGAATTGAAGCTCACTTTCAATTAATCACATTATCTCCAAGTTTCAAAAAATTGGGTTTTCATAAAATTTGGGGTTTTTGCCCCTCCAACATATATAGTATTCGTTTTTCACTAAAACTTTCATAATCCAGGCCAATAGTAGAAATCTTAGGAAAATTGTAGGAAAATCTCTATATTTGAAAGAAAGCTTCAATTTGTAAACTCAATCATTCATTAATTCATCAATGTTATGGCAATACTACATAAACATCTTCAAATAAAAGAGATACAAGGTTAAAAGTAATTCTACCTCAAGATTCAAGACCAATAAGCTAGATTATCGAAGAACTCATTGTGAAATCCCAATCCAATCGGTAGAAAGCTTTATCTCAACCCAAACTCCAACTTTTGTAAGTAAAGGGGTTGTATCTAAGTATAATGAAAGATTTCTAGAGAGATATAACTAAGGTTTTTGGAGCTAGAGAGAGGAATGAAGAGGGAATAAAAAGTGAAGAAAATGATTTAAAAAGTCACTTTTAAGTGGTTGATATCGTGTAGACTGCTTAAGCGGTCTTTTTACCGTTCGAGTGGTGAATGAAATCTCTTAGTATCTCTGCCTGTAAAACGAGATACTGGGAACCCCCTCTTATTCACTTGAGTGACTGCTTGACCGCTCGAGTGGTCCCTTGACTTGCAATGTGAACTACTGGAAACCTCTAATCTTCGTTCGAGCGATATTTTAACCGCTTGATCGGTCGCCTGAGATGAATTATCACAGTTATAATTAACACTACAATAAAGCATAGGGAAAATTCACTTTACCCTTTTGTGGTTTGGTCTCAGAGCACTTTATCCCTTTATAATTCAAATATAGGCAGAGAACCCCCTTATGATTTTGGACTAAAACAAAACTAACTTTGCTAAAAGTAAGGGCAAAATTACCTAAGTACCCCTATGTTATATTCTCTTTTTCTTTTCTCATTATATAATTTTCTGTCTTAATCACATATTTAACAAATTAAATCATGAATTAAACTAAAAACCCTAATTTATTACCATAAAATTACCTTAAACTAATTTTTATTTTTATTTTTATTTTTAAACCAATTTTTTATTTAATAACTTTTTTAATTAAACATAAAATTATTATAAATTAAACTAAACACCTTAATTTATTAACCATAAAATTAAATCATAAAATTACCTTAATCTAAGTTTTAAGTTTTAATTTTTAATTTTTAATCTAATTTCTTATTTAATAACATTTTAAAATAAACATATATATATAACAAATTAAATCATAAATTAAATTAAACACCCAAATTTATTATCATAAACTTATATTATTTAATCACATTTTAAATTAAACATATACGTATATATATAACAAATTAAATCATAAATTAACCTAAATGCCTTAATTTATTAACATAAAATTACCATAATTTAATTTTTAATTTTTTACCCAATTTATTATTTAATAACATTTTAAATATTGGCATAGATATACACACAAACACACACACACACACACACACACACACACACACACACACACACACACACACATATATAATAAATTAAACCATAAATTAAGCTAAATACCTTAATTTATTACCATAAAATTATCTCAATCTACTTATTAATTTTTAGCCCAATTTCTCATTTAATAACATTTTAAATTAAATTAAATTATTGATGGAAGATGACAATTAGGATTAGTGTTGGTTGTGATTAAGATTTAATTTGGAGACTAAAATGAATGAATGTATTTTTGATATTTGATTTAATTTTTGACTTTGAGTTGGAACTTTTGCATTGCTTACTCTCAATTTGGGAGAGTGTGGCACACCTTCCATTATCTTTAACAAAAAAAAAACTAACCGTAGCAGTTTAGTTCAAAACTACAAGGTAGTTCTCTACCTATATTTGAATTATAAGGGGGTAAAATGCTCCGAGACCAAACCACAAGGGGTAAAGTGAATTTTGCCCTAAATCATAATACCATAAGACAATCTCTAACCAAACACCAAATGTTTCATCAAATTTAAATTTGATAAAAAAAACTCACCTTTTGCTGCTCCAACATGACACTAAATGTTTCATCAAATCTAGGATTTCTCAAATCTTTCATCAAATTAAAGATGGATTTGTCTTTCATCAAATCAATGTTCATAGCTGTTGGAACTACAAGTTATTTTCACCACCGGATGTCCGGTCGGTTGTCCCTTTGGATTACCACCTTGCAAAAATTTGTGAAAAAATTACATTAGCCGGTCGACCGGCCAGTCGTCTTCGTAGTCGTCCTCCCGGTCGATCGGTGGTTTGATGAAATCCCAAATCACTCCGTTAGAACGAGCGATATCAAATCAAGCTCTTTTTTTTTTTAAAAAAAAAATTATCCAATTTAAGTGACATTTGGTGAAAATTTTAAGTAAAGCATTGGAGATGCTCTAATAAGTCATAACTGTATCACAAATGTCATAACTAGGATGGATGGTATACACCATCAAAAGAGGTGTACCAAAAGTGAGTGTATAATAGAATTCTCCCTATTGCACGTAGATTATGATAAGGGAAAATTGCACTTCAATGCAATTTTTTTTTTTTTTTAAAATTACAAATAAGCGAAAAAAAAATGGCCAATTTTAACAATTAAAATTATAAATTTTTTCATAAATTTATAAATATTTTACAAAAATATCACTTATTTATAATTTTCCCTTATGATAACGTACATTGGCTTCATTTGAGATATGGGTTAGCTTTTTGATTATTTTAGTATGGGGCTAAAAAGCATTGTTTGGGTTAGACTTTTTGACTTTTTGGACTTTTGTGAGAGGAAAAAATGAAATAATTATGATTTGAATGTGACATTTTGTTTTATTAACTTTTTAGTATATTTTATTTTTTTGTGACTATTTTACCCTTTTAACCTCTAAAACTAACATGCCAAACGAGGGCATTATAAATTATGATAACATACATCTTTTCAATGTGACATAAAATAAATTCGAACAAAAGCTCGACTCGTTGTAAATCACTCAAAATTCAATTCAAACATCATGTTAAATATTTAAGGGTAAAATTCAATTTACTCTTTTGTAGCTTGATGTTAGAATACTTTATCCTCTATCGTTCAAAAATAGACAAAGACCCCTTATAGTTTTGAACATTTTGCATTTTACCCCTACCGTTTGTTGGAAAAAATGGTTTTTTGGTGACTTTAATGTGAAATTAAAGTAGGTCCCAACCATTGATTGCGGTGGGATTAAATGGGTCTAGATTCTTTATAACAAAGTCTTTACACCACAAAAAGAATGACCAAAAACTATTGAGAATTGAATGAGAAATTATCTCATAAAGATAGTCTCATGAATAAGGTATTGGGAATTGTGTACAACTACCAATCCCACATTGATTGTAGAGGAAAGCTTTGATGGATATTTAAATCTCAAGATTTTGATAAGGGTATGAACCCTTTGGGGCATTCAAATTTTCCGAAGGAAAGGAGGCATAGATGCTTCAAGGATGGGCTTGGGTCAAGACTATGGTCGAAGTTGGTTATGGCAAAATTGCCACATGTGCGCACGTGCACCGCCCACCCTCTAGGACTGAGCCGGGTCAGTGATCTGTGGGTCATGGATCTTGGGCTTGGGCATGAGGCTTGAGGAATGGGTTAGGTTTGGGTTGGGCCGGGTTGGTGGTCCGCCAACCTAATCTTTTTGGCCCAAGTCTGCTACAGATATACACTTTTGTATATACAGAAAAATAAATATCATATATTTTCCCCATCAGTTTTTGTCCATTACTCCAGTAGTTTTTGCAGGAGTAATGGTTATTAGTTGCCAGCCTTCCTGGGCATTAGTGACTAGCCTTCATGGCTGGAGGCTCCTTCTCTCTCCTCCATGGTGTATAAAAGGAGACCCATCTCTCTTGGTTTTAAAAAGATTTTTTGCTTCCAGAATGTATCAGTCAGTTTGCTTCTCTTACAATATATTCTTCATTTGTGAGGGAGTGTTGCCATTGTCTGTTCGCAATAAAAGGTGCTTCTACATTAACTGGTCTAAACCATCTTATCTTTGGAGACAGAAGTCGACGTTCCTCCCTCACCCACGGTGAGGCAGCTAATCTGTTTTAAAGATACTATGGTATCACATAGAATTTGGTTTGATTCCTCGTCTTTCAATATATTATATGATATGTATTTCTGTTTCATGCTCCGCTATGTAATTTATCAAATATGGATTTATTTGATGTTCTATAATTTAATTTATCAAATCATAGATCTATTTATCTTGTTTAATTATACAATTTTAACAACAAACTTAAAACAGATTATTATATTTCCCTTGAAATTGTACAAATGGAATTCATGATTAAAATCTGTAGTTTATATATTGTTTGTTACTGGTCATGAAATTTTTTTTTTTTTTTAAAAAATGGTAAAAATTACTATAGACTACAATTGCATGCTAGTGACTAATTGTAAAACTGTTTCTGGGTGTTTTCCCACTATTCTGTGTTTTAATCACCAACTTGACTATTTAATTACTGATTGTGTTTACAAATTCGATGTGGTTTATTTATTAAAGCCTACTGTTTCTACAAGCATGCTTAGGGAAAAAAATAAAAATAAATCAATAATAGTAAAGTTGCTCAGAAATCCTATCATAGTCATGATTGAAATATCAATTTAATATAAAGTGCATGTTACTGGATTTCCCAAATTAGCCACTGTTCCATATGTATATTGTTAGGATGTATCTGCTTCTACATTATACAATTCTTATGATGTACAGTGCCTACTAATAAATGGTTATATTTTTTTTTTTTGTTGTGAAAGTAACATGCTAAATATGTTCTATTTTTCTAGTATAATACACATGTGCATAGTTTCTAGAATTTAGTTCATGGTTCTAGAATTATTTACATGATATTATTTCTGAAATGATTTTCATGCTAATTGCTAGAAAAGTTCACATGTGTATTGCATGGTTTTTGTTTGTCTTAAATTCATAGGTAACTCTTGCATATTAATTTAATTTACTTACATGTTTATTGTGATTTAAATTCATATGTAACTCTTGCATATTAATTTAATTTATTTACATGTTTATTGTGATTTAAATTCTATATAACTCTAGCCTATTAAGTTTGTAGTTTAAGGTTTTGGAGTTATCAAATTTGTGTAACTTATCTAGATTTATTTGCATATTTAATGTGTTAAAAGGTTTATTTTGTAAATCTTGCCTATTCAATATTTTTTAAAGTTTTAATTTAATTGTGAAGTTACAAATTGTATTTTGTTTTGGTAATTTATCTAGCAATTTAATTCTTTGGTTTTATTATTCAATAGTTGGCTAAATGATTTCAATTAATTTATTATATTTACCTTTTCTTAGATTATTTGTTTGTATTTTGTTGTGATTTTCTGCTATTTTCTTTTTTTTAAAGCATTTTTTGCTTGAGGTTTAGTAGTGGTTACTTGCCAATTTTTAAAGCACGGTTGTTTGCTTGGCATTTTAAAGCATTTTATATGCTTGTATTGTTGTTGCAATTTTTATATTGCTTGTAATTGTTAGCAATTTTATTTTTTCTTGTAAGTTTGGAATTGGTTTGTTTTAACCTAGTTTATTCCTTGGAAAATTTAATTCTTAAAATTGTTTATCGCGGACTAGGAGTCAATATGCTCTTGAAAGTTTTGTTAAAAGGTTAACTGGGTTTTAAGTGGGACCGATGTGACTTCTCCAGTCTTCCTGAGAACATTCTTGACCATGTTCGATTCTAGATTAAGTGGTGAGACTAATTTTGAATTAAATTTCCAACTGTGGGTTTTCTGAGGTTAAGTTTAATTTCTGAAAACACAGAAAGTGATATTCTGTTGTATTTTTCAGAAATGGCAACTATCACTAATGATTCTGCTACTGCTAATGTTGGTGGGGATTTGAACCCTGGGACAACTGACTTGCCAACCCTAACTATGACCTTTGTGGTCAACCCTGGTGTTACTCCAGCTGTTCTGGGAGGAACGCTCAGTCACCATGAACGCCCAGAGAAATTTGCTGGGGTGAACTTCAAGAGATGTCAGCAAAAGATGTTGTTCTACTCGTCCACGCTGAACCTTGCAAAGGTTTTGAGCGAGAATCCTCCATCTATGGCAGAGAATGAGCCAAATAGGCAGAAAGTCATGGCACTTGACACATGGAAGCAGACAGACTATCTTTGCCCAAACTATGTGTTCAACAGCTTGGCAGATTCACTCTACAGTGTGTTTTGTGCCAAGAGCTTAGCAAAGGATTTATGGGAATCTTTGGACAAGAAATACATGACTAAGGATGACTGGGTAAAGAAATTTGTCCTTGGCCGGTTCGTGGACTTTAAAATGGTATATTCAAAAACTATGATAAGCCAAGTCCAAGAGTTCCAAGTGATCTTGTATGAAATTCATGCTGAGGGGATACTGTTGAACGAGTCATTCTAAGTTACTGTGATCATTGAGAAACTTCCCAATGGTTGGAAGGACTTCAAGAACTACTTGAAGCACAAGCACAAGGAAATGTCAATTGAAGAGTTGGTTGTCCGACTTCGAATTGAGGAAGATAATAGAAAGAAATGAGGAAGTACCTCCTCTGTGAAAGCCAATGTCATTGAGTATGGCAAATCTTTTGGGATGAGGAAGAAACCTCCTGTAAATAAGGGCTCAAAGCTGAAGCCAAAGGGTGGTGTTGGTAAGAAGCCGGCATACAAGCCGCAAGAACCTGGTTATCGGTTCTTTGGGAAGTGTTACAACTGTGGTAGCGAGGGCCATCGGGCTAGTGACTGTTGCAAGTAGAAGAAGCCATATAAAACCATACCTCGTGCTCACATGGAAGATATACAAGAGCACTCCCATGATGAGGATGACATGCACTTGTCTGCCGTTGTCTCTAAGGTGAATCTGGTGGGTTCAAACCCAAGAGAATAGTGGATTGATACTAGGGCTAAACGCCACATCTGTTCTGAGAAGAAGCTGTTTACAAATTTCAAGCTAGTCACAAACAGTAAGAAGTTGTTTATGGAAAACTCTGCTACCTCAATTGTTGAGGGGAAAGGAAAGATGGTCTTGAAGTTGACCTTAAGAAATGAGCTAACCTTGAACAAAGTCCTGTATATTCCGGACATTCGTAAGAATCTTGTCTCAGTGTCTTTTCTCAGCAAACATGGTTTTCGCATGGTCTTTGAGTTTGACGAGGTCGTTCGGACCAAGAGCGGAGTGTATGTGGATAGGGGTTATATGTTAGGGGGTATGTTTAAACTCAATGTAATGACTGTTATCCCAAAGATGAATAAAGATGCATCTTCTTCTACTTACATGCTTGAATCTTCTAATTTGTGGCATGGTAGACTAGGACATGTGAACTTTGAATCTTTACATAGATTGATCAAGTTAGATCACATATCCTCTTTTAAGATTAATCCGAAACACAAGTGTGAAACTTGTGTTGAAGCGAAGTTGACAAGATCTTCGTTTCATTCAATTGAAAGAAGTTCAGAGCCGTTGGACTTAGTGCATAGTGATGTGTGACTTAAAGTTTATATAATCACGTGGTGACAATAAATACTTCATCACTTTTGTTGATGATTGCACTAAGTATTGTTACGTGTATTTGCTTAAAAGCAAAGATGATGCTGTTGACAAGTTTGTTCTTTATAAGAATGAAGTTAAGAATTAATTAGGACACAAGATTAAGGCTTTAAGAAGTGATTGTGGTGGTGAGTATGAATCACCATTTATTGAGATTTGTGCTAAATTCGGGATTATCCATCAAACCACAGCGCCTTATTCTCCTCAGTCAAATGGGATTGTTGAGCGGAAGAATAGAACGATAAAGGAGATGATGAATGCAATGTTGATAAGTTTTGGATTGCCATAGAACTTGTGGGGGAAAGCAATTCTCTCCGCAAATTACATTCTAAATAGAATCCCTCGAAAGAAAATAAACATGACTCCATATGAATTATGGAAAGGCCGTAAGCCTTCTTATACTTTCTTACGAATGTGGGGGTGTCTTGCAAAAGTGGCTGTACTTACACCCAAGCGGGTTAGGATAGGTCCGAAAACTGTGGATTGTGTATTCATTAGTTATGCACATAATAGTAGTGCATATAGGTTTCTTGTGTACAAGTCTGATATTTCAAATATCCACAAGAATACCATAATGGACTCAAGGAAAGCGTCTTTCTTTGAAGACATATTTCTTTGCCGAACCCGAGGAGATGATCAAAGTTCTAAGAAGGAACTTGAAGATGATCAAGATGATGATCAAGATGAGGAAGTAGATGAGCTAAAAAGGAGTAAGAGGGCTAGGACTGCTAAGTCCTTTGGCTCGGACTTCTTGACTTATATGTTAGAGGGAGAACCTCGAACTTTCCATGAAGCTGTGACTTCACCAGAAAGTCCCTTATGGAAAGAAGCTATTAAAAGTGAAATTGACTCCATCTTACAGAACCATACTTGGGAGTTGGTTGATCTACCCCTAGGTAGTAAGGCCTTAGAGAGTAAGTGGATCTTTAGAAGAAAGATGAAGACTGATGGGTCAATTAATAAATATACAGCTAGACTAGTTATCAAAGGATACATGCATCGAGGAGGCCTGGATTACTTTGATACGTATTCACCTGTGACAAGATTACATCTATTCGTATGGTGATTGCGATAGCCGCTTTACGTGGTCTAGAGATACATCAAATGGATGCAAAGATAGCTTTCTTAAATAGAGGTTTAAATGAAGAAATCTATATAGAACAACCCGAGGGGTTTTCAGCTCCAGGGAAAAATAAGAAAGTCTGTAAGCTTGTCAAATCATTATATGGTTTGAAACAAGTACCTAAGCAATGGCATGAGAAGTTTGATGACGCTATGTTGTCAAATGGGTTTAGAATCAATAAGTGTGACAAGTGCATATATGTTAAAGACACTGATAGAGGTTATGTTATTTTGTGTCTATACGTAGACGACATACTCATTGTTGGTAGTAATGATAAAATGGTTCGAATTACCAAGAGATTGTTAAACTCTAAGTTTGACATGAAAGATATAGGCCTTGCAGATGTCATTCTAGGTATTAAGATTACCAGAACATCTAGTGGTATTGTACTTTATCAATCCCATTATGTTGAGAACATACTTAAGAAATTTGAAAAATCAAATACAAGCGTATATAGGACACTAGTAGACGTGAGTCTACATTTGACCAAGAATAATGGTGAGAGTGTCTCTCAACTAGAATATTCTCAGGTCATTAGAAGTTTGATGTATCTAAGGAATTGTACAAGGCCTAATGTAGCCTTCTCTGTTAGCAGGCTTAGTAGATATATGAGTAATTCAAATGCCACTCATTGGGGAGGCATTACGTGGGTGTCAGGTTATCTACGCTACATTCAGGATTATGGAATGCATTATACCAGATACCCAATAGTACTAGAGGGGTATAATGATGTTAATTGGATATCTGATATAAATGAATCTAAATCCACTAGTGGTTATGTGTATACCCTCAGAGGGGCAGCCGTGTCTTGGAAATCTTCCAAGCAAACGTGTATATCGAGATTAACGATGGAATCTGAGTTTATTGCTTTGGATAAAGCAACTGAAGAAGCTGAATGGCTTCACCAGTTCATTGAGGATATTCCACGTTGGCCGAAACCTGTGCCTGTTATATGTATTCATTGTGATAGCCAATCGGTGATTGGACGGGTACAAAGTCATATATATAATGGAAAGTCTAGACATATCCGTTGCAGACATAATTCCATACGACAACTACTCTCTAATGGAGTTGTCTCTCTAGACTATGTGAAGTCTAAGGACAACATTGCAGATCCGCTAACCAAAGAGTTAACTCAAGAGTTAGTAGAACCGTCGTCAAGAAGAATGGGGTTAAGGCCTTTAGTAATGTTACCAGAATGAAAAACCAAACCTAGTTGATTGGAGATCCCAAGATCTAGGCTCAAAGGGACAACCTAATTTCATGTAACGGGTGAGTCACTGAAAAGGTAAATCCACTTGCCTATTCTTTGTACAGTGATACCTGGTGGGGATGGAAGGTTAAGCTTGTGCTTTTAATGACCTATGTGATATGAATAGTCAACTGTGGTATATCGAGATACCTTATAGAGGTCACCTATGTGAGTGCGAAGTGTGGCTGTTTCTTTAAGAATTGGTAAGGTCGAATTCTTTAAAGCCACTCACTGAACCAGGCTAGTGTTCCAGGGCCATATCGGACACACAAGTGAGAACAAGAACAATGGTTGGACTAAATCCTGTATGAGATCTATTGTCTCAATTTACACAAACGGCAGAACAGTTTAAGACATCACGTTCACTAGTCAGCCAGTAAATCTGATAAACTTTCACTATGAATGGTTCAAGGCCAATAGCTACCTTTTCTGATGCAGGATTAGTTTGTGTGCTCTTTCTCCTAGTCTTTGTTATAAACGTTGTCCGTTTTATTTATTCGGTCAATTTTTATTCATGTGGGGGATTGTTGGAAAAAATAATTCTTTGGTGACTTGAATGTGAAATTAAAGTAGGTCCCAACCATTGGTTGAGGTGGGATTAAATGGGTCTAGATTCTTTGTAATAAGGTCTTTACACCACAAAAAGAATGACCAAAAACCATTGAGAATTGAATGAGAAATTGTCTCATAAAGATAGCCTCATGAATGAGGTATTGAGAATTGTGTATAACTACCAATCTCACATTGATTGTAGAGGAAAGCTTTGATAGGTATTTAAACCTCAGGATTTTGATAAGGGTATGAGCCCTTTAGGGCATCCAAATTTTCCAAAGGAAGGGAGACATGGACACTTCAAGGATGGGTTTGGGCTAAAACTATGGTTCAAGTTGGTTATGGAAAAATTGTCACAAGCGCACGCAGCCCACCCCGAGTCTGAGTCCATGGTCCGTGATCCATAGGTCGTGGGTCGTGGATCTTGGGCTTGGGCTTAAGGCTTGCTAGAATGGGTTAGATGTGGGCCGGATTGGTGGTCCACCAACCTAATCTTTTTGGGACTATCAAATATTTTCCCTATCAGTTTTGGTCCATTACTCCAGTAGTTTTTACAGGAGTAATGACTATTAGTTACCAGCCTTCATGGGTATTAGTGGCTAGCCTTCATGGCTGGAGGCTCCTCCTTTTCCCCCATGGTGTATAAAAGGAGACCTATCTCCCTTGGTTTTGAAAAGATTTTTTGCTTCCAGAATATATCAGTCAGTTTACTTCTCCTATAATACGTTCTTCTTATGTGAGAGACTACTGCCATTGTCAGTTTGCCAAAGCTAACAGAAGGTGCTTCTACGTTAACTGGTCTAAACTATCTTATCTTGGGAGATAAAAGTCGATGTTCCTCCAGCACCTACGGTGAGTCGGCTAATCTGTTTTAAGGACATTGTGGTATCACACAGAATTTGGTTTGATTCCTTGTCTTTCAATATATTATATGATATGTATTTCTGTTTCATGCTCCGCTATGTAACTTATCAAATATGGATTTATTTGATGTTTTATAATTTAATCACGTGTCCCTCTTGACTTTTCAATTAATTTTTTTTTTTGGTTCATTCATTGACACACACAATTATGTAACCTTACACAGTTAGAGACTCAAAACACTTCTAATTCCAATCAAACACACTGACACACAACCCAGCTCACCCATACACAACCCACCTCACCCACATTGTTGTTGTTGTTGTTGTTTTATTTTTTGAGTCCAAATCCCAACCAACCACTAACACACATAATTTTTTTTTGGGTGAATACACACAACCCCAACTATGGAAACAATCTAAAAATTTTCTAGGCAATCTTAAAAAAAAAGTTTGTTAGGCAATGCTTTCAATGGCAGATGGCAGGGCCTTTAAAACCCTAAGAGTGTATGGAATTCTTTATTTATTTATTTATTTATTTACAGTACTTGTTAAGCGTCTCCATATTTTCTTTGTCTTCTTTGTCTCCCTTTGTTGCTTTGTAGCGATTCACCAAATTAGGATCACACAATGGCCCTGTTTGGTGTAGCTGTTAAAACCGATTATAGATTATAGCTTAACAGATTATAGATTATGACTTTAATCAGAAGTTGTTAATCTGTTTGATGTAGCTGTTGGATTATAGCTTTAAGTCGCTGAGTAGTGTTTGTTAAATAAGCTGTGAAGTAACTTTTTCAATTAACTTTTATTTTTTGTTATTCATTACTTGTTTACATTTCTCATAAAAAAAAAATTAATAATAATAATAATCTATAGTCCATTTGGGTCTTTTTTTATTTTTAAAAAAATAAAAAATAAAAAAATCTAAGAGTATAACCGTAAATTAACATATCCATAGCAGAAGCTGACAATCAGAAGTAAGGGGTGAGTAGTTTCTCAGAATCAACTTTTTTGAGTTAAAATAAGTTGTTAGAATCAAAAACTGTTTGAAATAAGTTTAATAAAACAGTCCAAAATAACTTTTCTAAAGCTAAAAGTTATAAGTTGGCTCAAAAAAGCCCAAACAAACATCCCCAATACAGATTTGGGAGCACACTGCAACCTTGGTGTCTTCTCTTCATTGTTTACAGGTAACTTTATTTATTATTTTTTACTTTTAAATGAAAATTATGAGTATTAATTTGAAGTTATTTGTTAAGTTTTGATTTGTAAAAAAAAAAAAAAAATTTATTATTTATGTTAAAATAAGAGATTTTGATATGCTAAAATTATGAATCTTAATTGGTGGTGATTTATATTAAAATTAGTGATTTTGGTTTTTTGTTATTTGTGTTAAAATTCGGGATTTGATTTGTGCTAAAATTAAAAATATTAATTTATAGTGATTAATATTTAAATTAGGGATTTTAATTTGTTATAATTTGTGTTAAAATTAGAAATTTTAATTTGTTGTGATTAATATTTAAATTAGGGATTTTGGTTTGTTATAATTGTGTTAAAATTAGAAATTTTACTTTGTGTGGCATGTTTGGATCTATCTAACTCTTTCTCAAGTTTTGAGAAGAAAAAGTTAATTCATCTTGCTGAATTTTATCCAAAAGAATTTTCTCCAGTAGTGCTCGTAGTACTTAATGATCAACTTCATACATATATTATCGACATGCTATCTAGTAGTGAGTTTTCAAGGTTGAATGGAATTGTCGATCTTGCTAAGAATATAGTGGAGACTGGAAGAGACAAAGTATATCTGTAACGCCTCGAAAATAATTATAATAAACCAACCATAACGATAATTAAATAATAACATAAATTGGAATAGGATATCCTTTCATTAAATAACATACAACTGTACAAGAGAGGTAACACATGCGATATACATTCATAAATAGTACATCCTGAGTCTATAGCATGTGTTACGAAACAGTAAAGAGGAAATAAAAAAAAAAAAAAAAGATAATCATATGCCCTAAAGGCTTACATCTTTCCAAGTCAAGGCTTGGTCATGACAAAAGTGAGTCTTAAGCTCAATACAAACAATGCCCTAGGCTTATACAAAAGTAAATACAAAATAACAAAATTAAGTCTTTAGCTCCACAATCCTCCCAAACTAAGTCTTTGGTAGAGGCATATCACTAGCACCTGAAAATGGTTTCCCCAAATAGGGTAATCCAAAGCTCAGTAGAAATAATCCAATGCAACATATGAAACTTAACAAAGATATAAGGGTAATATGCATATACAATGCCATTGATAAACTGTTTCATAACTCTTTTGCAAACCATGTAGTACCAACTTATATTCCAAATCAAGAAATTAGTTCCATTTCATTTAGACAGTCAAATTAAGAATACAACTTAATAGGTCTCTAACCAGTGCAACCATCGTACAACCACCATTATTTGCCATTTTACGGATATTTCGCCTGCAAGAATCGACACCCATGTATACGTGCGGTTTTTGGGACTTTTACCCTAGACACACAGGCCAACTTAATTCAATGGAATACATCTCTTTTCTTCTCCCACACATGGAGTACATCCCTTTATTCTCTCAAATATCATACATTTACAATGTATTAAAAACATAGTCATATTCAATGACAATAGATGAGAGATTAGTTTCAATTCGCCAAATCCTCACGTAATTTCTACAACAATCATAGCTATTCTCCACCGATAGCCCAAAACATATATTTTTAAACAAATACACAATCTCCAAGACAAATAAACTATCCAAATTTCCATAGGTGAGAGGTAATACATATCCAACTCCACCATTTATATAAAAACCCATCCAATTTCACATTTTCAATATCAATTCCATTTATTTGTACAAAACAAATGTTTAAGATTTTAGGGCAAACTCCTCTTTCTTCCAAAATCTAACCTAAGTATCGAAATCAACCATTTTACTACGACACAACCTCATATTCACTCCCATACCCATTTCCAATACATCAATTTGTAAACCCCTTTTTTGATTTTAAACCAAAATCCTAGATTTGTTCAAAATCCTCCAAATTCACAATAGTGTTTATATAAAACAAATAACTAAGTTAAGAGTTATACAGGAGTATAGAAAAGCCTTACCTCAAAGATAGAAGATGAGCAAGGCAAATATGAAACTTGAATGAAGCCGAAACCCAACTCTATTCAGATGAAAATGAAGCTCTATGTGAACTCTATCTTTTTAACAAAGGCACACAAGTAGAGAAACCACTAAATCTAGGTGAAAACGTAGAGAGAGAAGGAGTTTTAGAGAGAAGCTCTAGATCTAGGGTTTTGAAATGTTTTAAAGAGAGAGAGAAATGAAAAAGTGAGGAGAAATGACCTGATCATGAACTAATATATGCACAGTCCACTCGAGCATGAGAAGTGACACTTAAACGCCCAGACACAATAAGTTGTTCCGCTCGAGTGCAGAATATACACTTCCAGTAGTTTTGCAGACAGTAAACCAATGCTTGAGTGCAAAAAGGGCCGCTCAAGCGCAGGAAGCACCGCTTCAGTGTAAAAAAACACTCTCCTAGTAGTTTTGTAAACCTACAAAAGTACTGAGAGTTCACAAAGCCCGCTCAAGCGCAAGAAGTGACGCTCGAGTGGAGGAGAAAAATTCTGAGTAACAAAAGTTTGAAAATCAAGCAACCAACCTATTTCAAATGCAATCACTACAATCCAAAGCCAAATTCAAGGACGCATAAGAAGTAAGACATAAACAACAATACGAAACCACGAAACCCTAGTCCAGAATACAAGATGGGTTAGGTCTAAATCAGAATCGCTATAATACCCATTGGTGTATTTGCTCTTGACTTTAGCATTAATCTTACATGTTGCAATTGCTACTGTTGAGAGGGTATTTTCAGCTATGAATATTGTGAAGAATCGATTGCGAAATCGAATGAGTGATGATTGGATGAATGATAGCTTGGTTGTCTACATTTAGAGAGATATTTTTTATGGCATTGAAAATGATACTATCATGGAAAGCTTTCAAAAGATGAAAACTCGTCGGGATCAATTGCAAAAGATTAAAATTAAAAACTTTTTACAATGAATATTAATTTTTTATGTTTAATATTAGTTCAAAAAATTATTTTATGTTGTTGTTATTGATTGAAGAAGAAAATATTTTGGGATTATAATTAATAGGTTAAATTCCTGATTCCGATAGTGGTCGTAACCCAAGATTGAGATGGTGAAGTCTATTAAGTGTTCTGCTGAGCCTACGCACTGCTTGGTCTCACCCTGGTTGCCCTCTCACGCTCGCCTCATGCCTCCGTAAGTGTGGTCTCCATGTTTGAGAGCCCACTAGCATGGAAGATTTGCTTTATCTCAAAGAGCTTCAATATAAAAAATAAAAAAAAATAGCACCTGAGGAAAAAACGACATTCTCGGAAAAATAATTTATCGACTCCATCCATTTATTTGTAACTTTTCCACTTTTCACCATTGAAATCAATTTAGCAGAGCTTCAATAATGTATTTGGCAAAGGAAACATTGTATAGACTTTTGAAGGCATTGTTAATTACATTGATTGTGAACCTAATGCCATTATTAATTCCTTTTTGTATACCTACTGAATCTATCCGTACCTTCCATGAAGAATTGTCTATTCTTTCCTCTGTCACTCCCTTCTTGGATCATCATCAAGATCATGACATTATACATCTAATGTTAGAAAAAACAATCAATCAATGAAATAATCAACCAAGTAATGTAAGATTTTGGTGCTTTCTTTTCTTGGATTTGGATGTTAATGGTGGATATGGATATGGATTCACTATATATGAATATATATATATATACATATATATAAAATAAAAAGTCTGATTACATTGGAGTAAACTAAGTTAAATAAATTAAGTTATGAAATTAAGAGAGTATGGAAAATTTGACCATAAATCCCTTCTAACTTCCTTTTCTTGTTACAAGGACAAAAAATAAAAATAAAAATAAAATAAAATAAAAAATAAAATAAAATTAGAATTTTCAAAGCCCTCTCATAATTATAAAGTCCTGTAAGAAGGACAAAATTTGTTATTTGAATATTTTATTTGACAATTATATTCTCTCTTTCTTCTCTTTCTTTTACAACACACGCACTCTCTCTCTTCACCAACTCGATGGTTATTCATCATCCCTACCATCTTTATCGTCTACCGGCGTTGCTCATCCTTATAGATCTAAGATAAATATATAAAAAAAACTTAGATTTGATAAATAAATAAAAAAATCAAGATACTGTAATGAAAAATTAGGAGTTTTTTTGCTTGTTTGCTCATAGATCTAAAAGTAAAATTTGACTCTGGTTCGCTCATTTAGCATGTAATCTATTTTTTGTAACAATAAAATTTCGCTCTAATTAATAACATGTTAATCTACTTAATGACAATAAAATTTTACTTTGAATCATAATAAATTTTACTCTGAACAAGCTACGAGGATGGATTTACAAAAGAGTGATGTATCATGAACTAGAGTAAAATTTTGTTGTTTGAAGAACAGAGCATCATGAGAAGAAGAAAGAGAAATAGGGAGATAGAATTCGAAAATAGACGATTATGAGAGAGAGAGAGAGAGAAAGAGAGAGAGAGAAAGAACCTTAACCATAAGAACTAGAGAGAGAGAGTGAGTGAGTGAAGGAACTTACCTGATGGTTCTAGAGAGAGAGAGAGAGAGTGAAGGATCTCACATCTTAGGTTTGCGAACAATCGGGAATCGTCATTTTTCAGTGACGACGACTGTGAATGATCTCAGATCTAAGGTGGTGGATGCGACGAGTGACGGTGGCAATGAAGATAATAGAGAGAGAGTTCCATGGTGAGCGGTGGTGGCACTAGTGGAGAGTGGTAATGGCATGGATGGATAGCAACAGTGATAAGAGTGAGACAAAGAGAAGAGAGATTGAGATGAGAGAGAGTGACTGCAATCTAATATACACACACACACATGAGGGTATTATAGAAAAAAAAAAAAAAAAAAGTTCTAAAATATTAGGGATTTTTGAAAGGATTTATATAATTCTTGTCCTTTTGAAGGACAAATTAGACATTGAGGGATCTATCACCAAATCCTACAATTCAGATTAATAAGTGATTTTTAATTAGTTAATATGTCCCTTTGCACTAGAGAATATTCATATATATATATGATAGAGGGGTACAATTGTCATTTTGCACTCGTCGCTAACGAAGTTAGTGTTGTATTTTAGTCCAAAATCACATGGGCTTTTCTGGCAATTTTTGAACGGTAGAAGGGTCAAGTACTATTGGGTTAAATTACAAGGGGGTAAAATAGATTTTACCCAATATTTAATTAAAATTTTTATATTATGTTATATTATTTTGAAGTAGTTGATACGATAAATATTTTTTTTATCGCTTGTGTCTTGTCAATTATGGCCAAATTCGATTTAGTTAATTGTGACATGTCGATTATAATCTATCAATTTAGACTATAAACCATATTTAAACAGTAAACTTGACTACATTTATTAGTAGTATTATTGTCTTTATCCTTTATATTATTATTATTATTGTGGAGGATGGAAGTGGTCAAGGCAAGATGGAAGGAGAAAGATGTAGCTAAGTAAAGGAGTATAAAAATGGCCCGCAGACAGTGGATGGCCCGAAACCCGCCTTCGGTCTTGGGTGGGCCCAGTCCGTTTAGGCTAGTTTGGGCCCAGGCCTATCATTTTGAAGCTCGGCCCGGCCTATCGGCCTACTTAAGGCCCACTCAAAGACCGGCCCGCCTGAGGCCCAATGTCTTTTTTAGTGGAAAATAATAAAATTTTGGTAGATAAAATTAAAAAAATGGTCAGTCCGACCCAAGCCCGAGGCCAAGCCTAGGCCCACCGAGCTGGCCTGAGGCCCAAATACCCTTGGGCTTAGGGCTGTGCCTAATTTTTTGGCCCGTGGCCCGACTCGACCCGAATTTTTGCAGGAGCTCGCGAGGCTCGACATGAGCCAGGTCGGGCTGGGCTAGATTTACACCCCCAGGTTAGTGGTTGTTGAACGGTCCATGATGTTGAGAGAGTAGTGACCCCACCAATCTTTCCTGGGAACTTTCCTGGTTGTTGATGTGATCGAAAGATCTGGTTCAATCAAAAGTCCACTTCATCAGATAGATGATTGGCAACCAGTGCAGGCTCAGAGGAATGTTATGGCAGTTGGAGCTACTGTCAAACATAATACAAGAAGTACTGGTAGTATATGAACGTAGAAGGGCAACAGCTGCAGTAGTGCACACATAAGGTGTAGGAGCATGTAGTCACCATAGCACAGATGAGTACACAGGAATGGCATACAAGGTGCAGGTATACAACAGTGCAAGAGTACGTAGCAGAATTGTACAAAGGTGCAGTGTGCCAAATTTAAGCCTGGCAGCATCAACTAGTTCACAGAAAAAGCTCCATACAAAGAAATTGAAAGGGATAAGACGCTGTAGTGCACACCCAGGGAGAGGCAAATCTCTTTATTTGTCCTGAATCTAGTTCGTGGTAGTGAAGTCGCGATGGGCACCCAAAGAGTTTGGGTAGAGTCACCTCAACAGGGAAACGATGAGCATTCTATTGGAGGATGCAAGTACCTGGTGATAGAGGTGCGAGCCATGCAAGATGATGTGTGGCGGTTGAAGACATTCCAAGTAAGAGGTGCAGATTCACTCCAGATACTCGGTGGAATAGAGGCATATTTGTACAATGGTGTTTTATCATCCATGTGGGTGATGGGGGTGACAAATTTTGTTCACCCGATTGAAGCCAATTGGAAGCCAATTGAAGACCTTTCAGAGTCAGTTGCAAAAGTTATAAGTTCATTTGGAGACTCTTGGGTTATTTACAGAACTTCAGAGTTCATTGGGTTTTTCTCTAGGGGATAGAGAGAACCAGCATTGGCAGAGTGTACTACAGAGATTTGGCATATGTAATAAGTCCAAATAGTAGTACTTTATTGGCATTGGCCTCTATGGAGGCGTTAGAGATCCTTCATGGATCGTTGTTGGAAGACTCGTATCTGGTGAAGCCTTGGTTTCCGCATTTGTCGATTTGAAGAAGGTGCGACAATCTACTTTAGATCTTGGTGAAACGTTGGTGTTTTTGTTCAATGTCTATTGGAGGCATTGTTGTTGGCGATCTTTCACGGATTACTGGTGATTTTTAGAGTCGTGGTTTATTGAGATTCATCATCACAGTTGGGATCTATGATCGTGTCTGATTAGATCCCTGGGTGTCTCCGGTTTGTGAGACTTGATTGTTTCTTCTTCTTGTGGATTTTCATTTTCACAATCTGTTCCATATTCGAAGACATCAACTATTGGTAGTCTGAGTGACGATTCAGACTTCGGGTGTTTGCTTCTCTAGAAGCGGTTTGACCGTTGGTGTTCATTAAAGATTGGAAGAGATTGTTGCGGAGAAACGTGAAGATGGTGATTTTGTGAATCTCATGTGTTGGGATCCATCCCTTAATCTGTTGTTGGATTTGGAGGGGATAGATCGTTTGCAGACTCGGTGGAGTCAGCAGGGATTGTTGGAGTTGTGCATTTACGGTGCATGCGTTTTTCGGTGGTTTTTTGGCAGATGTGAAGATGGTGCATCATCTTGTGTTTGCTGGTTGGAATGAAAGTTGGAGGAATCTGGAGTTTGATCGAAACTTCAGAATTTTTGGCTCTTGGTATTTTGTAAGTTCATTTGAAGTTTGTTCCGATACTTCTGAACTGTTAGAGCCTAACTACGTCCACAGTCCAGTTTTGTTTGGTAGAGAACTTGCCTCAGTTCTCGGACAATTTGTTTGGCTATCTTGATTAATTTGAGCTTGAAGAGAGCAGTATTGTGTTCGATGGTTGATCGGACATGATGTTTTTGGTACCGCTTTCGAAGTTGCTTTGACGGAGAATTTGAAGTCTCTTTTGTTTAGTCTCCTCAACATTGTTTCAAGTGGGTTGCTCACCATGTTTTTGTCTGGAGTTGTCAAGGACAACTTGTTTGGCACCTATGGAAATCGGAACTTGACACTATGGTAGAGCTTGAGTTGCAGAAAATCGAAGAGCTAGCTCGATTGGTTCTGCATGTTCTTTACATTGCGTCAATGTGATTTTGAGCAATGGAATCTGCTGTGTTTTTTGGAAAAGCGCTTGTGATTTGTACAGCATATGACATTCAGTTTTGACTGAATGGTTGGATACCTGGGTTATGGTATCGATTTTTGATTCTGTGGCAACGAACGCACCTCTTAATGAAACAGAGTTGTTGCAGATCTCTCAGACGAGCTCGAGCGCAGAAGGAGAGATGGAGCCACGATGAGCACTCAAGAATTATGAGTGCAGGTACTATGCTAGGTGCTGCATAGTTGGTGACTTGTACAGATTTGTTGAAGTTGCTTTGGAAGAAAGAGCTACTGTCAACCATCATCTAGTAGTACAAGTGATAGATACGCAGGTAACGTGTATTGCTGAACTGGAGATCAGGGATTGCAAAGGCACAGACAACAAGCATATGTGGAAACGCTAGGAGGTTGTTCAGAAGTGCAGAGGGCAAAGGCTGATAGTTCAGAGGAAAAGCTCCGAGCAAAGAAGACCGAGGACGTTGATGAACAACGAGTTTTCTATTGCTCCAATGACTTGTCCTGCGAAATAAGGCATGACAGTCAAGGGCATCCCAGCAGGGGGTGCAAGACATCCAATCAGGGGGTGTCGAATATATTGGTTGCGCAAGTTCAAGCATAGCACGTGTAGACATCCGAGACAGGAAGCGTGGAAAAGATCTGTGGAAGATAGGAGCAGAGGCTCTCTCCAAATCAGAGAGTGGTGTGAGTTGAGTTGAGGATGTAGGATTCCCTCCTCCTCTTGTATCTCTGGTGTATTATCTCTAGCTTCAGGGAGTGCAAGCACCTCAATGAAAAGATGCAGACTATGCTGAAGACATCCGAGACAGGAAGCGTAGAAATGATCTGTGGGAGATAGGAGCAGAGGCTCTCTTCAAATCAAAGAGTGGTGTGAGTTGAGTTGAGGATGTAGGATTCCCTCCTCCTCTTGTATCTCTGGTGTATTATCTCTAGCTTTCAGGGGATGCAGCATCTCAGTGAGGAGATGCAGACTATGCTGAAATTTGGGCGTAACAAGATTAGCAGCAGTATGTGCTGTGGATCACCTTACATGGGTGAAGGGGGTGATTTGTTGAATTCACCCATGGGAAGGCAACCAACTAAGTCAAGCTTGGTGGCCACCAACCATGTCAAGGAAGGCGGCTACCAACCGGCAAGCCGCAAAGGTGGACGGGGTTGGCAACCAGTTCATATGGAAGACTCCATCTCCTCCAATGTGTATGAATGGAGATTGAGAGGAGAGGTGAAAGTGTGAGAACTGAAACCGAGCAAACCGTGAGAACAAAACAAAGAGTGCGCGAGATGTGAGGCAGAGAGACCGTCTCTCTCGGTGTGAGCGAAGAAGACGGGAGAGTGGCTGAGTGAGGAGAGTGTGAGCTCCTCCTCTATTGTAATCTTTCTGTAACCTCTCCAATGGTATAGTGATAACCGGTTACTCTCCCGTGGACGTAGGCTTTAAGGCCGAACCACATTAAATATGGTGTCTCCTTCTGTTTAGGTGTGTTTTTCTGCTTGCTATGATTTCTATAAGGTCTTGGGCGGGATCCCAGATCCCAATACAGCAAGCAAAGATCAAAACTTTGTGTAAGAATGCAGTTTTCATTTGGCTCAGATATGTCAACATTTCAAATAAGTAATGGAAACAATGAAATATTTATAAATTCAAATAAAGAGCAACAAAGTTCCCCCCCCCCCCTCTCCTTTTTTTTCAGAGTAGTGAAGTATATTAATAAGTGAAGCTACACTGACTAAAATATTTTGTTGCATTGTTAGCTTTCAATTTCCCCAACAAGCTACTCCCTTTTTATTATTTGGATAAATGAATATAGCCTTTTAATGTCCTCCATCTTAGATGATAAGACAAACAAAAATTTTCAGAACTGTCATATTTCAACCATTTTACAGCATGCTTAGATGGACACAACTTCGTTTTGAGAAATAATTTGAATTTTGATTTTAATCCTTGTCCTTTTACAGTTCAATACAAAATGGAAATACTTCAGTTGTTCTATGGCAACAAAAAAGAACAAGAACACTTTGAGAAGAACGTAAAGATAAATGTCAAGAGATATATATATATATATCTGGAATTGTTTAGTCACACATCAACAAGTTGGAGCTGGACACTCACCCCTGAAGCTCAAAAAAACAAGATGATGACAAGCCAACCAAAGTGTGCTATAGGAACAACAAAGAAGGCAGAACATTGACTAAAACAACTTAGAAAAGAGATTCTAAGTACAGAATCTGTTTCTTTAATTCTGAGATACACTACTTGCCCTTGGGTATTTTTGAACAAGAAAATGTTTCATATGCTAAAAACTATTTTCAAGGAACTCAATATTTTATATGCAACAAGGAATGAAGGAGGGAGGGGGGAGAGAGAGAGAGAGAGAGAGAGAGAGAGAGAGAAATCAGCGTCTTTCGGATTTTTCTTGTGCCTACCATAGCAAGATGGCACAGATCGAGTACTAGGCAAACAATGCAGTACTTGGTTCATAATTTCCAGAAAACAACAAATTGTTCTTATGTTGCTAAGAAATCAAGCTGGAAAAGAATAAAATAAAATTACAAATAGCTGAACCCTGTTTGGTTTTTTCAAGTGCTATGATATGTTTTTAACTCCTCACTAGTTCAGCCTAGCATAAGAAACAAAGGTAACTAAATTAACTTAATTGAAAAACAAAAGCCTGCACTTAATTGAATAACAAACATTATTAGATTTAATTATATCAGAAAGGGAAAAAATGAAACACTCATATTGATCAGCAATCAGTGGCTTATAATGACCAGTAACTAAAGGATCTTTTACAAATTCTTAGTCAACCTCATACCAGCCAGCATCATTACCAACATCAGTTATATAAATTATCACCATCCACCACTTTGTATGCATCACTGACCCTACAATTATGCTCGCAGTGCTTTATCAACTAATCTCAGGTTCCCAGGGTAGTCTAATGCCTTCTATCAATGACGTGAGACAACCACAAGATCTCATAAATTTGAAAATCACTAGTAAAATGTAGCATTCCTATGGAGACAACAGAGAGACATCCAGAGACAAACAAGCAACAGCTGTGACATGTATTAAGCCAAGAAAGCATAGTGGAATCAATGCTTTTGAGGTCGCAGCTCTCGCATCACAAATCCAGAGCTAACACTAACAAGCATCACCGCAAAACATTCGACTTTTAAGCAGAATGCCTATGAACACAAGTACCTTGAACATTTGTGGAAGGAGATGGTGAATGCAAGGTCTGGGGCTAATAAATCATTGCATAAAGTCCAGACGAGAACTTAAAAAAATATTGCAGTAGAGAGAGAGAGAGAGAGAGAGAGAGAGAGAGAGAGAGAGATGTGTTCTTGCAGCTAAAGGCACTCACCAGTATTTTAAACATGGCAGCTACTCTCAACGGCAATAACCTTGGAGCAGTTTGGAGTTGTGGAACTAGGGGCAATGGAACATCATGATTCACAGGGGGGGATGCTGCTATTAGCTTCAAAACATATGATTGTGACTTTGGAATTGAGATTGAAGAATCCTAGATATAAGGTAACAACCAAAATTTGAAAATTCAAAGTTAGATTCAATAAATTAAAATAAAAAAGAAAAAAAAAAAGCAATTCCATAATAAAAGAACATGTGATTTTTTAGCCCTTCCTTATGCGCAATACCTTTTTTGCACTGGCAAATGCACGTTGAACTGCCATAGCATCACTTTGCCGTTCTGTTTCAGAAGGTTTTATCATATTGACCCCAGCTTCACCAAGAACTGCAGAGTCCTCCCTGAAGATTCCAGAACAGTGTTATAAAAACAAATATTAGCAGTTCATACAGTGAATAAACGTGGACAATTTGAATCACCAACCCAAAAATCTAACTCTTGTAATAAACCTGCCAGCCTCCTTCACCATCCAAGGACAAAACCACATCATGAAATGCAACTAGTATAGGGCAATGGGATATAGTGATGCAAGATGGTCCCATTGCTCTGACCTTGGCACAGAAGCTCTCCTCCATGTCAGTTGTCACGGCACTAGTGCATTCATCAAGAATAGCAAATTTGGGCTTATGGTAAAAGAGTCTGGCCATTCCCATTCTTTGTTGTTCTCCCAAAGATAGTTCATCACCCCAATTTATCTCTTTTTCAGATGGGTAGCGATCTAATAAGTACTCAAGATCAACCTAGTAAAATGACAAAAATTTTCCACTAAAAGTCAATCCAAGTTGAATTTATGATTTCTTTAAGAGTCAAGAGATGACTGAGTACCATGGCAAGAGAGACTAAGTGAAAATGACATGGCTAAATTTCTTACATTTTTCAACAGTTCAACCATTTCACTGTGTGTCAGTGGCTCTGCCTCTTGATCTGCAGTAAGGGGATAGATTAATTGGTCGCGAAGAGTTCTTACTGCTGTATATGGTCGTTGTGGTACATAGAAAATCTCCTTATTAAGATCAGAACCAAATCCAAGTTTCATAATATGGCCAGACACCAGTGGCCAAAGTCCTCCTAAAACTTGAAAAAAGTGAGCTTTTGCCGCTACCATTGGGACCTTCAAACGAGATTGCAAAACAAGTTCCAATAAGATTAAAACCACAAGCAGTATCCATGAAAATCATGTTTTGAAACATTTGTATTAAAACAAAATTTAGAACTCTTCATGAAATTTCTTGTTATTCTTAGGGTATGAGAGAGGGGCGCACACACAAAGGGATGGCTACTGATACTGCTCCAGCAAATAATTGGCATTACAAAATTATTACAAGAAAGAAGGGAAGGGGTTATCAGAAAAGAAAAACAAAAGGTTGGTTGCAATAAGCAACACAAAATGAAAAATAATGTTGGATTGAATGCGCAAACAATATGTAAAGTAAGAATGAAGTCTTGAAAACATTTATTTGCTAGCTACCCCAATGAACAGTCAGAAATACAACTTATGTGAGGCACATACTTCAAAAAAATTTAAGTAACTCTAACGGGCACAACATGATAAAGGTACGGGTATAGGTTGATGTGTCCAAAGGCAACTATAAGTGAAGGAGGAACTAATTTAAATTTAATGATATTTTTTTTCCCTTCTTTTAGATTAGTGAATGAATGATTTAAATAAAATTCCATAGCATGACCCCGTTTTGCATTCCTTGACAACATAATTTCTCAGAGCGTAGTGCTTGGGATGGAGACTCTATGCTGAGTAAAAAAATCCTTATATTATACACACACCAAAACAAAATCAATTTTCGCACAAATCAAACACAAACACAAAATCAATTTTCGCACAAATGAAACACATACACCAACACAAATTCTTGAACTGTTTTATTCTTAATCAAAAGAGTTTCAATGAATTGATGAGCAGGGAGAAACAAGCAATAGAAGGGCAGGGGAGAGCAAAGGAAAGCAAAGGAAGGCTATACCTGGATGCCGGAGGGAGAACCAGAGAGACGTTGTTGTTGCCGCTGGAAGAGAGACGGTGCTGCAAACGTTGTTGTTGCCGCTGCAAGAGAGATAGAGTGAGGCTTGGGTGAGAGGGAGGGAGGGAGAGAGCAGTGAGATTAGGGCTTTTTTTTTTTTTTTTTTTTGATCTCAAGAGATAATAGAGAATTTGGGAATATCAAGAAAGATGGAGAGTGGGAGGGGGTTTTGGCGCGAATTTAGGAATTACTATTTGCGACGATATTAAGGCCTGTCGCAAATGAAAGAGATTGCCAAAAGAGCATCGTGAAAAGGGAAAAAAAATTAAAACTAGAAAAATTTTGCCACGTTTAACTTACCGTCGCATATAACCTTACTTTTTGCCACGGTCTAACTTTTTCCGTCGCAAAAACTATAAATTCCGTGACGGCACTTAAACCGTTGTAAATTGTTCCGTGTCAAATGCCCCTTTTTCTAGTAGTGAATATTTTATTTCAAGTTCGGTCCAGACTCGCCCTTGTCTAACCCCCTCATATCCTCAAAAATATATGGACAAATTATCAATAAGTTCTCTTTGAAAGAGGTCTGACCTATTTAGTCCCACAATTTTTTTATTTATATTCAAAAGTCCTATAACGTTTTTCTTCTTCTCTGCCTTCATTTGTCTCTCTTTCTCTTCTTGATTTTCAACGATTGGCGACTGGCGACCACATCTTACTTCTTCTCTTTCTCTTTCTAATATGTAGTCATCAGCAACCAACAATCACTACTGATTGGGGTTCACCAGCAACTACCGACCACCAACTCATTACTTCACTCTCACTGACGACGAATGAGGTGAGTTTTCGGCAAAGAAAATAAGTAAATTTAGTCAAATCTGATGTAGATGTCCTCAGATCTACATTAGACCCGACTAGATCTAAACCAAAAATAGTTGCCGAAGTACAATCCTCTCTCAATATCTGTCCCTCTCGTTCGATTTCTCAATTTTTCTACCTTTTCTCTGCTACACACTTCTTTTTTCATGTTTTAATGGAGAAAATTTTCAAGTTCTAAACAAGTTGATTTTGAGTTTTAGTTATTGGTGGTGAAAATTGTAAAAATTTACAATTTCAATTTTTTTGATGTTGAAATGAATGATGCTTTAAAACTGCAAAATGTTGCCGTTTCATAACCTTTTTTAGAATTATAAAATTTTGCATTTTCATAATATGTTTTTTAGTCTGATTAGTAAGGATAAATTCTTAATAGAATTTTACTCTAAAACTGTAACATTTTACAGCTTTAAAGCTTACTTTTCAGTTTGATCAATATTGGAAATTATTTACTTAAATTGTACAAAAATTAAAAAATAACATTTGTTTTTTTTTCCATTGTTGTTATTTATTTATTTTTTTGCTGTTACTTTTTTTTTTTCAATTTATCAATATATTAGCAAATTTTGCTATGTTTTTTCGCTCTAATTTCTTCATTTATTCTTTTTTTTTTCCAAGTAATATTCTAAATATTCCGATGAGTCTTCGACGATGTTCTTAACGTCCAACGAACATTTTAGACATTCCGGCAGCTTCTAGTGATGTTCAGAACGCTACGGCAATATTTCGACGATACTCTGACAACTTTCCGGTGATGTTGAACATTCCAACAAGTCTTCGACAACCATCTGACGGAAGTTTGATGATGATGGGATGTAGTAGCATCTGTAAATTAAAAAAAAAAAAAAAAGGGTAAATTACACTTACACTCCTTGAGATTTGGATTTAATACATGTCACCCCCTGACGTTTGGGAAATTACACTGACCTCCGGGAAATTATAATGACCTCCCTGTCATTGTAATTATTTAGAAAGAATTGATGTTGGTATTAAAAAGGTATTGAATTCAAACACTCTCTCTTTTCTTACTTTCCTTTACCCTTTTTTTTCTTTTTCTTTTTTTTTTTTGCCTTTGCTTTACTTTTTTTTATTTTTTTTTTCAATGAAATTTCCCCTGTTTTTCGTCCAGGAATTGTTGCCTTTTATATAAGTAGGGGTATTTGTGAAATAAGGCTATTAATCACAAGGATGGTAATGTAATTTTTATAATGTCAGGAGGTGGAATGTAATTATACCAAATCTCAAGGGGTGTTAGTGTAATTTATCAAAAATAAATAAATAAAAAGGATTTTTTAGTGCAAGAGTTTTGTTTTGGAATTAGATAGATTACAAACTTTGTGTATGAGAGTTACTAGTGAGTTCCCCAATATATATATATATATATATGGGCTATATAGCCCAATAAGAATCATATATTAAGGAATAATTACTAACATGTCTGGATTTATTTACTCATAAATCTTGAATAATTTTTTATTTTATTTTATTATATTACATATTTGCATCTTGTTTTAGTACTGAGAAAATTTTTAACTTTTTAAATGTATGTTTTTTTGTTTGGGAAATGATTATTTGTTACTGTTAATGATACTGAGAAATCTATTTAAGTAATAAATAATTGAAACATTTTGACTTCTTTTTATGAGTTTTTATTAATTTTTAATTTATGTGTTAGTTTGCAATGAAAAATGATGTAACAACTTTAAGAAGGAGCAAAACTTATTGGTAGACATGTTTAGTCAATAGGACCAATATATATAGTTTGTTTGGTTTTGATTTCCAAAAAAATATTTTTTAGAAAATTTTATTTTTTTGTTTTCAACGATTTTTTTTAATATTTTAAGTAATTTTTTTTTTAATTTTTAAACACACCTAACATAAATACACTTAAAAGTATAATATTTGTGAAAAAATCTTTAAAAAATTCACTAAATACCAAATATATATATATATATATATGAAAATTCAGTATATTTTTTTGTATTTTTGTGTATTTATCAATTTTTTAAAATATTTTTTCACAAATATTTTACTATTTAGATACATTTAAGTAATGTGCATATTAAAAAGTAAAACAATTGCTTAAAATTTTAAAATTATGAAAAATGTGCTTATAAATCCCATCTTTAATAATGGTGATCGGTTTAGTCTCAAGAGTTTTCTTATAAACCAATTAATCCCATTGATTTTGGAAAGGGAGATTTAATATATTATTTGGAAATTAGATTTACGATTATACCCTTATTTTTATTATATCTTCTTCTTCTTCTTCTTCTTAATTTATTTTTATTTTTATTTTTTTAACTAGAAAGGTAAGATACACAATATATGAGAATCAAATTTGAGATTAATTTTTCTATGAGAATTTTTTTTTTATTTGAAATGGCTTGAATGGTGAGATTTTTCAAACATTTCAAAAGTACTATAATTATTTGAAATATGGGATTCTTCAAATATTTCAAAAAGAATACAAAAATTAACTAGGAAGTTTTGGGCAAACGTGTAATTTAAATTGTAACCCTCAAATATAACACTCCAATGTAAGACTTCAAAAAAATTTCTTAATATACTTTTTTCAAAAAAAAAAAAAAAACTCCTTAGTGTAACACTTAAATTTAAGATTTCAAAAAAACATTTTAATACATTTTTTCTAAACGTAACACTCAAATGTAACACTAAAAAAAAAAACTCTTTAGTATAATTTTTTCAAACTGTGGGGACATATTTTTTGAGTGACAACACGTGGCCGAGGTGGCACCGAAGTGTCAGTCGAGGTGCTATGTATCCTGGTCATGGCGCCGAGATGATCTCGGCTAGGCCGAGGTTATCTACAGAGATACCGGAATCCGGGAGAAGCGGATAAGGGGCAAGAGTCCTAGAATGAGAGAAGGCTTCAGTTTGGGTAAAGATAAGACTCTTAGAAAGTTTATCACAATCCTACTTGGAGTCCAAGATTAGTAGTAATCCAAAGTCCATTGAAACTAGGCTTCTATTGGGACTACGTTTGTGTTGGTTATAAAAAGGAGGCACCCATATGGGTCTAAGGTGTGCTTTTGATATTTTGAATAGTGAGTTAAGCACTAATTGCTATCTTTGAGAGATAACTGACTTGATCGTCGGAGTGCCCTCGGGTGGACGAACCACTGTCGAAATCTCTTCTTTCTGTTACAGGTCGTTCAGGCGCAATCTATTCTGCCAGTGTTCACCAGCTGAGTACCTGTTTGGTAGTGTGGTCAGAAATTGACTCACATAATTTAGCGCCGTCTGTGGGAAAGAAAGGAGAATAGATGACCAACGACGGACAAAAAGAGAAGGTTGGGGATGACATCCCTACTTGGAGTGGGAAACCTGTTGACCTTGACGTCGAAGAAGACAACTGCAATGAAGAAACCCGTGATAAAGATCACGAAGAAAAAGTCGTCGCCCAGGAGGGCGACGTACCAAAGAAATCAAACCGAAGCGGATATTATAACGAAGACGACCTCCAAGTATGGAAAAAAAAGATGCCTGTGGAGGGACGACGAAGTGATGGGAATGGTGAACAAATTGGCGAACCTGAAAACGGTCGTCAATTTCATGATGCAAAACAACGTCATGCAGCCACCGTTCCCCTTACAAGATACGCCGATTCTAGCAGCCAAGAAAGATGTCCAAAAATGGGGGCAGAAAACAGTTCCTGCAGTTCCTCAGCACGACAGGGCAAAGGGGCATTCTCACCGGCCCTCACGAGAGGTCGGGCACGGAGAATCAACGAGAAGAGAATCCCAGAAAACACGTCGAACCAAGGAAGCCTGCACCAAAGAACATCGGGATGTTCAGGGGAAGGAACTCTGTTTTGACACGACCAATAGAGAGAGGTCCAAAAGGACTCATAATAACACTGGAAGTAGTGCACCAAAAAGGTTGAAATCCGAAGATAGTCGAGCTCCTGGACGGACCAAGGAGGATCTGAGGGATTACCTCCAAAGAAAGCGACAAGATCCCGAGGTGACTTCTTCGGTCAAGCCGAGGACACCGTTTTCGGTAGAATTGGACAAATTTGAAGCCCCAAAGAGGTTTCACATGCTGAGGTTCCAGATATACGACGGTAAGTCTGACCCAAACTTTCACGTCGGCTTATACCTGAACTCAATGGCATTATACACCAGGAACGAGCCGTTGCTCTGCAAGGTGTTCCCCTCGTCCTTTACGGAAATCGCATTAGGCTGGTTTCAGAAGTTACCGAAAGGAACTGTGAAAACCTGGGAAGGCCTAACCGAGATGTTCATGGCTAGGTTTGTAACGAACAAACTACAGCCGTTGAGGGTGGACTCTCTGATGGCTTTAAGAATCAGTGAGGATGAAAGCCTTAAGGCCTATGCCAAGAGGTATTATGAGGTGTTCAACTGAATACCAAGATGCAACCAAGAGGTGGCGGTCGTGTCCTTCAAGAATGGCCTGAAAGATAACTGTTTGCTTCGAAAGTCACTAGCAAAGACACTGCCAAAGAGCATGGAGGAACTCATGGCCAGAATTGAGAAGTATGCAAGGATCGAGAAAGACACGCCGGGGACTAAGGCGTCAAAACAAGAAAAAACAAACGGCTCACCGAAGCGAGGCCGAGGTAACACTGGGTACAACAAGCAAGAGACGGGATTAAGGGTTGCACAAGCAATCACAACCATATTCCGAATCCCAGTTTACAAAGTCTTGGAGAAAATCCGAAATCAGCCCTATTACAAAGCACCATCAAGGGTTCCGGGTGAGTTTATGGAAAGAAGCCTTGGCAAGCAATGTGCTTACCACAATGAAGATAGGCATCTGACTCAGGGGTGCGGAGCTCTGAAGGCACATCTAGAAGACCTAGTAAGACAAGGTTATTTAAGGGACCTTGTAGACGAGGCCAGGACAAGGGAAGAGCAAACAAGACTACCTCCGGCACCGACACCACAACCGCAGGCAGGCGGACCTCGGTGATCAATGTAATTCACTCAAAGATTAATGAGAACGAAATACGTGAGGAGACTCAGAAGGTGAAACACTGGCAGCATGTGTACCAGGTCAGGCAGAAAAGACCTAGGGCAAACGAGTGCCAGAGACCAGTGGTGT
The DNA here is from genome assembly GCA_025200525.1 of Camellia lanceoleosa. NCBI lineage: Eukaryota > Viridiplantae > Streptophyta > Magnoliopsida > Ericales > Theaceae > Camellia > Camellia lanceoleosa. The sequence goes on along the minus strand of JANUSC010000142.1, from coordinate 138,470 downwards.
CCTTTACTGAAGACGACTTAGAGATGGTGCAGCATCCACACAACGATGCCTTGGTAATATCCCTCCAGATTGGAGAGTGCCAAGTGAAGTGCATCTTTGTTGACCAGGGCAGCTCTTGTGACATCATGTATGTCAGGTGTTACAAGGAGCTTGGCCTTCACCAAGATGATCTGGAGCAGTCCAATGGCCCAATGGTTGGGTTCAATGGAACGCCAATGTGGCCCTTAGGAACAGCAAGTTTGGAGGTACAGGCTGGCACCAAGAAGATAAAAACAGAGTTCACCAGAATCGACACCCCCTCCCCTTACAATGCTATCTTGGGATAGCCATGGCTACATGCAATGGGGGCTGTCCCCTCAACATTGCATTAGCTATTGCGATTCCCAACAGAGCATGGAATAGAGGAGGTCAGAGGGGATTAGTTGTAGGCAAAGAATTGCTCCATGGCAGCAATGAAATCTACATGCAACATACGAGAAGTAGAAACAACAGATACTGAGGATGAGAATGTGGAAGTCTTGGAGGACATCGGCAAAAAGCCAGCCGAGAAGAGTGAGGAAGCCTTGAAGAAAATTCTTGTCCAGCAAGGGGACAAAGAGCGCTTCTTTCTTCTCGTCTCGAGCTTGGCCAAGGAAGAGAAAAAAGAGCTAGAGGCGTTCTTGAGAGCAAACATTAAGGTATTAGCCTGCACGTCGTACGAGATACCTGGCATAGACCCCGAGGTCACTTGCCATATACTAGACATGGACAGGTCGGCCAAACCTGTCATCCAGCGAGCAAGGAGGCCTACGTTGATGCATGTTGAGGCAGTAGGAGAGAAAGTGGGCAAGCTTCTAAAGGCCAAAGCCATTCGAGAGGTAAACTACCCAACATGGCTATCAAACACGGTCGTCGTAAAGAAAAAGAATGGGAAGTGAATGGTCTATGTGGACTTCACCAGCCTGAACAAGGCTTGTCCCAAAGATAGTTTCACATTACCCAAGATTGACCAATTGGTGGATGCCACTTCAGGGCATGGAAGGATGAGCTTCCTGTATGCTTACAGGGGGTACCAGAAGATAGCACGGTTGAACAGTCCCTTGACGATATTTCTGATTGAAACATGACGAATAACTTAGACTTATTATATGGCAAAGTTTCTACTTACATATAATAAAGTTGAACTAAGTTGGCGATGTTTCTAATTGAAACATGATGAATAACTTAGACTTATTATATGACAAAGTTTCTACTTGCATATAATAGAGTTGAACTAAGTTGAATCAACTTGAACTTGTCATATCGGCAGAGCCAGACACAGACTGGAACTAAGTACATGCCAATCAGATTAACAAAGAGACTAGGATTGGTAACCTTGGCCACTCTTTGTTTGAATCTGACCTCGATGACAAGGTCAAAGCCCCATGCTTAATGAGAACGCAAGTGGAACTTAAGTTCACATTAGAGGGCAAAGGGTTGGAGAATGATGCTTGGGAGTTGGAATTTACAAACAAATGATGGTTTAACACTTGTTGAAATTTTAAGAAAAATTTATAAGTTGAAGTTAAGCCGAAGTTATGATTAAAGGAAGATTGGTTTAACACTTGTTGAAATTTTAAGAAAAATTTACAAGTTAAGCCAAGTATTGAAAAAATAGAAAACAGAGATCCTGATAAGGAAAGAGTGAAGTGGCAAGTTGTAAATAACACTTGTGAGAATATTATAGAAAATATTTTCAAGTATTAGGCCAAAGCCAAGATGAAACGTTAGTGAGTATAACCTAGGAGTTATACCCCAAGGAGATTGCACAGTTAAGGTATATGTTGAAGACATGCAAATGATTCTAAGTATAGAATCATACAAGAGTAAAAAGAAGACACATACAACCACGTTGAAAGAAGAAATTAAAGAATGCATTCAGATAAGGAAAGAAGGCACTTCAGCCTAACATTGAAGAATGATTGTTTAGATTTAAAAAAGGCCAGTGTGAAGTACGCCTGTGTCAGATGGTGGTAGTAAGTAAAGAAGTGCAACGAAAGCCTCGCCGGAGGGAGAGAGTGAAACTGGTTGCAGAAAGCTTCGCGAAAGTACCAATGGAGAATTTAAAAGAGAAAGTTTGAACAATAACGAAAATGCAGAAGTGGAAAGACAGAAAGAGTGAAGTGATTTTGATCACACACGCAGAATGGCGGCAAAATGGCAATTAGTGTGCCTAAGACGACGTGCTTGTCAGACGGTGCACACAGATGCGAGGTGACTTAATGGCGCGCATCAAACACGGCTCAGTAAGGGACAGACGCGTGGCAGAAACGGTTGAAATACTGTGCGTGCTAGCTTATACGCATGATAAAACTCTTGGAGTTCTTGAATTAATGAAGCAAATACCTCGGCTACGAGGACGGTTTCAGCTGAGAAACTTGAACGAACTTGGTTGTTGGTTCTAAGGCATTGATGAAAGCAGACTATATGTCTTGGTCATATTGAGCCGACGAGTTTTGACTTCGGCAATAAATGATGGAGCGAGCTTAGCTGACGTGCTAAGTGGAAGAAATTATATAAGCTCCATCACCTCAGGATGCCGAGGTAATAGAACCTAGGGGGCAGTTGTGGAGACGTATTTTTTGAGTGACAACACGTGGCCGAGGTGGCACCGAAGTGTCAGCCGAGGTGCTACGTGTCTTGGTCATGGCGCCGAGATGATCTCGGCTAGACCGAGGTTATCTGCAGAGATACCAGAATCTGGGATAAGCGGATAAGGGGCAAGAGTCCTAGAATGAGAGAAGGCTTCAGTTTGGGTAAAGATAAGACTCTTAGAGAGTTTATCCCAATCCTACTAGGAGTCCAAGATTAGTAGTAATCCAGAGTCCATTGAAGCTAGGCTTCTATTGAGACTGGGTTTGTGTTGGCTATAGAAAGGAGGCACCCACATGGATCTAAGGTATGCTTTTGATATTCTGAATAGTGAGTTAAGGACTAATTGCTATCTTTGAGAGATAACTGACTTGATCGTCAGAGTGCCCCCGGCTGGATGAACCACCGCCGGAACCTCTTCTTTCTGTTACAGGTCGTTCGGGCGCAATCTATTCTACCAGTGTTCACCAGCTGAGTACATGTTTGGCAGTGTGGTCAAAAATCAACTCACACACAAACATAACACTCAAATGTAAGATTTCAAAGAAACTCATTAGTATACTTTTTTCAAACATAGCACTAAAATGTAAGATTTAAAATTTAAAAAAAAAAAAAAAAAACTCGTTAGTATACTTTTTCTAAACATAATACTCAAATGTAACATTCCAAAAAAAAAAAAAAAAAATTGCTTAATGTAACACTCCAATATAAGATTTCAAAAAAAACTCCTAAATGTACTTTTTGTAAACGTAACACTCTAAAGAAAAAAAAAAAAAGAACTGCTTAGTGTAATACTCCAACGTAATACTCAAAAAAAACTCATTAATATACTTTTTCCAAATGTAACACTCCAAAACAAGGATACGAGATTCTTCAAAACCATTCGAAAAGGAGTACAAAAAATTCGTAGTAAGTTTTGGAGAAATGTATAATTTCAAACTTTGAGTGTTACACTTAGAAAAAGTACACTATGAAATTTTTTTAGTGTTTTTGTGTGTTATATTTGAGTGTTACGTTTAGGATTACATTGATTACAGTGTTACGTTTGGAAAAATATAGTAAGGAGTTTTTGTTCGTGTGTTACATTGGAGTGTTACATTTAGGATTACATTGATTGAAATGTTACATTTGAGATTACATTGATTGGAATGTTACGTTTAATATTACATTAATTGGAGTGTTACGTTTGGGAAAAATGCACTAATGAGTTTTTTTGTTTTTGTGTTATATTAGAGTGTGTTATATTAGAATGTTACATTTAGAAAAAGTTTGGAGTGTTATGTTGTTATGTTTGAAAAAAGTACGCTAATAAGTTTTTTCAACAATGCTTGGTAGTCCGAATTTTCATGGCTCGAATGTCTCAAAACGACAATGTTTTTAAAACAATGTCGTTTTGAGACATTCGAGCCATTCAAGCTACACAAATTCGGGCTACCAAGCTTTTTTTTTTGAATTTTTTTAGTGTGTTACATTAAAGTGCTACGTTATTGGAGTATTACATTGCAGTATTACATTCTTGTTCGTAATGTGGGATTTGTTCTAGAAGGAGGAAAAATCCAAAATCTCTATAATGCGAATTACCCAAATGTGTAATTTCACATTTGGAGAAACCCTCTTTTAGCCCAAAAAAATTAAACCCAAATATGTAAGTGACTATCCTTTTGTATAATTTTCACTTTAATAGAACTTTTGGCTGTATAAAAAAAAATGAAAGATTAAATAGTTCACAAGATCATATTTTGAGATTTTTTTAGTATTTCACCTTAAAATTATTTACTAAAAACAAAAAAAAAATACGAAAAATAAAAAACTCAATTTTCAAAAAATTGAATTGAAAAAACTGAAACCAAATACACTGATAATTATTTAAAATTTATGGATTATTTAGCCAAATAAGATTATTTTAATAAAAATAATAATAATATAAGATAGTAATAATTAGCCCAAATAGTTACAGGATAAAACGGACAAAAGGCATGTGCTAACAAAACCCCATGCTTAATGAGACAGGTCGTTTGGGCGCAATCTATTCTGCCAGTGTTCACCAACTGAGTACGTGTTTGGCAGTGTGGTCAAAAATCGACTCACACACAAACATAACACTCAAATGCAAGATTTGAAAGAAACTAATTAGTATACTTTTTCCAAACATAGCACTAAAATGTAAGATTTAAAATAAATAAAATAAAAAAAACTCGTTAGCATACTTTTTCTAAACATAATACTTAAATGTAACATTCCAAAAAAAAAAAAACTCCTTAATGTAACACTCCAATATAAGATTTCAAAAACAAAAAAAACTCCTAAATATACTTTTTGTAAACGTAACACTCAAAAAAAAAAAAAAAAAAAACTGCATAGTGTAATACTCCAACGTAATACTAAAAAAAAAACTCATTAGTGTACTTTTTCCAAATGTAACACTCCAAAACAAGGATACGAGATTCTTCAAAACCATTCGAAAAGGAGTACAAAAAATTCGTAGTAAGTTTTGGAGAAATGTATAATTTCAAACTGTGAGTGTTACACTTAGAAAAAGTACACTGTGAAATTTTTTTTAGTGTTTTTGTGTGTTATATTAGAGTGTTACGTTTAGGATTACATTGATTATAGTGTTATGTTTGAAAAAATATATGGTAAGGAGTTTTTGTTTGTGTGTTACATTGGAGTGTTACGTTTAGAATTACATTGATTGAAGTGTTACATTTGAGATTACATTGATTGAAATATTACGTTTAAGATTACATTAATTGGAGTGTTACGTTTAGGAAAAATACACTAATGAGGTTTTTTGTTTTTGTGTTATATTAGAGTGTGTTATATTAGAATGTTGCATTTGGAAAAAGTTTGGAGTGTTATGTTGTTATGTTTGAAAAAAGTAAGATAAGGAGTTTTTTCAACAATGCTTGGTAGTCCGAATTTTCATGGCTTGAATGTCTCAAAACGACATTGTTTTACCCCGAAAACGTTGTTGTTTTGAGACATTCGAGCCATTCAGACTACACAAATTCGGGCTACCAAGCTTTTTTTTGAATTTTTTTAATGTGTTACATTGGAGTGCTACGTTATTGGAGTATTACATTGGAGTGTTATATTCTTGTTCGTAATGTGAGATTTGTTCTAGAAGGAAGAAAAATCCAAAATCTCTATAATGCGAATTGCCCAAATGTGTACTTTTTCTAAACATCATACTCAAATGTAACATTCAAAAAAAAAAAAAATCCTTAATGTAACACTCCAATATAAGATTTCAAAAAAAAACTCCTAAATGTACTTTTTGTAAATGTAACACTCCAAAAAAAAAAAAAAACAAACAAACAAACAAACAAAAAACTGCTTAGTGTAATACTCCAACATAATACTCAAAAAAAACTCATTAGTGCACTTTTTTCAAATGTAACACTTCAAAACAAAGATACGAGATTCTTCAAAACCATTCGAAAAGGAGTACAAAAAATTCGTAGTAAGTTTTGGAGAAATGTATAATTTCAAACTGTGAGTGTTACACTTAGAAAAAATACACGATGAAAATTTTTTAGTGTTTTTGTGTGTTATATTGGAGTGTTACGTTTAGGATTACATTGATTACAGTGTTACGTTTGGAAAAAAAATATAGTAACCAGTTTTTGTTTGTGTGTTACATTGGAGTGTTACGTTTAGGATTACATTGATTGAAGTGTTACATTTTAGATTACATTGATTGGAATGTTACGTTTAAGATTACATTAATTGGAATGTTACGTTTGGAAAAAATACACTAATGAGTTTTTTTGTTTTTGTGTTATATTAGAGTATGTTATATTAGAATGTTACATTTGAAAAAAGTTTCGAGTGTTATGTTGTTATGTTTAAAAAAAGTACGCTAAGGAGTTTTTTCAACAATACTTGGTAGTCCGAATTTTCATGGCTCGAATGTCTCAAAACGACATTGTTTTACACCAAAAACGTTGTCATTTTGAGACATTTGAGCCATTCAGGCCACACAAATTCAGGGTACCAAGCTTTTTTTTTTAAATTTTTTTAGTGTGCTACATCTGAGTGCTACGTTATTGGAGTATTATATTGGAGTGTTACATTCTTGTTGGTAATGTGGGATTTGTTCTAGAATGAGGAAAAATCCAAAATCTCTATAATGCAAATTGCCCAAATGTGTAATTTCACATTTGGAGAAACTCACTTTTATCCCTAAAAAATCAAATCCAAACATGTAAGTGACTATCCTTTTGTATAATTTTCACTTTAATAGAACTTTTGGCTAAATAAAAAAAATGAAGGATTAAATTGTTCACAAGATCATATTTTGAGATTTTTTGATACTTCACCTTAAAATTATTTACTAAAAACAAAAAAAAAAAATACGAAAAATAAAAAACTCAATTTTCAAAAAATTGAATTCAGAAAACTGAAACCAAACACATTGATAATTATTTAAAATTTATGGGTTATTTAGCCAAATAAGGATTATTTTAATAAAAATAATAATAATATAAGATAGTAATAATTAGCCCAAATAGTTACAGGATAAGTTTTGAATTTGAAAACCAAACAATTGAGTTATGACAACTAAACGGACAAAAGGCATGAAACATGTGCTAACAAAACCATAATAACAACATCAAAAACAGTAGCAGCACCGCTATCATAACAAGGACAATAATTGTAATATTTCCAGCACATTTGTTGACTTGCAAACAAAGGATGTTTGATTACGTCTTCACCTTTTCATTTTACAATAAATGGTAACGGGAGAAATTCGGATAGAGAATTTTATCACATTTTACATTTTTCATATTTTTGAAAGGCAGCCTTTTGAATTATTATTATTATTATTATTATTTGCTTTACAACTTGTGTTATCACAATTATAATGCCAGCTATTGATGTGAAATTGTGTTCCTTAATTTATGTTCCTTAATTTATTTATACTGTTTATAAAAATCAATTTTACTCATGTTCACTTTTAATTAAAGAGGTGAGAGGAGCGATCTCTATAAAAAAAAAACATAATTGATTATTTCTTCAACATTGTGGGATCAGCCTTTAATTGATTGTGTATTTTTTTTTTTTTTTGGCACTATGATCTTTTATTTTTGTTGTTGTTTTTATTTTGTGTACTATGTATTGATTGTTGATGTTAGATTTGGAAGTTTTGTTTGTTTTTTTTTTTTTTTTTAATTGACCTTGCGAGAATGTATTGTACAATTTTTTTTTAAGTATTCTAAACATTTGTATTTTGTCCTAACCTCATTAGCAAGACTTTTTGTAAAATGTAATATTTTTCTGCTGAATTAATAAATAAAAAAATTCTGATATTTTATTTCAGTCTTTTAATTAAAGTATTCGTTTTCTTAAGGCCATTAATAAGATCCTGTGTAAAATGTAATTTTTTTAGGGAAAATAAAAAATTAATAAGATAGTGGGGGGAAAAAAAAATCTGATTTTTATGAGGTGTAAATTTTTGTTGTGTATGGCATAAGTCTTTTTTTTTTTTTTAATTTTTTTTATGTTTATAGTAAGTTTTTTTTTTTTTTTTCTGTATGTTAGATTGTATTCAAAATTTTCTCATATATATTGTAATTTTTTTTTCAAACATTACAACATATAAGAGTTTTAGAAATCAATTTTTGTAGTATCTGAAAATTTTTGTAGGAATTAATTTTTACTGTCGTGAGGATAGTTGCCAAAAAATCGTCTTGAAAAGTAAATTAAAAAAAAAAAAACTTTTAGCTACAAAATTTTGAAAATGTCATTAATAAATAAACTTTTAGAGACAAAATAATTTAGTTTCAAAAAGATAATAATTCATCATTAATGTCCAATTTTCGTTACTAAAAATATATTAACAACACTTTTTGCAATAAAAATATTTAATTCTTAAAAATGATTTTGTCCTTAAATTTTGATCGAAAACTTTAATTTTTTTGTAGTGAAATTAGGTCATTGATGTGTATTTTTTCTATTTTTTTAATTGATTTAAAAAAATAATTAAAAAAATGTCACATTTATTTTATTTATTTTTTGAGCAGTAATAAGGGAAGTTCCGTGGGCGCATAAGCTTCCGCAGGCCTTGGCACTTAGCAACCCGGTTGACAGTCAAATTTAGGTTAAGTTTGAGAAGTCTCAAAAGAATTAAAAAGTCAAAAAGTTATTTAAAAAGTTAAAAAGTTATTATTATTCACTAAAAGTCAACAATTACGGTTGTACAACTCTCAATTTTAATTTTTCCCTACAAATCAATTTTTACAATTTTTATTACATATTTTTCCATAAAAGGTAAAAAGGTTAACCCAAACATTCATATTTTCAACCTCAACTTCTTAGTCTAAAAAGACAAAAAATACACTTATTTAGGACACCCAAAACAACCCCTTAATACAATTCAAAGGAAGAGTTCCTCCACCCATTTAACAGTAAGCACGGGAAATTATTCAATAATTTTGAAACATCGCATCGTCATATTTTAAGTTAATCATCAGTTACTTAGTTTTATGTTATTCTTTCATTCCCAATATAAATCATGGACCCATACGCCTCTCTACCAATCAAAACTTTATAAACACCACGTGTCTATACTTTAAAAATACTGAATAATCACCCGTAAACTCTACACTCACTCCACACAAAGATCGTAAAACTTTCCAATAAGAATACATAGTGTGTGTTTGTTTGGATGGACTGGATAAGGAGCGATTGGAATCCATCGGACTGTTAGTCGTGTGATACATTATCCCCGGACTATTTAGTTGGACTGGATTTGTATCCTTTGTTTGTTTAGTTATAGGATTAGATGTCTAGATTAAACTATTTTATTGAATCTTATATTTGTTTGGAATATTATAAAAAATGATAAATGCTCAAATGACTATGTTACCATTTTCAATTATTTATTAAGTAATAGCAATATTAAATATATCTTTACTATTTTAATTATTTTTAGTTAGATTAAATAAAATTTTATTTTACTTTACTTTTTGCATAATTAAATAAATTTATTTTTAAAAAATTAAATAAATAAAATATCAATAAAAATATATGTTATTTTTTAATTAAAGTTTTAAATAAATTTATTTTTTAAAAAATAATAATTAAATAATGAAATTAAATAAAACATCTATTATAATTTAAATAATGAAATTAAATAAAATATAAACAAAAGGGGTACTTACCAATCAGTCCTATTAACTATACTTATTTACCTACAGGTCCTAACTAATAAATTTAACACTATAAAAATAAGAGATTGATAAATTTATCACTATAAATTTATTCATAAAAATAAAGAGATTGATAAATTTATCACTATAAATTTATTCATAAAAATAAAAAACTGATAAATTTATCTTTATCACTTAATAAATTTATCAATAGGACTTAATGGGTAATAAGTCTCAAAAGTAGGACCTATTGGTAGTTTACCCTAAACAAAATTCTAAAATAAAACATCAATAAAATATTTATAAAAAATTATTTTAAAAAATTAAATAAATAAAACATCAATAAAAAATTAAACAAAATTATTTTATTTTTAAATTGAGACATTTAAATTTTCTTGAATTTTACTAAATATAATACATAATTAAATAGTAAAGGGTTAAAATGTTCATTTCACCACCTAATCTCGGGTGTGTTTGATTTGTGTTTGTAGAGTAGTTTTTGAGATAAAAAGTACGAAAACTTGTTTGGTTTGTCTTTTTTCAGAAATTGTTTTGAAAAATTATTTTGGGAATAGAGTTTTAAAAAAAATGATTGATTTGATGTGTATGAGAGAGAGTAATCTTGAAAAGTAGGTAACTAAACAAAATTTTGAGATTTTTTTTAAAAAAATATGCTTTGTTTGATTACTCTTAAAAATTTGTTTATAAAGAATTTTTTCCAAATTTTTTTTTTGAAAAACAAACCAAACAAGGCCATCATATCTTCTTATCCCTCAATTTAAACCAAACAATAAATTATTAATTCGGAGAGATTATTAATCCAATCCCATAATTCAATCCCTCAAAACAAAAACCACCGTGGTGTATCCAAAGACTTTGTGCCCTGAGCGTGGAACACGGACAATTTACGTGGCGATAAGGAGGAAGAACAGCTAGACGAACACGCCGGTGGTAACTATTTTCACATGTTTGATTCCAAAATCTTACAAAAATGATGGAATTGTTGACAGAATAATTAATGGTAGGTAGCATGATATGACATCGTAATGTGAAAAATTGTACCCATAAAATAGTCAGCCTTTAGCCAAGAACGTTGTTAATTTTTGAAAAATTTACAATTTAGTATTGTCTTCACAAAATAATTATAAATTTATAAAAAAATTTAAAATTTTAATTATTAGTATTCATAAAATTTATCACTAAACTGAAATTATTTTTTTTTCTTTAATTTTCCAATAACAATGTTGATCGAATCTAGACTCTGACTTGAATAATCAAAAACATAAAAATTATAAGAAAAGTGGTTTAAATGATGAGTACTGAGTAATAGAACACGTTAGGGTATGGCTTTTGTCCAGTTCTTATTGGGACTGGACAATGTTGTTGGGTCCGTGAGAGTCCACCACGGGTCCTGTTTTGATAATTTGAACCGTTCAATGTGTAGAACTCGTCAAGAACTATATGCTTGTAAAAAATATCGTTGATCAGATGTCGATGGCTATGTGATCAAAATAGATTTTTGTCAACCGTTAATTTATTCACCGTCCATTTTTTTTTATACAAAATTGATTTGATCACATTGCTACCGATATTCGATCAACATGATTTTTTGCAAATGTATAGTACTCGACGAGTTCTACACATTGAACAATTCAGATTATCAAAACGGGACCCGTGGTGGGCCCCCACAAGCCCAACAGCACGGTCCAGTCCAATTAAGGACTGGACAGAAGTCATACCCTATATGTTATATTGTAACATGATTTAATCCAGGCAGTGCAAGAAAATAAATAAACAAATTAAATTGAGAAGTTGATAACTTGAAAAGAAACAAAACTTTGCATATATCGGTGCCAAAATATCAATGATTACACATCTGTTAACGTCCTCCTTATTTTTAGCATTGTCGGGAGCCAAAATGTGGCAAAGCCTTCAAGTCCCACACTGGATTCTTGATATTCATGGGCTATCTCACAAAGATCGTCTAGGTGATTTCAAACTATTTCCTTGTCATACAATGAGTTTTCCTAAACTTGATGAGGTGATATGGAGATAGTCTGGAATAGAGAAACAAGGGATGAGGTTAGATGCCCGGGTCTGCAGTATGACATCAGTTTAAATGTGGTCTTATGTTTCAAGGCAATTAATGTCACTACAAAAATTGTATTTTTCATGACAGTTTTTGGGCAACCAAACAACTCACCAAATCTTAAATGTTTGGCCACCAAATCACCATTTCGCTGCTAAAGGGTTGTTGTTGTTGTTGTTGTTTTTTTTTTTTTTTTTGTTTTGTTTTTTTTTTTTTTTTTTGTAACAAAAGTCCTAAACTGTCATGAATAAATGTAGAGATTGATTTTGGCAGTCACAATCCTCCCCCTTACTCCGGTGCTTATGAAATAAAGAGGGACTTGCATGTAAATTTTAATAGGTAAATTTATTGACTAAAAAGTCCTGTTATCGTTTTTATTAAATGTTGATAATAAAAAAAAAAAGTTACTAATTTTTAGTTTTTAACGATAGTTTGAAAAACTCGTCACAAAAAAGTCAATAATTGTAAATTTTAGTGACAGTTTAAAAGATATTCATAGAAAAACGTCACTAATTGTCAATTTTTAGTGACAAGTTCAGAAATTTTTCGTGACGATTTTAATAGAACCAACTTCTAACGACGAATTGATAAGATTTAATGAAAATTAAATCGAACTATTAGGATCTATTGATAATTTATTGTTAAATATATTGAATATTAATTTATATGTTGAAAGTTGACATAATTAATTTTAGCATAAATTACATTTACCTCCCCTGAGGTTTCTGACCAATACAGGGACCTCTCCTATGGTTTGAATAATTACAATAACCTCCCTTACTTTATCTGGCAATGTCAAGATTCCCTCAAAATTTGACCGCCGTTTATACACCTAACCGACCCTATTGATATCATCAACTGTAAACACTAAAATACCTATAATGCCCTCAAGTGCCTATAATGCCTATAATGCCTATAATGTAAACACTAAAGTGCCCAATGTAAACACTAAAATTTATTTTTTTATTTTAAATATATATTTTTTATTTAAATATTTTATTTTATTTTGTAAATATTTTAATTTTTGAATTTTAAGATTTTAAACTCAAAACACAATTTCATACTCAAATCGTAACCAAACACATAACTCAAATCTCAATTCAAAAATTATTTTCAAACCTCATAACCAAACACATAACTCGAAACTCCACATTATTTTCAAAACTGTACACTTAAATCATAACAAAACACATAACAAAAAAATTAAAATATTTAAAAATATATTTATAAAATAAAATATAAAATAAAAATTTTAAAATTTGTTAATATTTAAAGAAAATATATTTAACAAAAGTTTGTATTTTTTCTAAGCTTGTGTTTGGTTATGAGTTTTGAAAATGATTTTTGAATTGACCAACACAACCATAAAACTCAATTCAAAAATTATTTTCAAACATCATAACAAAACAAATAATTCGAAACTCCACACTATTTTCAAAACTTTACATTCAAATCATAACAAAACACATAAAAAAATTTAAAATATTTAAAAGAATAAAATAAAATATTTAAAATAAAAACTATATATTTAAAATAAAAATAATTTTTTTTTTAAATTTTAATATTTAAAAATTATATTTAACATAAGTTTGTATTTTTTTTAAGTTTGTGCTTGGTTATGAGTTTTGAAAATAATTTTTGAATTGATCAACACAACCATAAAACTCAATTCAAAAATTATTTTCAAACATCAAAACCAAACACATAACTCAAAACTCCACATTATTTTCAAAACTCTACACTCAAATCATAACAAAACACATAAAAGAAATTAAAATATTTAAAAATATATTTATAAAATAAAAAAAAATTAAAAGTTTTGGTAGGGACATAAATTTTGAATGACGACACGTGGCCGAGGTGTCACCGAAATGCCAGCCGGGGTGTCACGTGTTCTGGTCATGATGCTGAGATGATCTCGGCTAGGCCGATGTTATCTGCGAGAATACCGGAATCCGAGATAAGGGGATAAGGGACAAAAGTCCTAGAATGGGAGAAGACTTCAGTTTGGGTAAAGACAAGACTCTTAGAGAGTTTATCCTAATCCTACTAGGAGTCCAAGATTAGCAGTAATCCTAAGTCTATTACAGTTAGGCTTCTATTGGGACTAAGATTGTGTTGGCTATAAAAGGGAGGCACTCCCATGGGTCTAAGGTATGTCTTTTATGCTCTGTCTAGTGAGTTAAGCACTACTAGTTATCTTTGAGAGGTATTTTACTGACTTGATCGTCGGAGTGCTCCCGGGTGGACGAGCCACCGCTGGAATCTCTTCTTTCTGTTGCAGGTTGTTCGAGTTTAACCTATTCTGCCGATGTTCTCCAGTTGAGTACTAAGTTGGCAGTGTGGTCGAAAATTGACACACCACAATTTGCGCCGTCTGTGGGAAAGCAAGGAGAATAGATGGCCAACGATGGACAGAAAGAAAAGGTTGGGGACGACACCCCTACTGAGAGTGGGAAACATATTGACCTTGACGTCGAAGAAGACAACTGCAACGAAGAGACTCATGATAAGAATCACGGAGGAAAGAACGTCGGCTAGGAAGGCGGCGTATCGAAGAAATCGGATCGGAGCGGGTATTATAACGAGGACGACCTCCAAGTATGGGAAGATAAATGCTTGCGGAGGGATGACGAGATGAAAGGATTGGCGGACAAATTGACGGACCTGCAAACAGTCATCAATTTCATAATGCAGAACAACGTCATGCAGCTACCATTCCCGTTATAAGATACGTCGATTCCAGGGGCCAAGAAAGGTGCCCAGAAAGGGGGGCAGAAAACAGTTCCTGTAGCCCTTCAGCACGACAGGACCAAGGGACATTCTCACCGGCCTTCATGGGAGGCCGGGCATGGAGAATCAACGAGAAGAGAATCCCAGAAGACACGTTGAACCAAAGAAGACTGCGCTAAAGAACATCGGGATGTTCAAGGGAAGGAACTTTATTTTGACACGACCAATGGAGGGAAGTCCGAAAAGACTCACAATGACACTGGAAGTAGTGCACCAAAGAGGCTGAAATCTGGAGATAGCCGAACTCCTGGACGGACCAAGGAGGGTCTGAGGGATGACCTCCAGAGGAAGCGGCAAGAAGCCGAGGTGACATCTCCGGTCAAGCTGAGGTCATGTTTAACACTTGTTGAAATTTTAAAAATTTACAAGTTGAAGTTAAACCGATGACATGTTTAACACTTGTTGAAGTTTTAAAAATTTACAAGTTGAAGTTAAATCGAGATCATGTTTAACACTTGTTGAAATTTGAGAAAATTTATAAGTTGAAGTTAAATCGATGACATGTTTGACACTTGTTGAAATTTTAAAAATTTACAAGTTGAAGTTAAACCGAGGTCATGTTTAACACTTGTTGAAATTTTAAAAATTTACACAAAATTTATAAGTTGAAGTTAAATTGAGGTTATGTTTAACACTTGTTGAAATTTTAAAAATTTACAAGTTCAAGTTAAATCGAGGACATGTTTAACACTTGTTAAAATTTTAAAAATTTACAAGTTGAAGTTAAACCGGCGTCATGATTAAAAGAAGGAATGATATATGTTCCATCACCTTAGGATGCCGAGGTAATAGAACCTAGGGGGCAGTTGTGGGGACATAAATTTTGAATGACGACACGTAGCCGAGGCGTTACCGAAGTGCCAGCCGGGGTGCCACGTGTCCTGGTCATGATGCTGAGATGATCTCGGCTAGGCCGAGGTTATCTATGAGAATACTGGAATCCGGGATAAGCGCATAAGGGACAAGAGTCTTAGAATGGGAGAAGACTTTAGTTTGGGTAAAGACAAGACTCTTAGAGAGTTTATCCTAATCCTACTAGGAGTCCAAGATTAGTAGTAATCCTAAATCCATTAGAGTTAGGCTTCTATTGGGACTAGGATTGTGTTGGCTATACAAGGGAGGCACCCCCATGGGTCTAAGGTATGTCTTTTATGTTCTGTCTAGTGAGTTAAGCACTATTGGTTATCTTTGAGAGATATTTTACTGACTTGATCATCGGAGTGCCCCCGGGTGGACGAGCCACTGCCAGAATCTCTTCTTTCTGTTGCAGGTTGTTCGAGCTTAACCTATTCTGCCGGTGTTCTCCAATTGAGTACTAAGTTGGCAGTGTGGTCGGAAATTGACAAACACAGTTTTAATATTTAAAAAATATATTTAACATAAGTTTGTATTTTTTTTAAGTTTATGTTTGGTTATAAGTTTTGAAAATAATTTTTGAATTGACCAACACAACCATAAAACTCAATTCAAAAATTATTTTCAAACCTCATAACCAAACACATAACTCGAAACTCCACATTATTTTCAAAACTCTATATTTGGTTAAGACTCTATGAGCTTTGAAAAGATTTTTGAAAATTTCTAATTGGAATTGTGATTCTAAAAGAAAACCAAACATGTTTCAAAAAAATATATTTTTTCGGAACATGTTTGTACTCAAAACTCAATTCAAAAATTATTTTCAAAAACTCATAACCAAACACAAATTTAAAACTCAATTCAAAACTCAAAACCAAACTTTTTCCAAAACTCTATTTTAAAAAAAAAATTAAAAAAATATATTTTATTTTTTAAAATTATTTTTAGAATCATGATTTGAGTGTAGAGTCGTATTTTGAGTTATGAGTTTTGAAAAGAAAAAATTTATTTGGTTATAAGTTTTGAAATTTTTCGAATTTATTTTTTTAGGGTAAATGTTTTCTATTTTAAATATTTTTTATTTATTTAATGTGTATTATATTTCATACATTTATGTGCTATATTTTTTAATATTTTAAATATATTTTTTAAATATTAAAAATTTTAAAAAAAATTATTTTTATTTTAAATGTATCATTTTTATTATAAATATTTTTAAATTATTTTATTTTATGGTTGTGTTGGTCAAAGCAAAGGGTTTTTTTGTCTTTTACTTTATGGCAGTAATGTTAGTCTTGAAGAAAAGGTTTTTTCGTCTTTTTGCAGGCAAAAGCAAAGGTAATGTGGTCATTTTATATAAAATATTAATGTCGTTTGTGTAAAATAGACAGAATGGGAGAATCTTGACATTGTCAGGTAAAGTAGGAGAGATTACTGTAATTATTTAAACTACAGAAAAGATCCCTCTATTTGTCAAAAATCTCAAGAGAAGTAAATGTAATTTACCCTTAATTTTATTTGTCATCCTAGGTTCCCTAGTATTGTACCCACTCTAATATTTTATGTGAATCATTTTCTCATAAAGTAAATATTCAACCGAAGAGTTCAAGAGTACTTTTTTATTTTTTATTTTATCTAAAAAATAAAATTTTATTGACAAAAAATTCAATATACAAAACAAATAGCAAGACAAACGTCAATAATAATAATAATAATAAAAGATAAGACACGTGCCCAAAACATCAAAATATCCTTAACCTTCTTGTGGACAATCACATGGAAATTACAATGGAATTACTTTGTATTAGAATAAAATATTAATCCTTTGTTTGTTTTGGACGAAAAATAAAATATTTTTTGTATTTATTTTTTTGATGTTTAATACAATAAAAAAGAAAAGTTAATAAAAAAATATTTTTTATAGTCAATGAAAGATAAACTTATTTGAGCAGAAAATATTTTTTACTTTTAAAAGGCGAAAGAGTCTTACTAATGTCACCACATTATCACCATCATTCTCACTTCCACCACTCACTATCACCACCGCCACCATCACTCTTGCCATCATTACTACCACCACCCTACTACCACGCCACCGCCACCACCTCCACCTCTACCTTCGTTGTACCACGATCACCGCCACCCTAAAAAAAAAGTGTTTTCTTGAGAAAAAATTTTCTAATATTTTTTAGCCTAAGTTAGTTTGATATACAGTTATGGCTTGGCAAATAAGTGTGAAAAGTAAATATGTGTTAGAAAGTAAGGTATGTCTCGTATTAGGACCAGGTAAGAAATTCATAAAATTCGTAATCTGATTAGGTCAAATTTAATCCGATAGGTTTGGATTAATTTTTTGAATCTGTGATTCAGTTTCGAATTGAAAAATTAAAAATCTATAATCTACGGATTGGTTTTGAATTGAACCTCATAGTTTCGGATTGGAACTAATCCGGACCGTATACAAATAGCCTATATTTATATTATACACCCTCTCGCATAGTATCTTCTCTTATTCCATATAAAATCTAAATCCAAACCTAAACCCGCATAGTATCTTCTTTTATTACTTTTATTTGTTGGTTTTAGTTTTAATTTGTAATGGTCTACATACTTGTGTGGAACCAATTTTCTTATGCTTGTTTAAATTCTAGAACAGTATGTCACCATTATGAAAAGACATGTTGTTATTGTGAAACTAATATGATACTATGTTTATATTTTTATGAAATTAAAATGTTCCATTTTTTTTTTTTTTTGTTATTTATTATGTGAATTTGTGATCCTAAACCGATCCAATCCATGTTTAAATGGATTGGTTCCACGAATTAAACGAATTGGATTGGTTCCAATTTTTCAAGAATCATAGATAACAAATTGGTCTTGATTTTTTCCCAATCCGAACATTGCTCACCCCCATCTTATATAGAAGAATCTAAAAAGTAAATAAGTGTGAAAAAAAAATACTAAAGAAAAAAAAAGCCAAAAAAATCTTATATGTTTTTTTGTTTTACTTTATGTCCTATCTAGACTTTTTTTTTCATAATTTATTGTTATTATTATGATTATTATTATTGTTTTAAACTTTTTGTAGCTGTCTAATTGAGTAGAATTCAAAAGTTTACGTTTTTTTAAATTTTAAAAAAAAAATCAACAAAAAAATTATTAAAAAATCAATTTCAAAAGGAAAGTTAGTAAAAAGTTAACTTTTTGATTTTTTTAATTTATTTTGTCTTTTTGTGAATAAGTTATGTGAGAGGTGATATGATCCAAAATTAATAAAAAACTAAAAGTTGACTTTTTACTAACTTCCAAAAGAGCACTAAACTATTTTTCATATGCAAGTGGAGGTTTAGTTATTATCTTTTTCTTCCTCACATCGACATCATTGGGATGGGGTGGGGTGGGGTGGGGTGGAATGGGGTGGGATGTTGGTGCTAGGTTATAATTAATTTGTACCAGAGGAAGTCACACACACACTTCTTCCTTTGAGTAGGAGTGTAAAAATGGTTTACGATTTGTGAGTGGTTCGAAATTTGGCCGCAGTTTGAGGTGGGCCTGGGCCCGGGCCAAGCCCGAGCCCTTGGGCTAGAGCTTGAGCCATCATTTTGAAGCCCACTAGCCCGTGGGCTTGCCCCACCTAGCCCAGCCCATCCAATCTGCTTAAAGTCCGACCCGAGACCCAGTGTCTGTTTTAATAGAAAATAATAAAATTTTGGTAGAAAAATTTAAAAAAAATAAATAAATAAAATAGTCAGGCCCGCCCAAGCTCGACCCTAGCCCCGAGGCCAGGCCCAAGCCCACCGACTTGGCCCGCCCAAGACTAGAATACCCATGGGTCTGGGCCTAATTTTTGACTCGTGGCCCGGCCCGACCCGAATTTTGATGGGAGCCCACGGGGCCCGACATGGGCCGGGTCGGGCCGGGCCAGATTTACATCTCTACCTTTGAGAATAATACGTTTGGATGAATTTTCAAAGTTTGTATTTTACTGTGGAAATTTAAAATTAATTGGATTAAAATAAATATGAAAGAAGTATATATATATTTAAAAAAATCTCAAAAAGAGAAAACAATGAAAAAATGATAAATTATTTTTTTATTTAAAAATTTTAAATTTTTGCTAAGAAAATAAAAAATAAAAAAACTCAACCAAATGATTTGACACCTTTTTCACCCCCCTACATCGTTTCCATTAGAAAGTAACTATGGAAAATTTTGTGCATAAAAAAACTCACTCTGTCCATGTATACCTACGAGATGTAAGTTTCTCAAAGTTTCATTAGAATTTGTAATTAAAATTAAAATTTAAAATTTAAAAAATAAATAATACATAAAAGATTTGCTTACTTATTTTTATTATTATTAAACACAAAGGCATGTATTTCATAGGTTTTTTTTTGGTGGGGGGGGGGGGGGGGGGGGGGAATTCATAAGTAATTATTAATATGAATCCTACCACCTTTACATCTTAGTGGTAGAAAAATTTAGAACGACATCAATTTATATATAGGGTTATTCCAAAACAAAATAAAATCATTTATACATATTTCATTTTTTATGCAAGGAACCAAAAATTGATTTTATTTAATTTCTTTTTACAATTTTCTATTTAAGTATCATTTCTTAACCCAATTAAATAAAAGAAAATAAAACTACAAATTGTACGCATTGTCCCTAATGTCAATTTGAACCATGTAATTTTGAGTGTACCAATTTCGTCCTTTAATTTGTTATATTATGTTAATTTAGTCCAATTCTGTTAAAAAATTTGACAAAAATCTAAGACGAGATGGATTATTAAAAAAGAAATTGACATTTTAAATTGAATGTCAACCCCTCAATCACTTCCAGAGAGTGAATAATATCTGTTATGAATTTGGACAGAAATCAAAGCAGTCATTTAAAATGAACCATTTTAAATTGGGAGAATTACTTACCAATTGGATAAACCAAAAAAAAAAAAAAAAAACCCAAATATGGAGGGGGTGCAAGTAAGACAGGCACTCTGAATTTTTCATTTGCATCCTATCACAACATCACTTACATCCCCAATGTTTTTGTAATCTCTTTTTTTTTTTTTTTTTTCTTCTCTATCTCACTATTAAGTAATTTCCCCTTTTAAATTAGAGGTACTTACCAATTAGTCCTATTAACTAGACTTATTTACCTACAAGTCCTAAATAATAAATTTAACACTATAAAAATAAGAGAGTGATAAATTTATCACTAAAAATTTATTCATAAAAATAAAGAGACTGATAAATTTATCACTATAAATTTATTCATAAAAATAAAAGACTGATGAATTTATCTTTATCACTTAATAAATTTATCAATAGGACTTAATGGGTAATAAGTCTCCAAAGTAGGACCTATTGGGTAATAAGTCTCCAAAGTAGGACTTATTGGTAGTTTACCCTTTAAAATTAAACACCAACCCTTCAATCATTTTGAAAAGATTAAATGATTTACTTCTTAATTTCAGTGTATTTTTTCAAATAGATGTTACATTTTTTTTTCTTTTAAAGATTAGAAAGAGATGTTACAATTGAATTAAATAAACATCATATATGAAAATTTTAACGGAAAAATTTAATATCCAACAACAACAACAAAATTACAAAAAAAAAAGAAAAGAAAAAACAAACAAAACTATATGGAGTATGGTATAATTGCCCAAAACTTGACTTCTTTCAATTTAATGAGTTTCTTGTCATTTTTCATTCTTTTTCATCTCTGCGTAAATTCAAAACCACATGCAGAGACATGCATTGAACCTATGAATAATAATTAGGAAAATTTGAGAATTCAGTGATGATTTAGAGCTCTAAGAGCATGTTTGATTGGGTGGATTAGAGTATAGGATTAGGATTATTAATCTGTGGGTCCAATTATTCTATGTTTGTTTTAACATTTTGGTTTAAGATTAGAATAATGCTTGAGACCCCCTTTTGGGGGTCACCCCCTCACCCCCCCTTGCCACGTGGCAGGTGGTGATTGGAGGAGCAGGAAAAAAAAGAAAAAGAAAAAGAAAATGTAACCAATGAGAGAGAGATGGGGTCAAAGGGGGTGGGAGAAAAGGAGTGATGAATCATTGCTCTTAAGATTATTAATCCAATGAATAATTAATCTAACAAATTTGTAGGATTATTAATAATGGGGTAGGGGTGGGATTATTAATCTAATGGATATTAATCCAATTAGATAGTGAATACTATATTAATTTAATAGGATTATTAATATTTCACTACTAGTCTTGTGAGTCAAATATAACCTAAAAGTAAAACTCTCAATAGAGTTCTACTAAGCTGATAGCTTCCAAAAATAAAAAATTCTAGTCAAAACATTACATGAAGATAGGCCTCACACAGTTGTCATATTATTAGAACAAGTTCTAAAGTTCTTGCTCTAGAGTCGTGAAATATTTTTCTTGGAGGATTTATGTCTTGTGCCAGTCAGTTGGTAAACAAGAAAGGGAACAGAGAGTAATCACATTTTTTGTGATCCCTCGGTACATTTTGGGATCACGAAAAGTTAACTACAATGGATTAGTCTGGAAAGAATTTTTTTTAACTTAATTTTTTAATATTTTGACTAATTTAACTTGGTTAAATTAGTTTTATATGGAAAGATTTTTTTTGATTTTCTTGAATTTTTTATTTTGTGACAAAAAAAAATAAAATAATTATAGTTTTGACAATTAGTGATTTTTTTTTGTCATGATTTTTATAAATTATCGCTAAAACTTACAATTTGTGACTTTTTTAATGACAAATTTTTTCCATAGAACATATTAGATAATAAATCCACTTATTAGGACCTACACGTAAGTACCCCATAACTTATTTATGTTGTTTTTGGTTGTAGGATTTAGGGAGAGATTTGAAAAGAGAAAAGAAAAAAATCTATCAAACTAGGTGAGATATAGATATGTTTTATTCATATTTCACTTACCTTTTCCATTTTCCTTTCTAAATCCCTCCTTAAATTTTCCAACTAAACACAACCCTCTATTTTATTTTTTTTTAATATTTTTTTAGGCTCAACCATCTTCCACGGGGACAATGTCAACTCCAAATTGAGAAAGTGAATACTACCTAACCCAACCTTAATCAAATCAATTCCTATTACAAACAACCTAAGGGCGGCTTATGATCACCACTATGTATATATCATATGTTTAATTGTGACTTTTTCCTTCCTTTTTTATTTTTATTTTATATGATACATTGTTATATTAATTATAACTTAGTTATTAGGGTTTTTTTTTTTTAAAGTCCCTGATATTAAGGTTGTATAGTATAAAGGACATTCAATATTTTCATAATGTCTAAGGTCTCTCAACCTTGATCCAGAGAAATTTCAGCCCAGAGAAAATTGGTCCAGAAAAATTTCAGTCCAAAGAAAATTGGTCCAGAAAAATTTCAGACCAAATTTCTCTGGAAAGTCTAATTATTCTCAGAATTTCTCTGGCCCAATTTTTCCTAGAATTTCTCAGCATTTCTCTAATGCATTGGTTGAGTACAGAGAATTTTTGAATTTCTCTGGTCCAATTCTTCTCAGATTTTTCTGGCCCAATCCTTCCTAGAATTTCTCTGATGCATTGATTGACTGGAGGAGTGGTTGATGGAGAAAATTCAATCTAGAGAATTTCTCTCCAGAAAAATTTCTAAAAATTTCTCTGGATTTCGAAATTTCTATCCAGGGAAATTATGAATTTCTCTGGATTCTCTGTCTGTGTTTTAACCAAATTTCTCTGAATTTCAGAATTTCTCTCCAGGGAAATTCTTATACCAAGGCTTCTAGATCTCAATGGTTACATCCAAGGCTTTAACTTACATCTGGAGAAATGGTCTTTAACTTACATGACTGACAACTTACATTCTCTGTAGTATCATGACTGGATTTCTCTCCAGATGGTCTTTAACTTACATCCAAGGCTTCTAGATCTCAACAGTTGAACCAAAAGGTACAGAGAAGAAAAAAAGCATCTAAGATCAAGGCTCTACCATAAATATATATATATATATATAATAGAAATTTCGAATAAACAAAAACAAAGAGAGAGAGAGAGAGAGAGAGAGAGAGAGAGAGAGAGAGAGACCTGGTGAGAGAGATAGCGTAACAGTGGAAAGAGAAGTGAGATCGGGATTGGAAGGAGGAGACTAACACCGGCGGTGGCGATCTATCTTCTTGAGTAGATTTTAGAGCTTCATCGATGCAAATTTTCATCTGTAGAGTTCCAAACTAGGTTGGAGGAAGATAAAGAGGCAACTTTGTTTATAAACCACTCAGAAACCTCTCGCCAACGAAGCCGACTCTGTTCCCCAGGGCCACGAAAATGTCACTACTTTGATTGACTTCTTCCAAGCAGGCGGTAGGTGTAATATAAGGGTACGGGTGAGGGACCTTATACTATAAAAGAATATATTATGGACCTAATTCATTACTAAAAGTTGGATAGGGACCTTAGACCGATTTTTCCTAGTTATTATAGTGTGGTGAGAGAGAAGTCAGTGATTTGAGTTAATAAAATAATAGTGAACCCTTTCAGTTATAATTCAATTATACAAACATACTAATTGACAATATCAAAAAAAATATAAAAACTTAATTATTATTCATTATGATGTTACTTATAACTGGATTATAAGTAGTGTTTAATTATAATTTATTGTATTATTGATTATAATTTAATTATAAATTATTATTATATGAATTATGATTTAGTTATAATTTGTTGTTGTGTCTCCATCTGAATTATCATTATAGACTTTAAACATAAAATGAGATTCACAAAATAAAATATAAAAGAATATAGCAAAAAAATAGTATAAAATGGAGCCATTCCCAGTGCGGTGGGCATCCTATTTTAGGAAATACAAATCGAAATGATATTACATCACATATATATTCGTACTCGTCGATTCAATTCACTAACTTGGATTGATATTACATCATAACTATATGTACCAATTTTTTAAAAGTAGAATTGCATGCACGTGAGAGTTGAGAAAAAAATTATAAACATATAAGGTATAACTGTGTCTATAATTATATACAAATAAAATGTTGTGGGGATGTAGGTGTCACTTGCACTTACACCCCTCCATGTATTGATATTTTTTTCCCAACTCCCATCTACATATAATTTTTTTTTTCTTTTTTAAATTCCATCATTTGCAAATACTTGTGAATTCAATTCACTAGTTTTTTGAGTTAACAAAAGCATATGGAACATTCTAGTAATATTCCAATTATTAGTAATTTTACCGTATGTCTTTGTTTTTTTATAGAAAAATAGACATACATTTGTTTACAAGTTTTTATTTATTTATTTATTTAAAGAGTTATAGGATATTAAAAGTTTGCTTAAAATTAAGGTCTCAAAATCTTCAAATTTTAAAAGATTATGGACAAATATTGCTATAAGTGCAAATTACACCGATAGTCTTTATACTTTGACTCTTGTAATATTTTGGTTTGTATAATTTTAATTTGCTCGATTTTGATATTGAATTTATGATTATGTTTCAATTTAGTCTAGTTGGTTATAATTTTTAGTACTTTTTTAAAGGAAAATTTGCACATAAGTGATATGTGTCATATTTTTATAAGTAAAATTATAAGCTTGTTCAAGGCTGGTTTGGCATAGTCTAATAAAGACAAAAAGTCAAAAAGTTATCACTATTCACAAAAAGAAAATATAAAAATAACAAATTTATACAAAAAAAAATACAAGTCAAGTTCAACTTTTGTAATGAAGTGATGGTGTTGTCTGCATACTGCAGTGATGGTACAAGCAATCAAGGGGATGCACTTCTCATGTCATGATACACGAGACAATGTTGTTGGGCCCGTGGGAGCCCATCACGGGTCCCGTTATGATAATTTGAACTGTTCAATATATAGAACTCGTCGAGTTCTATATGCTTGTAAAAAATCTCATTGATTTGGATATCGATAACTATATGATCAAATCAGTTTTGTATCAAAAAAATGTACGGTGAACAAATTAACGGTTGACAAAAAACTAATCCGATCAAATAGTTATCGATATTTGATCAATATGATTTTTTACAAGCATATAGTACTAGATGAGTTCTACACATTCAATTGTTCTGATTATCAAAACGGGACCCATAATGGGCCTCTACGGGCCCAACAGTACCCGTGAAGGCTCATTCTATATACATATATGTTCTAAAGTTATCACCATTTTGAAAGCAATCCGTACTATCCTGCAATCAGCATTGTCAGTGCGCATAGGATAGAGGGGTAATAACGTAATTTTACTATTTTATACAATATTTTAATACACATTTTTTCATAAAAAATCAAAAAGTTATCCAAAACAACTATCTTTTATTCCTCTATTTTTTTAATCTAAAAAGTCAAAAAGTGCACTTTTTTAAATATATTTTATTCACATTTCACTTATTTTTTCCATTTTCTTTTTCAAATCTCTTCTGAAATCTCTCAACCAGACACAATATTAATATAGATAGTAAACAATAACTGTATCAGCTAATTTTTTTTCTACAATTGTCTCTCTCCACCATTGGTGCATTTCAACCGCATTGACCAGAGCTGCTTTAACTACCATATCCATCGATTTGACCTCAACCAACGCTATTTACCGCCATTGTCGATTATCCATTGACGTCGCCTCCACCATCGTTCGTACATCTATTTCGATTGTTTGAACCTCATAGGGCTATATCTAAATCGTTCGTGCTTTACTGGTCTAGATCTCTACCATCATTCAGCATTCGCAACTATCTCCACATTCTCATTCACTATTTTGTTGTTGCCAACATCTTCACCTTGTTGTTTCTCTTTCTTCTATCGTTAACCCATATTTGTATTTATTAATTCCCTCTCTCTCTCTCTCTCTCTTTCTCTCTCTCTCTCTCTTTACTATCTCACATTCATCTATTTCTCTCTCATTTCTCTCTTGCAACTTTTTTATGTGAAACCAATAATGTGATTTCACTTTCAGATTGTACAATATCACCATCATAGTAAAATTTTCGTGTTAAATTTATGAATTTCACTTTGAGAAATTTCTTTTTGTGAAATTAAAAATAATAGACGTTGAATTGACTTTCAATGTAAAGACATTGAAATTTTGTTAAGTTTGAATTAAATTAGTTAGTCAAATTTGACTGACTTTTTTAGTCCAAATCAGTGAAATTTTACTTACTTTGTGCAATTTCATTTCATAAAGTGAAATTTCACTAATAATTCAATAATATTTGATTGACCCTAGTAAAATTTTAGTGAGTTGATCTAAAAATCAGTATTTAATATAAGGCTAATCTAAAGTCGATGAAATTTTACTAAAGTCAAACAAATTCGATAACAAGACATGTAAATAATTGAAAAAATAAATAAATAAATTAATTAATTTGTAATTGTAGCAATATTGATTAGTCAAATATACATCATATGCACCCTATTATAAATTGACGTAATTTTATTACAAAATGTGTAATCTCGTCATAAATTAACGTAATAAAAAATGTCATAATCAAGTCATAAACTTTTGTAATATCAACTATAAAATTTTAGACATTTAGTTACGATAATTTGTGATAAGATTACTCATTTTATAATTGATATTATGAAATTTTGTGGTAAAATTAAGCCAATTTATGATTGGGTGGATATAAATTTTCCCTATAAATATATATATATTTGGATGAAAATTAAAATGCATGTAACAATTTGAATATATTCTTTTTGGATTTCGAAAGGGCTAGCATTTCGAGTTCACCATGGTATCTAAGAAATGGAAACATGATATAATATATTGATGAGTGCATATAAATGTAGGGTAGGGTCCAACTTCTAGACTTTCTTGTTGGACACTTGTGAGCCCATGAACGTATTTTGCAGATCCATTTGTTTAATTTTTTACGTGTAAATCATCTCATTAAAATAAATTGATAATCATAGTCATATAATTGAATCAAATCAGTTTAATTTTTATTTTTATTTTTATTTTTTTATAAATAATCTTTATATAAGACTTAAAAAATTATAAAAATAAATTAAAGAGATTCTATGATGAGCTCACAAAGACCCAACTATATGATCAATCTATTCTCTCAACTGGAGAGAAACTGAGCATATATATATATATATATTTGAGAATCTTACTTTTTGTCATGAAAAATTGGCTTGATAACAACTAGTTTGGAAATAAGTGCATTTTTTTCCCCCGTTTTTTTATTTGCTTTGTAATTCCATTGATGTAAACAACATAAACATATGGGCGGCTAATTTATGTACATATAGAAGTAATAATCACTTTGTTTGGTTTGAGTTTTTAGAAAATACTTTTCAAAAAATTTTACTTTTTATTTTTTGTATTTTTCTATTTTCACTGATTTTTTTAAATATTTTAAGTAATTTTTTTAATTTTTAGACACATATAACATTAATACAGTTAAAAATATATTATTTGTGAAAAAAATCTTTAAAAAATTTACTAAATACCAAAAAGACAAAAAAAAAAAAAACAAAAATTCAGTATATTTTTCATATTTTTGTATACTTATTAATTTTTTAAAATATATTTTCACAAATATTTTACTATTTAGATACATCTAAATAATCTTTAAAAAAAAAATTGCTTAAACTTATAAAAATATTTACTAAAAATAAAAAAAAATTCGAAAAATAAAAAATTCAATTTCTAAAAATTATATTCAAAAAACTGAAACCAAACAAATTGAATAGTGTTTCAAAATAACTTTGTGGTCTCACTAATATAGAAAATATATTTTCGAAGTAATGAGCCACCACTTTGATTGGTCTTTCATTTTGAAATGAATAAATACAAATTCATCAGTTCTGAAATAAAAATATATATATATATAAATCTATTAAATTATTTTGCATAAATTTCATATATGTATTTCTTTTTATAGATCATTAGTACTTTTTGATATGCAAAAGCTTCAACCAAACTTTTATGATTGTCGAAAAATTGTAAGAAAATGTAAATAGACTGCACAATCATAACATTCACATCTTGCCATGTGACTGAGATTCACATAATGCATGAGATAGTAGTTTTGTGGCTTGAGTTACATCTACTTAAAATTTTATTAACAATATTATTAAAAGTATATATTTTCAAACATCATGGGAGGTTTAATTATTATTATTGAGAGGGTAATTTATATGAAAATTGGGCCGAACTGGGCCATGGGCCGTTATGGGCCAACAGTACAAAGGGCTGAGTAAAGAGGTGTAAAGTTACTCTAGTCCGCAAGAGGTGTAAAGTTACTCTGGTCCGCGAGAGGTGTAAAATTACTCCGGTCCCAGAGAACTTGCGGTAAATTCAGTCGTCACTCAAAGTTATCCCGGTCGGGACCGGAGTATTGGTTATACCGGTCAAGACATACCATGGTTAGCGTTGAGAGAGCCGAGGTAAGAGCAGTAAATGGAAAAGCCGAGCTAAAATTATTTTGGTTTAGTCTGCGGCTTAGCATAGCCATGCTTACCTCGGTCATATTGAAGTCTGACTATGGTAAAACCATCTCACTTGATTTATGCAGTGAAGGGGGTGTTAAAGGATAAGCATTATCTTTCAGGAGTATGAATCCTAGGAGGACTCTACTTGGAGGAGCAAAAATTTTACTAGGATTGTGCGACACGGAACCTACAAAAGCTCAAAAACATCACCTATGGATAGGTAACACAACTTTGATTCCTGAATACACAGAGCTTTTTATCTATTTGTCTATTTTGCTAACTTAGGCATCGGAGAGGTATCCGGCACACACCCGCCGGCTAGCTCACGTTTGTGTTTTCAGGGAGTAAAGCAACGACGTACAAAGGAGTGCAATCTTGATCAACAGGATTATACGAGAAGATTTATTTCTTTCCCGTACAATTGGCGCCGTCTGTGGCAATTTCAGACAAGAACAAAACCTCTTGATCAAGCTCTTCCTCTTTAGAATCAATGGCGCACAACGAAGATTTACCACAGTCCGCCATTCACGGACAAACACCAGAGGGGGGTGCAAGACGCGAAGGTTTGCCTTCTATCCCTCCTATGGTGGACTTGGAGCCATAGTGACAGAATCCCAGGAGGGATGCTAGGGGGAGGCGGAATAACAGCCCCCGTCACTCTCGTTCACAAAGTCCTGACAGACAAAGGCGGAGGATCAACCCCCAAACTCTGGAGGATCTCGTGAAAGAACAGGATGAATTAATAAGGAAGATAGCGGCGGATATGGAGGCCATGAAACGCCAGATCAAGGGAAAAGGGGTGGCGACAAGAGAGGGTTGTAAAGGCAACACGCCTCCTTGCCCCTCAGAAGATCGCAGTAAGCATACCACGCCATCACAAGCAGAGAGTAGAAGCCTCAGGACAGGCGATACTCAATCCAGAACCTCCAGGACTCGTTGCCCCAGGTCTGAGAGAACGAGGACTAAGAGGTCGTCTACTGAGAGAAGCACCTATCGGCCCTCGTGCACACACCAGACATTATCCAGGCAGACGGAGTTGCCAAGATCATCCGACTTATGGACCGTACTAGAAGAAAGGGCACGATGGAAGGAGGATAATAGGGTGCGCGACCCTCGCAAGGTATCTGCCCTTTCAGCGGTTGGCTCCTATAACGCACGGAAGCGTTGAGGTTGGAATGCTATTACCACGGCCTGCCTACGAACCAACGGACAAAGCATTAGCGAGGCTGCAGACCTCGCCGTTCGTTCCGATAATAGAAAACGTGCCCCTACCTTTAGGCTTCCTTTAGCCCAAATTCACCACGTACGAGGGGAAAACAGACCCCTACATGCACCTAAGCCACTTCTGCCAGGTTATGGCGGTATATCGACGCAACGAGGCTTCGATGTGCATCCTCTTCCCATCAAGCCTTGGCGACCTAGGCCTGACTTGGTTCGAAAAACTTCCAGAAGGCAGCATAACCTCATGGGCGCAACTAGCAGAGGCGTTCGTAACAAGGTTCAGAACGAACACCAAAACGCCAGTGGAGATCAACCAACTTTTCTCCATTGACATGGGCGACAAGGAGACACTTCGATCCTACAATAGTCACTACTGGGAGACCTTTAACCAGATTGGGGACTGCCCCACCAATCAAGCCATTGCACAATACAAAAGAGGCCTTCCAGTCAGGAACAGACTAAGGGACTCAATCACCATGACGCCACCCCTTACCATGGAGGCCTTGATGGAAAGAGTACATCAACACATCAGGGTGGAAGAGGATGGCACCTATACCGAAACAAATTCTGGCACGACCGCAATACCAGAGAAAAAGGCCTCAGCAAAGGTCAACGCGGTAGACCGTCCGAGCAAAAACGGACGAGGCAGATGGGACAACGGAGAAGACCAAGATAAAAGATGGTTGAGAGTCCGCACTGCCATTACCATGGTATTCAAAAAGCCAATCTACCGGATTCTAAGCGAGATACGCGACGAACCTTTCGTCAGGTGGCCTGGTAAGCTAGGAAAGGCTCAGAAGGACTACGACGAAAGGTCACGGTGCACCTTCCATAAAGAAAAGGGGCACCGCACTAAAAATTGCACGCCAATGAGATAGCACCTGGAGGAGTTGGTGGCAGCAGGTCACCTGGATAAATACATTGAAGGAGGGACGCAACCAGCACCCCAAGACCACAATAACCCCAACGGGATGCCAATCGACGGCCCACCTCAAGACGTAATCAATGTGATACATGGAATCTTCGAACCTGAGCGTGTATGCGAGCTCAAAGGGTCAATCAAGAAGGCCGAGCACTTAAGGGAGGTACTAAGTGCACAACCTACCATCAAAAAAGGGAAGACAGAGGCCACAAACATCATGTCTTTTTCAGATAGAGACTTGGCGAGGATATATTGCCCTCACAATGACGCCCTGGTTGTCACACTCTGAGTCAAGGATTTTGACGTCAAGCGGATTTTGATTGACCAGGGTAGTTCATGTGAGATAATGTATTATGAAACATTCAAACAATTGAAGCTACAAGACAAAAACTTGGCACCCGCTGTATTTCCCCTGATCGGATTCAATTCAATGCCAGAATGGCTAGTCGACAAAATAATCCTACCAGTCAGAGCAGGAAATGTGACAAAACAAGTAGAATTCTGGGTGTTGAAAGTCCCCTCCACTTACTACATAATCTTGGGAAGAACATGGCTGCATGCCATGTGATCGGTAGCGTCATCTTACCATCAAGTAATGTGGTTCCCCAACGAAGCCGGGGTAATTGAAGAAGTCTTTGGAGACCAGATCATGTCCAAGCAATGCTTTGTCACTGTGAATGGCAGCCGCGCTGCCAAGAGATATGTTCATTCGGTGGAAGAACTTGAGAGTAATGAACTGTTCGCAGATGTCGACAAAGCAGCTAATCAAAAAGCAGTGGAAGACTTGGTAGAGGTAAGAATAGATGAAAAGAACTTGGATAAGTTCTTTTTGCTCGGTTCGTCGTTGTCCAGCACTGAGAGATTAGAAGTCTTGGAATTCTTGACCTCTAACATCGAAGTGTTCGCCTGGACACCATATGACATGCCAGGCATTGATCCTAACTTCATCTGTCACCAACTCAATGTCCACCCATCCGCCAGACCAATCATTCAGCGCACACGGAGATCGGTACTCCACCACGCCGAGATAGTGGCGGAAGAAGTAGGAAACCTGCTAGAGGCAGGAGCAATCAGAGATGTGCGCTACCCTAGATGGATCTCTAATACGGTGGTAGTGCCAAAGAAGAACGGCAAATGGCGTGTCTGCGTCGACTATAAAACAGTCAACAAAGCATGCCCAAAGGACAGCTTCCCCCTACTACGGATAGATCAACTGGTAGACCTAACGGCGGGGCATAACCGACTTAGCTTTCTTGATGCGTACAGAGGCTACCATCAAATCGCCATGTACGAACCAGACTAGGAGGTCACGTCCTTTACAGCCCTAAGAGGACTGTATTGCTACAAGGTCATGCCCTTTGGCCTAAAGAATGCAGGGGCAACATTCCAGAGAATGGTCACCAAGATGTTTGAGCCGTTGTTAGGCGGAACAATGGAGGCCTACATCGACGACATAGTAGTCAAAAGCAAGGATAAGAATGACCATCTCAAGGACCTAGATGAGATGTTTGAGATCTTAAAGAAGCATAAATTGCGCCTCAATGCATCTAAATGTGCATTCGGAGTAGGATCTGGCAAATTCCTAGGCTTTCTGGTAATCAACTGGGGTATAGAAGCAGACCCCTCCCAGATCAAAGCTATTCAGGATCTGGAGAGGCCTAACTCAGTGAAAGAAGTACAGCATCTCACTGGCATGGCAGCTGCACTCAACCGATTCATTAGCTGGTCGTCAGACAAACTACGACCATTTTTCCATGCTTTAAAGCCAAATTTGAGTGGGACGAAGAATGTGACCGTGCTCTGGGAAATTTGAAAGAATACATGTCTTCTCCACCACTGCTTGTTACCCCAATACCTGGAGAAGAATTCTTCTTATACCTGGCAGTCTCTCAGCACGCAATTAGCGCAGTGTTGGTCCGTGCGGAAGGAATCCAACATCTGCCCATCTTTTATGTCAGCAAGACATTGCTGGGCGCCGAAACAAGGTACCTGCCACTGGAAAAACTAGCCTTGGCCTTGATGATGGTCTTAAGAAAATTGTCGCACTACTTTTACGTCCACACCATAGTTGTCCTCACAGCTTTCCCATTAAAAGCTTTGTTTGAGAGGGTAAACTTTTCTGGGCGAATTTTGAAGTGGGCAGTAGAGTTGGGACAATTCGATATCAAGTTCCAACCCAGAACCGTGATAAAGGCTCAAGCCTTGGCAGACTTCGTCGCTGAATTTATCCCGGGAAGTCATCATATTTGCCCAGTCGACCTGACTGACACAACCGAACTAGGGATGGAAGTTGACGCTGGAATAGCGCAACCCCTGGTACAGGATACTTAGTCAGACCCCAAGGCAGACCAGAACAAAGAAAACAAGGAAGAAGCGAACCATGCTACACCAAGCCAAGACTCACCAACAAATAAAGACTTGGTACAATCAGATAGTAAGGGGCAAACGGCAAGCATGGACCTTGAAGAAAACACCAGCAACTTTCAAGACCCCAAGGCATCATCTGATCCCTCAACTTGTTGGAAGTTATTCGTTGGAGA
This sequence comes from Camellia lanceoleosa, assembly GCA_025200525.1. NCBI lineage: Eukaryota > Viridiplantae > Streptophyta > Magnoliopsida > Ericales > Theaceae > Camellia > Camellia lanceoleosa. Next base: position 104,795 of record JANUSC010000142.1, on the reverse strand, counting down.
GATGTGGAAGTTCTTCGTGGATGGAGCATCCAACTGTCATGGAGCAGGACTCGGCATAGTCCTCATCTCTCCAGACAGCCTAGTAGTGGAGCAAGCAGTCAACCTGGGTTTTCTAGCATCAAACAACGAAGCAGAGTATGAAGCACTTCTTGCAGGCCTCAAATCAGTATTCTACATGAAGGCCACCGAACTAATGGTTTACAGCGACTCGCAGCTGGTGGTAAACCAAATTTCAGGCGACTACGAAGCAAAGGACGACAGGATGGCTAAATACCAAGAGTTGGTCAGAACAGAAATCAAGAAATTTGAAGTAGTCAGGATAGAACAAATCGGCAGGGAGGAAAACAGCAAAGCAGATGAATTAGCAGGCTTTACTTCAATGGCAGATACTTCTATCCCTCATCCATTACTGATCGACTACCTACCTAGACCAGGCATTGAAGACCCCGAAGCAGAAGAGGTATGTTGCGCCGAGTTAGGCCCTTCTTGGATGGACCCCATCATACTGTTCCTAAAAGATGGCACCCTACCAGAAGAAAAGAAAGCGACCAACAGAATAAGAGCAAAGTCACAATGATTTTGGCTCTTCCCATCTTTGGTATTATGCAAGAAATCATTCTCAGGACCGTACCTAAAGTGTGTTCATCCCAGCAAAGTTAAAGCATTCTTGTTCGAAATACACGAAGGCGTGTGCGGAAGCCATCAAGGGGGAAGGTCATTAGCATACAGGGCAATCTCACAAGGATATTGGTGGCCTTACATGCAAGAAGACTCAGAGAAATATGTGAAGAAGTGCGAGAAATGTTAGAAGTTCGCACACCAAATACATCAACCTGCCAGAGAACTTCTACCTTTAACCAGCCTATGGCCCTTCGCAATGTAGGGCTTGGACATAGTGGGACCATTTCCAACAGCACCAGGCAACATGAAGTTTTTTCTTGCAGCAACCGACTACTTCACAAAGTGGGTGGAGGCAGAAGCCTTAGCATCAATCAAGGAAAAAGACGTGAAGAAGTTCGTCTGGCAAAACATCATCACTCGGTTTGGCATACCTAAAGCCCTAATATCAGACAATGGCACTCAGTTTGATGGCAGAATCTTTAGAGGCTTTTGTGAAGAATACAAGATCGAGTTCTACAATTCTACACCGGCATATCCCCAAGCAAATGGTCAGGCAGAAGCATCAAACAAAGTCGTCTTGGATGGATTAAAAAAAAGGCTAGAGAAGGCAAAAGGCAAGTGGGCTGAGGAACTTCCCCATGTTTTATGGGCTTACCGCACCACACCTCGACGATCAACAGGAGAAACACCATTCTCCTTAGCCTACGGCGTGGAAGCAATAATCCCACTGGAAGTTGGCCTTCCCACAATTCGAAGCGAAAATTTTGATCCAGACTTAAATGGCGAAGCCATAGCATTGGAGCTCGACCTTGCAGAAGAAAGAAGAGAAAGAGCACTGGTTCACATTGTCTCATACCAACAAGAGTTATCCAGGAAATACAATAAAACAGTGTATCCAAGGTAATTCAAGATCGGCGATTGGGTACTGCGCAAAGTGATAGGAAACACCATAGTACCAGGAGATGGCAAGTTAGGGCCCAATTGGAAAGGACCTTACAAAGTGATTGCATTAGCAGGAAAAGGAGCATACCACTTGGAAGATGAGGACGACAAAGCCATTTCCAGGCCATGGAACACTGCCAATCTTAGATTATTTTATTTTTAACTTTCTTCAAGTATATGTAATTTTCCTTTTTCTTTCTCAATAAAACAAGTAGATTCTTTTCAGTATAAGTTATTTTTCTGTAAAAGATAGCTTTAGTGTGTTAGAAACATTGTAGACATAGTTGGCCGGAAAAACCAATCTACAGGTTGGCTGGACAAACCAACACCCTTCCTAAGCTTAGGATAAGGATCTAGGCTGCAGGACGTTTGGTCAGAATAACCAAACACTCTACTGTAGGTTGGCTGGAAAAACCAATCTACAGGTTGGCTGGACAAACTAGCACCCTTCCTAAGCCCAAGATAAGGATCCGGGCTGCAGGACGTTTGGTCGGAATAACCAAACACTTTACTCTGGGTTGGCTGAAAAAAACCAACTTAGAGGTTGGCTGGATTAAACCAACACCCCTCCTATGCCCAGAATAAGGATCCAGGCTACATGACGTTTGGTCGGAATAACCAAACATTTTTCTAAATTGGCAGTGATACCCAATTTAGAGGTTGGCTGGATTAAAACCAACTCTTTATACTCTTCAGCCGAAGTAAGGATATCGACTAAAGAGTGGCTGGCTGGATTAAAACCAACACTTGGTACTCTTTAACCGAAGTAAGGATATCGGTTAAAGAGTGGTTGGCTGGACTAAACCAACACTTGGTATGCTTTAGCCGAAGTAAGGATATCGGTTAAAGAGTGGTTGGCTGGATTAAACCAACACTTGGTACGCTTCAGCTGAAGTAAAGATATCGGCTAAAGAGTGGTTGGCTGGAACTAAACCAACTCTTAGTACGCTTCTGCTGAGGTAGCTATCTCGACTAAAGAATGGTTGGCAGGTATACTTATAGTTGCAATGTTAAGCCCAATATAAAGTATCTCGGCAAGTAAATACTGTACCTCATCCTAGACTTCAGTTGGAAAGTAAAGAACAAGCATAGAGATCAACCGAAATAAGAGTTGGAACAAAAAGCAGATTTCATTGCAAATTTAAAGAGAGTACAAAGGGTGGGGCCTCAGCCCGGTTACATTTTTTTTTCCAAAAACAAAGAAAAGAAAAAAGCAAAAAGAAGAAAAATACAAAGTCAGTTAAACAAATCATCAAGGTCAGCATCAATATCAACGCGGAGCTCGGTTTCAGACGGGAGCACGGTCTCAATTGGGAGCTCAGTCTCAGTAGGCAGCTCGTTGGTCAGGTCTTCTACCATTGGCTTCAACCGAACTGATTGATCAACCAGGTCATTGACAATCGGGGTATCTTTTGGCGCGGTTTCTTCATCATCATCATCTGAGTCCTCAAGAAATTGTTGCTGAAGGGCAGCAGCATATTCCGTCATAGAGCTCGGAATGAAGTATGCAGGAGCGTTGAAAACCTCGGTCTCTGGACCGTGACCGAGCTGCTCTACAACCGCCCTTCAACCGCATTTGAAGAAGAGATCCTTGGCAGCCTCACATTGTTTAATGTAAGTCACCTCCCCCTCCTTGAAACCCCAAAGCTCGGCGTCATCAGCACTCATCTTCAGCTGCTCTATCTCAGCGTTTTTCTTTCCCTCAAGTTTTGCCAGTTCACGCAGATATTTGTCTTTTATTACGGCTGCAGCTTCTTGTTCTTCTGCTTCAGCCGAGCTAACAAGTCTGGTCAGACGACCGTTCTCGGATTTTAGCTCGGCTATTTGCTTCATAGCTTGTTCTAGCTCAGCCGTCTTCTCAGTCACTTCGGCCAGCGCTTGCCTTGTAGTCTTGCGAAGCTCAAGCACACGCTTGTGAGCGATGTGGCTCTTCTGCATGGCCTGCAAAAGGAGGGAAGACTTGTAATCAAACCGAGATAAAAGTAGTGCAAATTAGAAAGGTTAACAGAAGAAGCTACTTATAAGCACTATGGATTTCGTGGCCGAACGGATGACCCTTAGTTCGGTCAGATGTTGGTGGTGCTCCATGTCTGCTGGAAGGCAGACACTCTTGGCAAGGTTAAAAACCATCAAGTGATCTTTTTCAGCGACCACTGAGTCAGTGTCCTAAATATCTCGGTTTTGAAAAGTAAGTTTGGGTGCCCACTTGGAGGAGCTGGCTCGGTTGGAGCACTCTGGTTGTGGGTTCGGTAGAGGGCTTGGTGGAAGAGTGGTTTCGTCTTCATCAGCAAGGCGTTGCTCGGTTGGGGTAGTCTGGGCACGCTTACTTGGGCGAGATGAGGAGGGTTGTTGAGATGGAAGGGCCACCACGATCTCCTGAGTCTGGTTGGGTGGTGGTACCTCAGCTCGGTTTGTTTCAGTTAGAAGGGCCCTTACTCTGTTCCTCTTTGCCATCTCTTCTTCGGCAGTAGTTCGGACCAGGTTGATTTGTGGCAAGGATGGATCCGGTTCAGGAGCGTCTTCCAGCAAAAAGTCTGTTACTCTGGCTTTTCGTCGACTGCTGTACCTGTACATCGGTTCAAAATTCAGTAACTTAGCCCAACTTCTTTTAGGGTATCATAGTGCGGCGTGAAGTATGTCTAGATTGGGGTAACTGTATAGTGACTTAAGATGGGCTGAATCTGCATAAAAGAAGACAACTGTCAGATCGGTTCAGGAATAGAAAAACCGAAATAAAAAAAAAGAGCATGCAAATGAGCCGAGGTAATTATATTGGGGGTTCTTTTCTTCGAGTTTATACTACGGCTTGGGATCTGGGCTTGGTGGTCTTCAAAATTCCCAGATACCCAGAAAAAATCATCGTCATTTAAATCTTTGTTTGGTGTATCCTTTATTATTTTCTCACGCCGGCATCGTATTCTTAAATAATAAATCCAACCGTCCTCTTTTGAGCCTATAGAGTATTGATGGAAGAGTTCAGCTAAGCCAAGGTTAATGCCAGCTCGGCGATTTAGCTCGGCTATACCATTTATTATGCGGTATGAGTTTGTGGAAAGCTGGGTTGGGTATATCCTAGTTTGCCTGAGGAATTCGCAAAGTAAGGGTTGAACAGGAAATCTTAGTCCGGTTTCTATAATGGACAATAGGGTGAAGGGAACAAAGTCGGGGTTTCCCCATGGTGTGGTATCTAGTTCGGCTAGAGTAAGGTGAACATCATCAGGAATGTTATAATCCTTTCGGAATTCAGCCATTCCGCCAGGTGTGTTTACTAAAAACCTATATTTACCCATTTACTCTTAAGTTATGTATAAATTAAGTTGGGTGATTAGCTCGGTCGGAGAAAGGTGTTGAGTAGCTCGGTTGAGCGCTCAAAGGAGTGCCTAGGCAACCTAAAGTCTACAAAGTGAAAAACAAGTGTTAAGCACAGATCGTGGGACCGTGCTAAAAGAAATAAAGGCAAGATAAATATAGTCCTAGCTCGGTTTTAGCAAGACGTTCAATAGCTCAGTTTGTGTAAAGGGTTTTTGATTATCCTGGTTTTCACAAGGGACTGTTATCTCGGTTTGTGCAAGGGTTTTGTCAGCCCGGTTGAGCCTCTAGGGGCAGCGCTCTTAGTTCGGTATGAACTATGAAGGTTGGTCTAGCTCTAAGTTATAGCTCAGCCGTGGTTGAGACTATGGAGCACACTATTACGCAGACTTAGTACGGTTTGTTAACTCGGCTAAGTTAAAACTACTGGTATATAGCATGAAGTGTTAGTTCGGTTGAATGGTCTGCCTAGATTGACATCCACTACAAAGGACTTTCTAGTTCGGTTATATTATGATTTTGGATCAAAACTAGTGTTTTTCATATTATTTCTTAAGTCAAAGTGGTTCTATTACTAAGTTTTTGCAGAAAACACAAGGCAAGGCAGAAAATGGAAGTAAAAAATGTTTTGCGAAAACACATAAAACAAATACTATGGATCAAACAAATACGAAAACAAGAAAAATAGAACAGATTTCTGGAGCTTACCAGAAGGAGAGGAAGGAACTGGACATTGAAATGGGCACTGGAAAGATTCACGAGCTCTACGGTTGCAAGTTTGAGAATCAGAGACAAAAGAGAGAGAAGGAGGTGAACAGTGAGTGACTGATTCAGAGCGTTAGGGTTTGTTTTTGTGTAGAAGAGAATGGAAAAGGCAGGAACTGTTCAAAAAACACGGAGTACGAAAACGGCATGACAGCTGCATTAGGCCAATCAGAGTGTGCCACGTGTCCTTAGAATAAGAAGCGATTCAGTTGCTGAGATTGAAGAGACGTTTTGACCGGACAGGTACAGCCCGGTGTGAATTTAGCTCGGCTGGAAAGACTAAAAGGGTTTTTTAGCTCAGCTGGAGAAGCTAAAAAGTCTTAGTTCGACTGGTAAGGCTTAAAAATTTAGCTCGATCGCCAGGCTAAAATTGTTAGCTCGGCTGATGAACAGATAATCCCTATCATGCTACGCAGATGGAATTAAGGGGCAATCGAGAGGGTAATTTATATGAAAATTGGGCCGAGCGGGGCCATGGGCCAACAGTACGAAGGGTTGAGTAAAGAGGTGTAAAGTTACTCCGGTCCGCAAGAGGTGTAAAGTTACTCCGGTCCGCGAGAGGTGTAAAATTACTCCTGTCCCAGAGAGCTTGTGGTAAGTTCAGTCGTCACTCAAAGTTATCCCAGTCGGGACCGGAGTATTGGTTATACCGGTCAAGACATACCATGGTTAGCGTTGGGAGAGCCGAGGTAAGAGCAGTAAATGGAAGAGCCGAGCTAAAATTATCTCGGTTTAGTCTGCAACTTAGCATAGCCATGCTTACCTCGGTCATATTGAAGTCTGACCATGGTAAAACCATCTCACTTGGTTTATGCAGTGAGGGGAGTATTGAATGATAAGCATTATCTTTCAGGAGTATGAATCCTAGGAGGACTCCACTTGGAGGAGTAAAAATCCTACTAGGATTGTGCCACACGGAACCTACAAAAGCTCACAAACATCACCTATGGAGAGGTAACACAACTTTGATTCCTGAATACACAGAGTTTTTTTTTATTTATTTGTCTATTTTGCTAACTTAGGCATCGGAGAGGTATCCGGCACACACCCGCCGGCTAGCTCACGTTTGTGTTTTCAGGGAGTAAAGCAACGACGTACGAAGGAGTGCAATCTTGATCAACAGGATTATACGAGAATGTTTATTTCTTTCCCGTACAATTATTATTTTGACAATCAATTATATTTATACAATTTTTATTTTTTAGTCAGGTTGTTAGTTTATGTAAAATTATTCTTTGTGATTTATTTCTATGAGCATACTTAAAGCGTTAGTTCAAGGTTGATATTACGGGAAATTTATCTAAAAGTCTCATTTCAAAAAAATATGTATAAAAAGGTCTCTTGATCCTTTTTATTTATTTATTTATTAAATTTAATTGAATTTGAAAAAGTAAACCGCTAGGTCCTTTCACCATATTCCAAGTGTGAGTATGTTTTATTTGTGTATTATTGTCTTATTAAATTTTTATCAAATATGTAATTCTCAAAATATAGCAATATGATATCATTCTAATATGTGCATTATTGTCATATTAAAATTTTGTTAAATATATTATTTTTCTTAAAATGTGACAATGGGACATTTTTACACTATCATCTTATTAAATTTTTACTAAATGTGTCATTTTTAAAATGTAATAATAGAACATAATTCTAATATGTGTATTATTGTCTTGTTAAACTTTACCAAATGCATCATTCTTAAAATTTGATTATGGGACATTTATGCATTATTGTCTTATTAAATTTTGAGTAAATTACACTTTATACCCCTACATGTTGTATCAAATCCCACTTTGGCACCTACACATGAAATCATGACAGTCAATACCTTTCACTTTTGGTCAAATCTTACTTTGATACCTACACATGAAATTGTGATAGTCAACCCCCTATACCTTTGGTCAGATTTTATTCTGATCTCTACACAAGTGTCAATATATCTTTTTTGTTACTTAATTGTTTAAATCTTTAACAAAATCTAATCATGTGACAAGAATGTGACTACGACATGAGCGTAAGAAAGAAAAATCGTTTACAATTTTCACCAATACACATTTGTCTCAAAATTTACATTAAATTATGACTATATTACGATAAAACGAAACATAAATTGTGAACGATTAAGAAGATGGATTATGGTTTTGTATAAATTGGAATCATGAAATTCTGTTTTTCATGGTAGCACAGTGTTCTGTCTATTCATCTTCATTTCTATTTGATTTCTTTGTCGCATTTTTTTTTAAAATTTATTTCAAAAACTTTATTTTCTTGCCTCTTCGTTTCAATCTTTAGCATATGAACACACATACATGTGTGTGTGTTTATCACGTAGGACAAAGTATATTGGTGGGAAACATGGACGATTTTTCATTGTTACCCTCATTTTTGTCATATTGACTGAATTTTGTTAAAAATTTAAAAATAAAGTAATAAAAAAAGAACACTGACACTTATGCAAGGATCAAAGTGGGCTTTGAGCAAAAATACAGGGGGTTGACTGTCACGATTTCATGTGTAGGGACTAAAGTGAGATTTGACCAGAAGTCCAGGTTTTAAAAAGCGGTCGCAACCGTTACGTAACGTCGTTACGTAAGGGTTGTGGTGGTTACCGCCACCCGTTACAGCCGCTTTTGCAGTATGATTGAGATTCACAGGGGTGTCGGTCGTAGTGGCTGCCGTAGTAGTCGTAACGGTGCCGTTATGGTCTGTTACGCACTGTTGCGTAACAGTTTTGAACTGCTTCTATAAAAAAAACACATAATAAAAAAAAAATGAAAATAGGAGAAGAGGGATAGAGAGAGAAGAGGGAAGATGGAGGGACAAGAGATAGAGAGAGAGAAGAGGGAAGATGAAGAACATATTATTGATTTGTTAAAACTATAAGACCTAGACTATTCTAGCCAGCTGCTCTCACTCAACCATTTTGTTTGTGTGTGTCTATCTATCTATATATTGTTTGATAATAATAATAATAATAATAATAATAATAATAATAATAATAACAAGTGTGGTCATTATCTATTTTGCTTGATTAAAATATATATATTTAGGTTCTTATTTATTCTCTTACTTTTGTCATTGTTTATTTAATATATAATAGTTAGTGATTGATTTTTTTGTAAAATATCTAAAAAAACATAACACCTATAATTATATATTTTATACATGTCAATTTTTTTTTATTAGTTTATTTTATTTTTATTTACAGGTTATCCAAAAAGAGAATGAATATTTAAGTGATCCAAATCAAAAAAAAAAAAAAAAATCTTTATAATTTATTTTTTAATTTTTATATGATTACATTAGCAAGTATAATTTATTTTTTTAAAACTATTCAAGTTAAAATTTGCGTATGCTTCCACAAGTATAATAATAATAAAAAATAATAATTTTACACGTTCAAGTTCAATATATATATATATTTTTTTTGTCATAAGCGTAATATGGATTTATGACATATAAAGTCATTAATTATTAAAATAAAATATAAAAAACTTGATTTTTAGTGATTTAAAAATATGAAATATATTGGATCATACTTAAAAATTTACAAAAATTGATCAATATTTATTTTAAAACCCAATAAATATGATTATGGAAAAAAAAAATATATGCGTATAGGTAAGTTTTTTTCAAATTGTGCGAAAAATAAAAAAATTCACGGTTTTGGTTACCGCAACCGTTACGCTACGGCTTTTACACCCCACAACCGTAACCACACCACTGCCACTGTTACGGCGACCGCAACCGCTTTTCAGAACTTTGCTAGAAATGCAAGGAGATAACTATTATGATTTGATGTGTAGAGGCCAAAGTGAGATTTGGTACAAAGTGTAAGGGCGCAAAGTGCAATTTACCTTTAAACTTTTATCAAATATGTCATTTTTAAAAAAAAAAAAAAAAAATGACAATGAGACATTTGTATGGGACATTTGTGCATTATTGTCTTAGGGTTTGTTTGGCATTTCCTAAAAAAGTACATTTATTTAGATAAGTGCGCTTATTTAGATCTCCATCTCTTTACTTTTCTACACACTTTTTCGTAAAAAGTAAAAAATGTAACAATGAAATATCATTTTAATGAGTGCATGATTGTCTTATTACGTTTTTAAATGTGGGTATATTTCATTTAGAAGATTTTAATGTGAGATAGAACTTATAGGTTGATAAGAACACTAATGAAATTAAGGGGTGGTTTGAGATAATCTAAATAAATGTACTTTTTGACTTTTTATAAAATATGAGTTGGGTATGGGTTGGGTTTGAAGTGATATGTTAGAGAGATGATGTGACTTAAATAAGATAGTGACTTTTTAACTTTTTTAAATCACGCCAAACAAGACCTAAATGGTCCATAAGTAATATATATAAGATTTATTAGTAAATGTCTCTTTATTAATTTATTTTGGCCTTTTTAGAATCTAAAATAAGGAGTTTTCTTAAGTGTGCAAGTGCACACCATGTACGTGTAAGGTGTAAATATAAGTATAAGGTGTAAGTATAAGTGTAAGGTGTAAGTGTAAGGTGTAAGGTGTAAGTGGGTTCCATATAGCGTGCAACTTCAAAAAAGGTGTAAGTGTAAGGTTTAATTTTTCACAAAAAGTGTAAGTGTAAGGTGTAAGTGTAAGGTATAAGGTGTAAGGTGTAAGTTGCATACCATAACTAAACCCCTAAAATAATAAAGGTGTTGAAAAGTTATCAAAGAAAATTCTTAATTTTTTTTAGTAAAAAACTTGATGTGACATTTAACTTTATTAGATGATTAAAAATAGCATAGTGATTTTTTTTTTAAAAATTATCCCGAATGCCCACTTATTGATGATTGTTCAGTCGACACAATTAATTTAAGCATTCACATCAAACGTGTCAATTTTATTTTACAAATAGGTTAAGCAACTAGTTGGTGACTAAATGGAATAATAGGATTAATGGTTTGTAAATTATAATTAGAATTTATTTTTTTCTTTTTTAATGTATTCATTTTGTTTCCCTTAACAGGGGAATGTGCAGGGGAGAAGCTGCAAGCAGAGGCAGTGGTGCAAGGGTGGAGTGTTGTTGGTAATGGTTTGGCTGACTGTTGCTGCTCTTGAGGATTACTGTTAGTGGGGTACTCTTTTTCAGTTTTGTTGCTTATTGTAACTTTGGGGGGCTTTGTTGGTTTGTTTCTGTATTGGTGGTTGTGCTTTCATTGGTTACTCACCAATTTGGGGCGGTATATATATATATATTTCGGTGTTAATATAATTGGAATGGTTTATTTAGGATGATGTTATTTGCACTCACTTTCTTTTATTGATATTGTATTATATTTTCATTAATAAAATTTCTTTTTATTAATAAAAAAAAATACATAATAATAAAATTCATAGAAGAGGGAAAAAAAATTAAAAATGGAGTCCCAAAATGGTGAAAATGTGCAGAGAACTAATTCGAATATTATGTGCACAAAGAATGCTTGTATTAGGGATTGGTGTTGCATTGTACCTTAGACCCTGTAATTAATCCAAAATATTAATACACATCTTTTTCTTTTTCTTTTTTTTGGATTTTTTTTTTCAGACTATTTTCTCAATTTAATGTCACTCTGTTTTTTGGTATTCGATTGCTTGTAGTAAAGGAATAAGTACGTACAAGTTAGCCTTTTGTGCACACGGGCCAACCACTTTATTTGTTTTATTGTTTTTCTTTTTTTTACGGTTCTTACTTTATTTTATTTTATTGGTTACATGGTGACTATGTGAGTAATATTAAATATGTTGAATAGACTATGTTGATAGAGAGGGATATAGTACTATTGACATATTTCGGTGCTAATATAGTTGATATGATTATGTGAGTGTTTGGGAGGTGGGTTTTTATGTAAATTTTTTCAGTTGTAGAATATTACTGGATAAAATTTTTTTAGTGTTTGGGAAGATAGTTAAGTTTTTTTGTGGTTGGATGTGATGTTTGTGAGAGAAAAAGTGAAATGATTATGAGATTGGATGTGATATTTTATTTGGATGTATTTTTTTTTTTTATTTTGTAAAAAGTTTATCTTTTAGTGAAAAAATCAAAAAAAATCCCAAACCCAAGTTCCTAAGATACTTTCTACACTTGACTCCCTCTCTTTATTGATAGTATATATATACTTGTACATTTCCATTTTATTAATAAAGTTTCTTTCTTTTGTTGATATAAAAAAAATAACACCGTTGACACCGAAAATTGAAAGAAACATACCACAAATATGGTGAAAACAACATTAGACATGAATACAACCACATAATACAAAGAAATACATTTTATGACAACATTCTTAACATGAATCACACCCACCATTCTGCAAATCTCATGAATACAATACCTCTAGCCATCTTGTTTAATGGTAACTAGACTGTTTAACAAGCAACCACCCTAGTCCTCATTATTTTTAATGGTTTTATTCAAACTGGAGCACCGTACAGAAAAGAAAATCTTTAACAATGTAGACTCAGCCCAAGCCAAATTGCATCCGACGTTCCTTCCATCCCATCATACATGTATTAGCTCAAAATTAGCAAGGATTCAAGTAAGCAGGGGGATCTAGCATACTTGTTTCGTTGGTGGTGCCATTCTTCACAATTAACACTGTATCCATACCCCAGCTAGAATGTCTTTCCAAATGACAGTGCATGAACCACACTCCTATAATAAAATTCAATATTGTATTAGTAATTTTTCCCCCTTACTGCATTAAATAATCCAATGCTGAGTAGTTTTCCATCTTTAGCAGCCCACTAATTAGATCAACTCAAATAATAAGATTATCAAAGAAGACATGGAAATGCGAAAGACACCTTATGAAACAAACATACCTGGATTATCAGCTCTAAATCTGATGGCAGCCCATCCATTTGTAGGGACCCCAACAGTGTTTACCTCTGGTGGATCAACCAGATTGTACCCTGTAGGGTCAGTTTCATTGTTAAAGTTTCCAAAACCAAAACCAACAAAATAAAAGCTGTAACCATGCAAATGCATCGGATGATTCTCTGCTGCATTCATCACATTAGTTGTTTGGAACACCATCTCCACAGTAGAATTGAACTCCACAACCTTAACCTTAGTCGCATTTAGCGGTGTCAAATAGTCATCAGACACATTGTTTGCCGTAAAATCGAAAAAATAAGGTGGTTGACTCGGAAAATCTTTGGTAAAAATCCCTTGAAGTTGGTTATGGTATGCTAGTAATACATCAACCTCTGGGGTCACAAAACTTATATTGTTCAAGCTTGCTGCTAGCCTATCACCATTGGGTCCATCACAAGAACTGTTGACACAAGGAAGTGTGTTCACTGAAATAGTTATATAGAGTTTTGTATCAACTGTTTGTGGGACATCAACTGGGTGCTCCTTGCTGTTTAAGGCCTTCATTTGACGGGTAAAATTCGTTACAGCGTCAATATCAGTATAATTAGGAAGGATAGGAAATGCAGGTGTTGATGGTGCTGTATAGTTTCCACTGTATTGAACTATTGCAGTTGTGGTGGTATTATCATAGGTAAGTCCTGCATATGCTCTTGCAGCCATATAATATTCACTTGGGGTCTGATTCGCAGTGATCAACACATCCATGGTTTGTCCAGGGGTTATCATGATATAGTCGGTATTTATAGGTTTGATGTAGGCACCATCCATTCCAACAACTGTGAGATTGTGTTGAGCTACCATAAAGAACATTTCTTCGTTCATAATTGAATTGATGATACGAAGAAGATAAGTCTTTCCATAATCAACCAATATTCTGAATGTTCCTGCGACATATGGATCGGGTTACATATGTAAAGTCCAAAACTAGTACCAGTGCAACTTGACATTTTAAACAACGAAAACAACCATAATTGGGATTCTGTTGTTGTGTATGTATATACCTGGTTTGGAACAATTGTACAAATCTCCAGGCTGGCCATTGATGGTGAAAGCATCCGACTGGTTGGGTTCGCCTCCACTTTCAAGTGCGGATTGAATTAACTCCATCACATCTCCCTTAAACCATGATGCTAAAATAGCAAAAGTAGAGTAATATGTAATTTATAATCTAAACATGCAGGATAAATGAAAAATTAACATGGAAGGCTTTGAAGCTAGATGAATCATTAACTGATTATAATTATGTCACCAAAGACCATAAAACATCAAAATTAGGGATAATTAGACAACATTACTAAAGTTCATGGAGAGTGTAAATTCCTATTAATACACAAGTTTTTGTGTGCATATTAGTGTGTGTGTGAGAGAGAGAGAGACATACCCAAAACAATGGGAAACTCTTCAGAAGGCTTAGAATATGGGTAAGTGGTTCCATTTGCAGGGTAGACAATGATGGGACCATGAACAGTGGCTCGAGACCAGTCACTATGGGCATGCCACCAAAGGGTACCTTCCTCCGTTGAGAATATTATCTCATAGCTGAAATTCGCTCCTGGTTGGATGGGGCATTGTGTGATATATTCTGGACCATCTGACCATGGATTTCTTGGTTGCTTTACTCCATGCCTATCAAAACATGATATTGTCAAACACAAATTTAGTTTTTCTTTTATTAACATTGAAGTCAAGAAACTAGGTGCTGGTTTAGTAAATAATTTTTAATGGCAATTTTGTCTTCTAAGATTTGTTGTTTCTAAAAATATTGGCGTATTCAAAAATGTTAAAAATAACATAAATATATATTTAAATTCTTGTAGACTAAAAGGACCTGAAAAATTAAACAACAAATTTAATAATTAAAAAAAATCTCAAATTTTTTTTATTTATTTATAAAATATGAGTTTTTAGCACTTGTCAAATAGAAGTAGGTTCTGTTTAAAAAAAGTAGCTTTTTTTACACAATTGTTAACCAATAAGTTCAAAGCAGACTATCTAAATATTTGTTTGATGGTTTGGCACCCTATAATAGTCAAAAAGTTTAAAAAATTGCTAAAAAATTTTAAAAACTAAAAACTATACAAAAAGTCAAAAATTTTATTTTTTCTTTATTTTTTGCGCCTTTTTTATATATAAAAGTCAAAAAAATCATCCAAAACATTAATTTTTTTAACCTACATTTTAGTCAAAAAAAATATATATATATTTATTTTCAAACCAACCCTTAAATAGTCAAAAATAAAACAAACTAAAATGTGCGTCTGTGTGTACTCGTCTATGAAAGAGGAAGAGAGATATATACCAATGAATGGTGACATTGTACTTCCCTTGATTTTGAACATTCACAATCAATTTTTCACCCTTGTGGACATGCAAAGTGGGTCCTGGAAAAGATCCATTGACTGTCAAGATATTCTTCGAGCTACATAACCTTGTATAGTTTGTTTCTTCCAGCTGCAAAAGAAAATTTATGCAAGTTAAATTAGATGTGCATTTGAAAAAATAAAAAGGTAAATTACAAATACATCCTTTGAAATTTTCTTAAAATACGAATTATTTTTTGTGGTTCTGGAAATTTTAAATATCTACTTGTTATAATTTTTTATTTTGCAGAATTAATAGAAAACATTAAACTCCTAACCACTCTTCAATGCAACAATAACATTATTAGAATTATTAATTAAAATATATTTATGATATTATTAAAAATATTAATTGAATTTGTGATTTATTAATAAAAAACGCCATTTATTAAGCGATTAGAAATTTAAAAGGACTAAATATAATTTTTAGAAACCATAGAGAATAATTCGTATTTTAAATAAATTTAAAAGATGTATTTAATTTATTCAAAATAAAAAGCAGTGACATTTGACTGGTTTTTGTATGGTTTGTCTATTAGATGGAAGCTTGGAGTGCTGGGTAAAAAAATTTTAAAAATTGTAATTAAAAATCAACCCTCTCTTTTTCTTTTTCTTTACCTTTTTTTTTTTATAAAAAAATTAAAAAATCAGTTAAAATAGATAGTTCCTGAAAAGCCCATAGTTTCTAATAAATTATGATTAGACATAAATACCAACTGTTTTATGTTTAATTTCATTAAAAATAAAGACAAATATTAACAAGTGTTTCCTATGCTTTGTTTAATGTTAGAATTGGTGCAAAAAGTGTTTTCAAAATGGTGAAAAAATTAAAAAGTGTTTAAAAAGGAATGAAAAATGTTATAAAATTAATGAAAAATATATTGGGTTCTAGTAGAACCATTGTACACTAATTTAATAGCAAAAAATGCATTTACGTTTTAATCTGCTAAAAATAAAAATAAAACACATGTTTAGTATCTATAAAATGTTTTACAAAAATATTTTCAAAAAAGTTAATCCTTTATTAAAAAGGTCAAAAAGACAGTAAACCGTTTGTAATCAAACTAAGAAAAATGTCATATCAACTTCTTTTACTTAAAAAAAAAAAAATTTTTTTTGGACAACTTTCCAAACTCATATTTATTTTTTCAACGGTGCTAGGGACCCAGTGGGGCACCCCTAGTTTTTTTTCATCGGTCAGTCTGTTATTATTATTTTTTCTTAAAAAAACAGTTTGGAAATCCAAAAAATGGGTTCTGACTTTTGTTCGTAATGCATGTGCGGTGATGATTGAAAAAATGTATTGTAAAATCAATTTATAAAATAAATTTAAATTACATATTAAAAATTTTAAATATAATTTTTGAATTTGTAACATCTCTCTTTTTGAAAAAATAAAAAAAAGAAATGATACATTCTTATAATTTTAACGATAATGCTACGTAACTCAAATTTTATGGCTCAAAAGTGGCTCAAATAGCTAAAACGACGTCGTTTTGAGTACAGAACAATATAAAAATGGCCAAAACGACGTCGTTTTGGCCATTTGAATCACTTTTGAGCCACAAAATTTGAGCTACGAGACATTTTCCTAATTTTAAAATTCTAAACATATCTCTAATGATTTGACAATGAAAAAAAAAAGACACAAAAATCAAGAATGATAGAAAGTTCTAATTTTAGAGTTCTAAAAGAGCTATAGTGATGTGATAAGAGAAAACAAAAAAACGAAAAACAAAAATATAGACACACATCACATCACATGTAGATCTCACTCCCTGTCACATTACTAAAATTCTCTTTAGAACTCTAAAATTAAAATTACACATCATTATGAGACTCACACACCATTAAAGCTCCCTTAAATTTTTCCGTTAGAGCTCTCAATTTAAAAAAAAAAAAAAAAAAAAAAAAAAAAAAAAAAAAAAAATCAACTCGCTATTATAGTGGAGCCACTGGTGAAAGTACTCACAACCCAGTGGACAGTACGGAGGGTCTGAGCCATAGAAGGAACAACAAACACATTCAAAACCAAAAACCCTAAAAACGCCAACTTCAAACTCATCTTCATCAACTCCATATTTTTTTTACTATAGATCAGAATGAGACACACACACTTGTTTCTGGTTTGGAGTGCTCTTTAATCGATCCACCAATGGCCCTTTTTATAGCCTTGATTTTCGGTGCACTATGAGAGAGGAGGACTTGTTTTCCCCCATTCTTTCCACGTTTAATTGAAGGGAAATTATAGACTATTACACATTCATTCACTGCAAAACAAAGTGAATATAAAAAAGAAAAAGGACAAAGCTACCTACCCCAAAGCTATACTGACAGCTTGTGTGGTAACGTTTACAAAATACTCCTTTTATTTATTAAATATATATATATACATGTATATGAAACATGTTTATATTTAATAAAAATTAAAGTCAAAACATGCAAATAAGTGAGGGGGGTGCCCGGAAGTGGTTGTCAAGTTTTCAAGATTGGTGGAAGGAAGTGGTTTTAAGCAAGAGATAGGAGGCAAAGGTGGTTGTTGATTGTCAGAAATAATAGACAAAAATAATTGTTAGCTGTCAGAAGTGGTTGTAAGATGTGATTTTATTATAGAGATTGTCAGTGACAGTAGTCGGATGTGATCTGCAGATAGGTAGCGGGTGGTGGCAAGGGGGAGAAAGAAATAAAAATTTATTTTTTAAACTATTTATAGCTTTTTTTATTATAAAAATAGAAACCAAACTAATTTTTATTTACACTTCCTAAAATTTTTGTAAAGTTAAATAGAAAATTGTAAAATTAAGGTGTCATTTGATAAAATTGACAGTTTACTATTTTTATTTAAGAGAAATTAAACATGTATATATTTGTTTTTAGTAAAAATGAAAATAAAAAACATGTTTGGAATATATGAATTTTAAAATATTATTAAAAAAATGTAAAGATATGATCGACTATAGCAAGTGGCTAAAGGTAGTCACGATAGTAACTGTATATTGTTGGTCACCAAAGGTGCTAGCTAGTGGATGTCGATGGTCGAAGATAATGGCCGGAGACGGTAATCAAAGGTGGTTCTCGTCAGTGGGAGGTGAATAGTTATAGCTAGAGATGGTTGTTGGTTACGAATAGTTGGAGGAAGTCACTGGCTACGATAACCAATGGTGGTGATGCTCGGTGTTTGAAGACTAGAGGCACTACAAGTAAAAGCGTGTATGGCGACTAAAAATTTATTTTTCGTTGAAAGTTGTATAATTGGCGACTAAAATGGATTTAGTCGCCAAAATTGAAACCTTTTTGCCGAGTAAAGTAGTTTAGTCGACGAATACCAAGCTTTTAGCGACTAAAAGGCAGTTTAGTCGCCGAATGTAGGGGTTTTAGCGACTAAAATAATTTAGTAGCCTAATGTGATGGTTTTGGCGACTAAAAAACATTTTAGTCGCCAATTATAGGTGTTTTTCCGACTAAAAAAAGATTAGTCGCTGAAAATGAAGGTTTTTGGCTACAAAAAAAAAGAAGCTAAAATAAAGGAATTGGCGACTAAAATTCAGTTTAGTAGCCAAAGGAGACATTTTTGGCGACTAAAACAGATTTAGTCGCCAAAACTACTATTTTTAATTTCAACTTGTTTTTTTATAGACAAAAAAATAATTAGTAGCCCAAAAATCATAGAATTGGCGACTAAATAATGGATTTAGTCGCCAAAAATGGCCTAAATTTTTTTTTAATAAATAATTTATTTTTTACATAAATTATATTGAATTAAAATAATTATATTTATATATATTGTTTTGTATTAATACCGTCAATATATTATATAAATAATATATATTGCAAATATATTCATGTGATGTTGTAGTGGCATAGTGGAGGGAGTGTGTTGCAAAAAAGGTTGCAATGTGGGACGGTTGGGCACGGTTCGAAACTCAGAAAAATCAAAAAAAGTGATTTTTTTTTTTTTTCCGATGGAACACCTTTGGCGACTAAAATATTAGTCGCCAAAAGTCTTGATTTTGGCGACTAAGCCGTTTAGTCGGCGATTGATTGAGTATTGGCGACTAAATTATTAGTCGGTAAATGTATGATTTTCAAAAGGCTAAAACACTTTGGCGACTAACATTTTAGTCGTGAAAGACCTTTTTTGGCGATTAAAAAATATTAGTCGCCAATGCCTCCGCCGACACCGTATGCGTGACAAATGTGGCGACTAAAGAATTTTGTCGGGGAAAGTCAAATTTCGACTTTCGGCGACTAAAAACAGACTTTTGGCGACTAAAAATTTAGTCGCCAAAAGTAATTTTTCTTGTAGTGAGACAGTGAGAAGAGGAATGAACGGCAAAATTTTGTTAACTAATGAAATCAACTTTTTGAAGTCACAAGAATTTAGCGAATTTTGTAAATTGTTTATAGCTTTTGAAAAAAAAAAAAAAAAACCTTGTAGTTATAGATTTCAAATTTTTTTTTTTTTTTTTGTAAATATAAAGATAAAATTATAGATATATAAGTGTTATCAAATAGACAATAAATGCTACCAAACGATCTCTTAGTGCTCTAGAATACAAATAATAAAATTACTAATCTTTTTTTTTTATATTTTTTATCAGTAAAAACAAAACTTAATTGATAAAAGAGGCAAACTAATCTTTTTGATAATGTAAACTTTTAAATAAGGTGTGACTACCAATTTTAACATAATATTTTAACAAACAACAGATCTTGTGTTTCAATCTCATTACCTATTCAATAATTATATATTCAACTTGTTTATAAGAAAGAGTGATCACACGTCAGAGGACTTGTTGAAAATACAAATAATAACGTTTACATCTCTCTATTATAACTTTGTTCAAATCTCATTGCTTATTTGATATTTAAAATATATGCATGTATGCAACTATCCTATGAGAGAGCCAAACCACATGTGAGATGGTGTGTGGAACATACAAATAATAAAGTTAATCTCTCTAATCATTTAAAATTTTAATTAAAGAAAAAATTGATGATAAATTTAATTTAAGGGAGATATAAAACATTTGGTTTAGTAGATATTTTTTATTAGTGAGAGAATCCTTTTGTTGAGACTAAAGTTACATTTGCGTATGAGATTAAAGTTATAATTAAAATTTTGATTATATAATTATATATATACAATACATATAAATATACTAAAAAAAGGTGAATATTTTACCAAAATATTTATATAAATATACTATCTATAGTTAACTATTACTTTCATATATATTTTTTAAATATATAAATAACATATTTATCTTGTTTTTTTTTATATATATTTTTATATTATTTAATATATAAATAATAAATGTTAAACGAGTAAGCTAACGAGTCGAGATTACATGCCGAGTTTTAGCATGTTTATGTTTATATATTAAAAATTTAATGAGCTTGAGCTTAAACACAAAAAAAAAATTAACGAATTAAATTCGAATGAGCTCTTACCAAATTGAGTTCAAACTTATTCATAAACAACTCTTTTCGTTTGCAGCTTCACCAAAACGCCTCCTCTCTCTCTCTCTCACTCTCTCTCTATAGACCCCCAACTTCTTTCTCTTTCTTTCTATTTTCTCTCACTGTCTACTCTACTACCCTCAATAAACCAAAAGCTTACCCATATCCTTTGATCCCTGAACCTGGATCTCTCTATTATTCCTTACTAAATGGAATTATTTTATCTGTATATGTATATCTCTATTTTATATAATAAAAAATGAATCCAAGAAGAGGCTGAGGTTTAGATAGTACAAAATATTAGAGAGAGAAAACTAATTTTGTTGGTTCTTTTTGAAAATTTTCATTTTTGAGTGAAAAGGGGAATTTTAGATGGAAAAATTTGAAGTTGTAGAGGTAATGAGTAACAGTGTTGGCAATATGATTGGTGGTTGAAGATAATAGCATGTTTTATATTGCTGTGATGGCTTTGCTAATGATATGGGTTTATTGTGCAGAAATTAGTTGAAAGAAAATTAATTAGTGTGTTTGGTTTGAGTTTTTTGGATTAAATTTTTTGAAATTTGAGTTTTTTAGTTTTCATGTTTTTTTATTATTAGTGAATATTTTTAAAATTTAAAACATTTTTTTTAACTTTTTTAGATGCATCTTACTTAGATATATCTAAAAAGTAAAAAAATTGTAAAAAAATATTTTAAAAATTTAATAAATACATAAAAATACAAAAAAAAAAATGTACTGAATTCTTGTATTTTTTTGTATTTTTGGTATTTAGTGAATTTTTAAAAAGTTTTTTTCATAATTTTTTTTACTTTTTAAGTATACTTAGGTAGGTTTAAAAAGTAGGTTTAAAAAGTAAAAAATTACTTAAAATATTAAAAAAATTCAATAAAAATAAAAAAATATAAAAAATAAGAAAATAATTTTTTTTAAATTTTTTTAAAAAAAAACTATAACCAAGCAAAGTAAATATTACTATAATGTTGGGCAGAGGATGCGGCCGATGGCCTGTTATAATGGTGGCTGGCCATTCGAGCTTGTAAGAAGAAAAATGAAGAATTAATGAGCGAGAAAGAGAGAAATGATGAAGGAAGAGATGCAAATGGATTTGCATACATTTTTTTTTTTTTTTTTAAACAGTTTGGAAAGGGAGGATTTAACTAGGGTTAAATCTTGAATATGATGGCCACTTTACTTTTTGTCTTTTGTGATGTGGCTGGAGAGTGGCTTTTCCTATGAAATGGCTCGGTTCTCAAATCTTCAAACCTTTGGCCTCATGAATGGAACTTTGGCATGTTGGTGATTCGAGCGGAGGACATGGGTTGCTTGGGTTATTTTAAATAAGTATATTTTTTTATCTTTTGAATTAAAAAGTTGAGAATAAAAGATAGATGTATAGGTTAATTTTTTGACATTTTATAAAAAAAAATGTGTATTAAAAAATTGTATAAATAAATGTATGAGAGAAGTTAGTGAATTAGCCCGTACAGTTTGAGCAATAATGTAGTAGGGTGGTTAGGAGATGGGAAATGATTGTCTCTTTTTCGGGCGTGAATTGGACGGTTTTGTTTGGCCCGTGGAGGCCCACCACGGGTTCCGTTTTGCTAATCGGAATCGTGCAATATATAGAACTCGTCGAGTACTATATGCAGGTAAAAAATCACGTTGATTGGATATCGATAGCTATCTGATCGTGTTAATTTTTTTGTCAACTGTTAACTATAATACCATCCATTGTTTATACAAAACTTTGATCATGTAGTTAACGATATCCGATTAACGTGAATTTTTATTGGCATATAGTACTGGACGATTTCTACATATTGAACGGTTTGGATTATCAAAAAGGATCCACGGTGAGCCCCCACAGGCCTAATATTACCATCTAACTTAGTGAATATATATATGTAATTTTTTTTTTGGATTCTTTCACTGTACTTTCCTTAATTTCATGTTAGTATCTAGAGTGGTGTAAAGTTTGTTTATATTAAAATATTATGTATATTAATTTTTTTATATTTTTAATTTGTAAATAGTGATTACTTTTTTGCTCTTTTTTTTTTGTTTTTGGTAACTTTTTGACCTTTTGGATTTTTTTAAACACCCCAATCCAGGCCTTAGCTTTTACAGTGCTATCTAAAACTTATGAATAATGATAGAGAGTTTTAATTTTAGAATTTTAATGAGAATTCTAATGATGTGATAAGAGAGAATATATATATATATATAATTATATATATCACATCACATGTGGACCCCACTCAATGTCACATCATTATAGTTCTTTTTAGAGTTTTAAAAATTAAAATTCTTAATCTTTATTTAAATCTTATATTCTGTTTTGAATAAAGATTGAGACCTTTAGAAAAGGAGCTCTAAAGAGAGCTATAATAGTGAGTCTCACTATATGATGTGATGTTTTGGTCTGTGTTTTTTTTTTTTTTTTTTTTTTTAATTTTTTGCTTTGCCCCATTAGTAGAGCTCTATTGTTAGAGCTCTGAATCAGTGCTAATCTTTTTTATATCCTTTCATAAATTTTTAGAGCAGTGATAGAGCTATTATTTTTAGGGCAGTGAGATAGCTCTAATTTGATAGATAGCTCTCATTAGAACTCTAAATGGAACTCTACTAAGTTGGCAGTTAAAAAAAAAAAAAAAAAAGTTAAAATATCACACCATAAGTGAGTCCCACCCCATTACAGCTCTCTTTTTAGAGTTTCAAAATATTTTTGAAATTTTTATTTAAATTCTTAATTCAAACACATTCTAACATAATATTTGATTGGCTGCAATAAAAGTGAAATGAATTATTTAATTTCTTTTTTTTTTCTTGTTAAAAAAAATTAAATAATTATTTCTTAACCTTTTCATGAAATAATTATGCCCCTGTAATAATGAATGATGATTATATTCATAGTACATTTTTATAAATTATTTTTAATAAATTAAATGTAATAATCAATTACATTTCGCATTTTCATCATTTCAATGAATTAAACACCACAAAAAAGATAAAAGCTTCAAAGTTAAATCATTTATTCAAAGTTGGTATCCAATTTTGGTAACGTTGTTAAAAGTTAATTTTTTAACATTTTAGTTTTTTTTGAATTATATCATTTTTTTTTTTACTTCTTTTACATATTTTTACAAAATACCAAAAAAAATAAAAAATAAAATTATCTTTCAACTTACTTTTCAAAATAGACCATGTATCCTTGTTGAATCACAAGTGAACACTCAAACCTCAAAACCTTAGATTGTCTCAAGGACAACTGGACCAGGCTGGGTTTGGCCAATGATTGTATGGTTTCATTAGTTACTTTAGTCAGATGATATTTGTCTAACAAATTACACGAATTACATTCAAAATTATATTGTTTGTTAATTACTAAAATATAATTTTAGTCCCTAAAATACATGTTATTTGTCATTTTAATCCCTTAAGTTTTAATTTGGTTTTATTTCCAACGCTCGCCTAAATTAATAACAAGAATATAAATAAAAGACAATTTTTTTTTATCGGCAAAAAGATACTTTATTGATGGAATAAAATAAGTACAAGGTATTAGACAGATTACATCAATAAAGAAAAGGGAAGTGCAAAAGTATCACAATGAACTAAATGATCCCAACTAGATTGACACCACAAAGTTCATCCTATCATTTGCTAGCACCTCAAAGTTGGTGAGAGACCAATGCGGACACACCATAGAGCACCAATACAGACCAAAATACAGAATTGAAACACAGCCCAAACTCGACCTCATTTTGAAGGCCTTGAGCTCCTATTGCTAGCATAATTTCCATCCATATAGAGAAGCTCCTAACCTCAAGCAAATCATGCAGCTTTAAACACCTAAAAGCAACACCAAAACTGACTTGGAGTACCAGCAGTAGAGACAGTTTTGATCTCTACAACATGTGCTTCTTGGTATTTTAGTCCCTTAAATTTTAATTTTTGTCATTTTTGTTTTTAAAATTGTCAATTTGATACAATTTCATTCTATCTCCAATGCCCGCCTACATTATCAGTGCAATTTAGGTGGCTTAACTCAAGCCTAGATCAATTTTTTTTGGGCTTGAGTAAAATATTTTTGAATTTGGTACAAGTTTGGATAAAAATTTAGAAGTTTGAATTAAATTTAGGCAAAACCTGAGCAACTCGAAACTCGAATTATATATAAATATAGCAAAATATTATACATATAAATTATTAACCATTGGATAATGTTAAAATAATTTAGATTGTTAGATCATATTGAATATATATATATATATACAAGTAACACAACACAAAATTGATACGGTACAATAGAATATATATTCAAGATAAATAGACATGTGGCATAATATGATTGGAGTTAGGATTAAACTAACTCAGATTGACAACTTGGAGAATCAAAATGATAAAAATTAGAACTTAAGAGACTAAAATGATAAGAAATGCATATCATTTATCCATGCTGTTCTTGTTATCAATATAGACAGATGTTAGAGTAAGGATCAAATTGACTCAAATTGACAATTTTGATGACCAAAATGACAAAATTAAAACTTAAGAGATTAAAATGAAAAAAGAAAGCATAATTTAAGAATTAAAATTGTCTTTTATCCTTACTTTTTAGATAAATGTATTTTAAAATTTGATCAAGTTGAGTTTTGATATATATAATTTTCTCATAAGGCTTTATAAAATGATTTATTTGAATTATTGAGATGGGTTTAGAATTAACCCACAATGAACCAGGCTAGATAACTCGGACAACTAGAAACAATCCAATCCTACCACAGACAAAAGAGGGCAAATTACATTAGTGATCCTTACATTTTGTCCCTTATGTCATTTTGGTATTTACATTTTCAATTAGCTCATTTTGACCATTAAATTTAGATTTTATGTCAATTTGGTTCAATTGATAATGCGGTTAGTGTTTTTGACAGAAAATTGTCTTTAAATTGGTTGAGATTTGTTGGGAAAAAATGGGTTTTGGTAAACTTTAATGAGAAACTAAAGTAGGTCCCAACCATTGGTTGAGGTGGGATTAAATAGGTTTAGATTCTTTGTAACAAGGTCTTTACACCACAAAAAAATGGCCAAAAATCATTAAGAATTGAATGAGAAATTGTCTCATAAAGTTGGCCTCATAAATGAGGTATTGGGAATTGTGTATAACTACCAATTCCACATTAATTGTAAAGGAAAAATTTGATCGGTATTTAAGCCTCAAGATTTTGAGAAGAGCATGAGTCCTTTGGGGCATCCAAATTTTCCGAAGGAAAGGAGGCATGGATGCTTTAAGGATGGGCTTAGGCCAAGATTATGGTCCAAGTTGGTTATGGCAAAATTGCCACACGCGCGCGCCGCCTGCCTGCCCGGACCGGGCCGGATCTGAGTCCGTGATCCGTGGGTCGTGGATCTTGAGGATTGGGGCTTGAAGGAATGGGTTAGGTTTGGGTTGGGTTGGATTAGTGGTCCACCAACTTATTCTTTTTGGGCCAGGTCTATTGCAGGCCCAAGTCTATTGCAGAAATATATATATATATATATACATATGTGTATATTGTATGTAACTCACACTTTGAATTCCCATCAGTTTTGTGCATTACTCCAGCAGTTTTGCAGGAGTAATGGTCTCCATTAGTGGCCAGCCTTGATGGCTAGAGACTCATTCTCTCTCCCCCATTGTGTATAAGGGGAGACCCATTTCCTTTGGTTTGTTACAGAAGTTTTTGCTATCCAATCATATTGGTACAGAAGTTTTTGCTTTCCAATTATATAATCAATTTGCTTACTAGTATAATAATCCTTCATGTGTGAGAGAGAGTGCTACCATTGTCGGTTCGCCAAGCTAACAGAATGTGCTTCTACGTTAGCCAATTTGTCATGACCTGAACCTGCCCCCATATATTAAGGTCATAACCGGCCAGTAATCAAGAGATTATCTACGGCCTCAAACCAAACAAGACATATCTTATTAGAGTTAAGGGGCCAAACGGAAGCAAAACTTAAAACTTTGTCCATAGAGCTATGCTTACATGGCATAACAAAATTGATTCAAAAACATTTTATAATAACTTACACACATACATAAAGTGAATCCATATCCAGGAACTTCAGTTATACAGTCAGCCAAAAAAAACTCATATACGAAAGTGATTCAATGTTTTCGTCGACATAGTAAAAATACAATAAAGGAACAAAAGGGCAAAAACTAGTCTCTTGTGTGAGACATATGGGCTGACTCCTCAAAACTGTAGCTGCTTCTTACATATGTCACTGGGGCTGGGTTTGAACATCTCTTGGCTCACCTACAGACACATGAATGAGGGTGAGTGAAAACCCAGTGAATAATATCAAGTAAAGAAAATACATGAACAAACTTTGAAACAGTCACATCAGACGGCCTTGGGCCCAATCCATGTTTCTATCTAATGTATCAAACGACTAAAGTTCTAGACGTATCAAACGGCCTCGGGCCCAATTTACTCATACCCGATGGCCTTTAGTCCATTTATTCATGTCCAACGGCCTTTGGCCCAGTCGTTCATGTCAAACAACCTTTGGCCAGTCATTCATGTCAAACGACCTTTGGCCTAATCATCCATGTCAAATGGCCTTTGGCCCAATCATTCATGTCAAACGGCCTTTGGCCCAACCATTCATGTCAAACGGCATTTGGTCCAATCAATCGTATCAAACGGCCCTTGGCCCGATTGTTCAACATAACAAATATTTGTCCACAATTCAGATTAGCAAGCTTATAAGTCTTATATACAAATAAGCAATAGGACAAATAATATACTTCAAAATATCTTTACTAAGATATTACTCACAGTGATCTACTGGAAAATTTGCCCTTAAGCTTGACCCTACACAATACATAACACATATATGGGTCATAAACGATTCAATCCGTTCTTAATTCATACATCCCTCTTAGGCTTCATTCTTATCCCTTTTAATTCATTTGTAATGCTTAATGCATGCCTAAGGGTGCTTAGAAGTGGAAAAGAACGAAAAACAAAACTCAATTCAACTTTACAAAATTTCTGAAACAGGGTTCCCCGCTCAAGCGCAGGTTTCCCCACTCGAGCGGACCCCCTTTTGTCTGCAAAAGTATTAGTTGCCTCATATTTACGCTCGAGCGTGACTTCGGACGCTCGAGTTGAGGGTCGACATATGTGACTCACGCTTGAGCGTGCATATCCTCGCTCGAGCGGACATCAATGTCTGCAAAAATTCTGGGAGCTCACATTTCACGCTCGAATGACGGTTCCCCCGCTCGAGCGGACTTCATGAATTATGGGTTTTCCAGAACTGTTCTTGAAGCTCAAACTCGAACCTCAAAGGTCCAAAACTCATGATTTTGGTTCAAAACATACAAATACATTATACCACATGAGAATATAAGTGTATGGGACCGAATTGTTCAAAATCACAATCTCATTCTCAAATAAATCCTCATTTCTTTTGTATGATCAAACCCATACATTCAAACTTCATCCAAATTTCATATCTTTGCCAATTCAACATGCATGTTAGTCTTTGACCCCAATTCCATTTCAAATAGCACAAATGATGCTCATAACCATGAAAATTAACAAAACTATGCTTGCATGTATGCTTTAATACTTATATTCCCATATTCAACTTTATACATGCTTGATTATGCAAAATCATGGTAATTCTATACATGCATGTGCATATTAACTTCAAATTTATCAATTATAACACAATTCTTGCTCTTGGTCAGTTATTCTTTTTGAAATCATATGGTTACAAACTCAAACCCATGAATTAAGGGTTGGTTACTCACCTAGGAGTTTCAATTCTTGAGTGTAGCTTCCAAATTCACAAATCTTGAGCCAAAATGCACAAAGATGTCTTCTCTCTCTCTCAAAGTTGGTTCTCTCTCTCTCTCTCTAGAGAGCTAATCTCAACCAAAATGATTTCAAAAGGAGGAATTAAGTGTAATAAGGCCCTTATATATGTGTGCCTAATCAAATTTGATTAAGGCTAAGCAATTGAGCTTAATTTAATCGTTCTGAATCTAATTATTTCATTCTGAATCAATTTTCAATTAAATTTCACCATAGGTTCTAAAAATTACACTAATCACAATGGTGTGATCAATTTCAGTTTCTATGGCCGATAAGGCCTCCAATTTTCAGTTTATAACAGTAAGTTGAATAGATTTTCCTACGGTGAACAGATAGAAATTCAAAACCACATATAATCACATAAACGACACTCACAATTATATTAAACACGTGATCACAAGCATAATTAAGATTAATTAGCATAATACGGAACGTGGTTATCACACAATTTAAGCCATCTTATCTTGGGAGATAGAAGTCGACGTTCCTCCAGCACTCACGGTGAGGCGGCTAATCTGTTTTAAGGTCACTGTGGTATCACACATAATTTGGTTTGATTCCTCGTCTTACAGTATATTGTGTGACATGTATTTCTATATTATACTCTACAATGTAATATGGATTTATTCATTATTCTATTATTTAATTTAACAAATCATGAATCTTTTTATTTTGTTTATTGTACAATTTTTACAACAAACTTAAAACATATTAATGTTTCTCATTAGAAAAATATATTCATATAAGATAAATTTATTCTATGGCATAGTTGTAGTAGATACTAAATTAATTATTTTTCCGAAATCTGCTTCGATAATTGCATAAGAAATTGAATTACTTGTTGATACTACTTTGTTCATTTTCGAGAATAGGCCACTGTGTTGTATAGCAAAGGAGGCCACTGTTATGTTTAGTAAACTAATAAAATAAGGATTGGAAAACGGTTGGTTGGTGTTGAATGCATGATCAAGATATTTGTGTACATATATTGTTGCTTGTATTAATCCTTCATTATAATAAAATACATAATTATAGATAGATGCATATTATTGATTGCCATACCACCAAAACCAATTTTCTATGTATATGCAAATTGCATGTTTCAGATTCAATTAGTTTACATGTCACTGCGTTTGTATGCTACTGTTGCAAGTCCATCTATTTAATAATTCACTAATTGAGTTATAATTTGTTGTTTAGGTTATTTAAATAAACAAATAATTTTTCCATGCCTTGCAATTCTAGATCCTTATCATAATTTACATGCTTCTAGTTCTATAATAAAATTTGCATGTTAAATTGCTTATAGTTGTGTAGAAATATTTACATGAAACTTGCCTCCTAAAACTATATGCTCCTAATTAGTTTCTAGTTTCAATTATAAACAATATGTTCAATAACTACTACATTTTAGTTTAATTCACATGCTTATTATTTCCTATAATTTTCATATTCTTTATTTTCTAGATTGTGGTATAGGTTACATGATTTTAATTGCTATAATTATTTACATGTTTAAATTCATCTATAATTCATGCCAATTGATTTTAATTTAATTTTCTTCTCTAAATTTATGTACATGATTATTGTGTTATAATTTCCAATATCTTTTTTCAATTAATTTAGTTTTAATTTATTTGGGAGTTATAAGTTTAAATGTTTATTGTGAATTACTTTCATTAATAAATCATGACTATTGAATTTTAATTTAAAGTTTGAATTTAATCTTGGAGTTACAACAATTTTAATTTAAAGTTTGAATTTAACTTTGGAGTTACAAATTTTATTTTTAAAATTGTACATTTAGTTTTGAAGTTTTATTTGTGTAACTTATATTGCATTTTTTTAAAATTTTACTTATTTGTGCTATTCATGATAGTGCTAGGAGGGTTAAGTACAAGTTTTTTTATTTAGTTGCTTTGTATTATTTTGTGCTTTCCTACTAACTTTGTTTGTAGGCATACCAATGCAAAAGGAAATAGAAAAAAAAAAAAAAAAACCAAAACTAAATGAATAGATTTGAGTTGCACAAACAAAATTTATGGGCTATTTAATTTAAGCATTTTTTGCTTGAGATTTGTTTGGTTTGTTTACCAAGTTATAAAAGCAAGTTTTATTTGCTCATTTTGTTATAGCAATTCTTAAATTGCATATAACTATTGAACCTTGGTTTGTGTTAACCTAGGTCATCCCTTGGAAAACTTAACTCTAAAAATTGTTTCTCACGGACTAGGAGTCAATATGCTCTTGAAAGTATTGTCAAAAGGTTAATTGAGTTTTAAGTGGGATCGACGTGACCCCTTCAGTCTTCCTCGGAACATTCTTGACCATGTTCGATTCTAGGTTTAATGATGAGACTAATTTTGAATTAACTTTTCAACGATGGGATTTTCTAGTGTTAAGTTTAATTTCTGAAAATACAGAAAGCGATATTCTGGTGTAATTTTCTAAATGGCAAATTGCCACCGATGCTACCATCGCATCGCTAATGTTGGTGGGGATTCAACTCGGGCAATCGGGTTGCTAACCCTCATCTTGTGACCTTTGTGGTCAACCCTTGTGTTAGTCTGGTTGTTCCGAGTGGACCACTCAATCATCATGAGCACCCAGAGAAATTTGCTAGGGTGAACTTTAAGAAATGGCAGCAAAAGATGTTGTTCTACTTGACCATGCTGAACCTTGCCAAGGATTTGAGCGAAGATCCTCCAGCCGTGGCAGAGAATGAGCCAGACAGGTAGAAAGTCATGGCAATTGGCACATAGAAGCAGACAGACTATCTTTGCTGGAGCTATGTGTTGAACAGCTTGGCAGACTCACTATATAGTGTGTTTTGTGCCAAGAGCTCAGCAAAGGAGTTATGGAAATCTTTAGACAAGAAATACAAAACTGAAGAAGCTGGGGCAAAGAAATTTATTGTTGGCCGGTTCCTGGACTTTAAAATGATTGATTAAAAAACTGTGATAAGCCAAGTCCAAGAGTTCCAAGTGATCTTGCATGAGATTCATGCTGAAGGGATGCCGTTGAACGAGTCATTCTAAGTTGTTGTGATCATTGAGAAACTTCCCAATGATTGGAAGGACTTCAAGAACTACCTGAAGCATAAGCACAAGGAAATGTCCATTGAAGAACTGATTGTTCGATTCCGAATTGAGGAGGATAATAGAAAGAAAAGAGAGAGTACCTCTTCTGTGAAGGCCAATGTCATTGATCATGGAAAATCTTCTAAGGTGAGGAAGAAGCCTCCTGTGAACAAGGGCTCAAAGTTAGAGCCAAGGGGTGGTGTTGCAAAGAAGCCGGCATACAAGCTGCAAAAACCTGGTTATTGGTTCTAAGGAAAGTGCTATAACTGTGGTAGCGAGGGGCATTGGACTAGTGACTGCTGCAAGTAGAAGAAGCCATACAAGACCAAACCTTGTGCTCACATGGCAGATATACAAGAGTACTCCCATGAGGAGGATGACATACACTTGTCTGCCGTTGTCTCTGAGGTGAATCTAGTGGGTTCAAACCCAAGAGAAAGATGGATTGATACTGAGGCTACACGCCACATCTGGTAAGAGAAGAAGCTGTTTATAACTTTCGAGCTGGTTACAAATGGTGAGAAGTTGTTTATGGGAAACTCTGCTATCTCGATTGTTGAGGGGAAAGGCAAGGTGGTTCTGAAGTTATAACGCCCCAAATTTCTAGCCAAAATGATAATACAACAATCATGGCTCTTTCAAAGAAAACCGAATATAAATCTCCAAACGTACATTACATGATGCAATAGTTCTTCATGCAACAATACATTAATCTAACAAGTAAATAAACAAATAAATACCCCCAAAGGGGTTTACAAGTTTCCAAGGCTTGAGCCTAGTTACATAAAACGGTTATTCAAACCCACAAAAACACAGCCCTTGGCTTACACACAGAGTCACTGCAAAATGAGAGCATTATACTCCCAACACACATACTTCCACGTCTCTAGTTGGGTGGGATCACCACATCTTTTCCTGCACAAAAATCCCGTAGGGTGAGCATAAAGCCCAGTAGGAATTTCTTAGCAAAGTATATACATTTTATACAAGTCTCAAGAGATGAAATGTACATGCCATGCTATGCTCTTTTGGAAGATAAATCACATTTTCATCTTTTGAAAACCATCATGCTCAATGATATCATGCAATTTCAATTGTTCAAAACTTAACAATTTATTTCAAGGGTGGTAAATACGATTCTAGTAATCCCTAGGTCGGTATCTGCAAGTAGACTATACAAGTACTACCAATTTGTCATTTTTACCAACATTGACTGGAAGACTCGGCACTTATAATCATTTTTACCAAGATAACTAGAAGGCTCGACACCTATTCAATTTCATCTGCACCACCTATCAAGACTTACCACCGTATTTACCCCAAAACCAATTCATGAAAACTTGTTTCTCAACATTCTTTTCTCAATGCAAGTTTTCAAATCAACTTTCAAAGTTTAATGTAATCAAATGAATTGATATGCCAATAACACAAGATGAATATAAATACTTTTATTCCAATTTATCATCCAAGAAATAACACAATTCCTTCTTCTCAAGTATCCTTAATAATTAGTCATTTCAAGACTATTTCAACGTTTTGAACAATAATTTCCAAAATGAACAACAATTCTCATGTTCCCTGAAATTCATCATTTATATAAATATAAATAAGAAATTTTCCAAATATCCATTTATTTTGACACACAAAATAAATACAACAATATCATTCATGAATTTTCAGTCTCTTTAAAAAAAAAATCTCCAAATTTTAGGTTTTCTCACCAAAACTATACAACTCAAATCTTTTGAAAGAAAACTTTTCAAAATCATCTTTTCTTCAATCAACGAAGATCAAAACTCATAAGATCATTTTAAAAGAACAAGAGACAAACCCACTTTCAAAATCGCTCAACTTCTTGAATTAACAATCAATTTTCAAAGCTATCGAAGGATGATTTCGAAAATCATCTAGATCTTGCAAAAATATATATATAACTCTAAGAAATCCCTACCTCAAGTTTGAAGAAGAAATGAGATGAAATCCCCAAAATCAATGGTGTCCAAACTCGATCTTTATCGCACACAACGAAGCCCTCGAGGAGCTAACCAACTTCGATGAAGAACTTAGGTCCAAATCCCAAAGGATTTGAAGAAATCAAAGATCCTGTGAGGTTTTTGGTAGGAAATGTAGAGAGAAGGGAGAGAAAATGTTTTGAGAGAGAGAGATATACAAAAGTGATTCAACTTCAGCCCAAAGAGAGAGAAAAGGGAAAAAAATTTGGATCTCACCAACCCACCGCACCTGCATTTTTAGCAGTGTGCAAGCTGTGTTTTCCCCTGAAATCCGCACGTGCGGCTTGCTTTCCCGCTCAAGCAGACAAGCAACTTCGAATGCATTTTGCATTTTTGTTTTGGGGGCACTGCCCCTCAACCCCGCTAGGGCGCTGCCTTAGGACTCGCCAAGGGGCACTGTCCCTTGGACCCCCGCAAGATGATCGGGCACGACTCGCCAGTATGCTATTGACGCGTAAGGCGCCCCTCGACCTCATGAGTTGAGGGTAGCTCGATTTCGACATACTTAGCAAAGTGGCAAACCGAATCGCTACAACCTTCCTTCCTTAAAGAATTTTGTTCTCGAAATTTCAAATCAATTACCCATACAAAGGGTTTCTAGCAATCAAAACCACGCTATTTCATTTTCAAATCATAATACTAACTCTCAACCAAATTCCACCATTTCCACCATGGTTATTTCATTAACAATAACTTCCTAAATACGCATAAACATGAAATTTTCCAAAAAGTAATGGCAACTCTAAACAATCTTATGCTTAAAACAACAACGCACATATCAACATGTGGTTAACAACTTTAAATACGTTTCCCTCAACACTAGAGAATATTACAAAGAAAAGTAACTTAAGCATTTTCAAATAAATCCAGATATTTGGAGCGGACTTCCGCCTCTCGTTCCCACATCGCTTCTTCAACTCCATGGTGTCTCCACAACACCTTTACTAATGGTATAGTTTTGCCCCGTAGCACTTGATCTCGGGTATCTAATATTTGAACCGGTCGTTCTTCGTAAGAGGCATCCTCATCTACCTCCAAGTCAACCCAATCAAGAACATAATAAGGGTCAGGTTCATACTTCCTAAGCATAGATACATGAAATATGTTGAGAACTCCCAAAAGTTGTAGCGATAAAGCCAACCGGTATGCCACTTCCCTAATTCGCTCTGAGATCTCAAAAAGCGCAATGAACCTTGGAGATAATTTACCACTCTTACCAAATCCCAACAAACCCGGCCTTGGTGAGATCATTAAAATCACATGGTTACCAACTTCAAAAGATAAAGGTCGCTCTCTCATCCAAGATAACTCTTTTGTCGGCTTTGGGTCAGTAGCTAACCTCTTCCAAATGAGAACAAATTTCTCGATTGTCTCTCTAACAATTTCCTGACCCAAAGAATCTGCATCACCCACTTCGGCCCAACAAACCGGTGATCTACAAGGTCGGCCATATAAGGCCTCAAATGGTGCCATCCCAATACTAACTTGGTAACTATTGTTGTAAGAAAACTCAATCAATTGTAAGTGCCTTTCCCAAGGCCCCTTAAAATCAAGGACACAAGCTCTAAGCATGTCCTCCAAAATCTGAATGGTATATTCCGACTGTCCATCGGTTTGAGGGTGATAAGTGGTGCTAAGAGTCAACTTAGTTCCTAATGCCTCTTGAAGGCTTTGCCATAACTGGGCAATAAAACGAGGATCCCTATCCGACACAATAGTCACGGGGACTCCATGAAGTCGAACTATCTCTCTAATGTACAACTCTGCCAAGCATTCAACTGAGTCGCTGGTACACATCGGAATGAAATGGGTAGACTTAGTCAACCTATCAACAATCACCCAAGCGGCGTCATTGCCTCATTATGTTCTAGGAAGTCCAACTACAAAATCCATGGTAACACGCTCCCATTTCCACTCGGCTATTGGTAAGGGTTGTAATAAACCCGCTGGTCTTTGGTGTTTAACCTTCACTTGTTGACAAGTAAGGCACTTCGATACAAATAAAACGACATCCCGTTTCATATCCTTCCACCAAAACTGACGACTAAGATCATGATACATTTTAGTGCCTCCCGGGTGTATAGCAAGGCGTGAGTGATGGAACTCTCGAAGTACTTTCTCTCTACAAGATTCTGGTACAAACAAATGGTCTAGGTAATGTACACTTAGATCTGAGTGAACATTCAAACCTTTCTCTTCCTTTCCATTAGAAATCTTAACAAGGATTGATTCCACATCATGGTCTCCTCGTTGTGTCTCTATGACTTTACTAACCAAGGTAGGTTGAGCATTCAAAGTAAACAAGGTAGCACTCTTTCTGGATTCACCCAAGTGCAAATCAAACTTGCCAATAACATCTAGCATATCTCATTCCCGAATGGCCACACTTGCCAAACTACTCATAGATTTTCGACTCAAAGCATCGGCCACCACATTGGCTTTCTCCGGATAATAGTGTAACTCAAAGTCATAATCCTCCATAAATTTCATCCACCTCTATTGTCGTAAATTCAAGTCTTTTTGAGAAAACAAATACTTCAGACTCTTATGATCGGAGAAAATCTCAAATTTCTCACCATACAAGTAATGCTTCTAAATTTTCAAGGCAAAAATCACCGCTGCTAATTCTAAATCATGGGTGGGGTAATTCTTCTCGTAAGTTTTCAATTGTCGTGATCTGTAGGCCACAACTTTTCCTTCTTGCATCAAGACACAACCAAGTCCATCCCCGTATGCATCACAATAGACAGTGTAATTCAAACCCCTTTTCGAAATTATCAAAACCAGTGCAGTAGTCAAGCTAGTCTTAAGCTCTTGGAATGACTTTTCACAAGTCTTACTCTACACAAATTTGATACCCGTTCTAGTCAACCTAGTCAAAGGTGCAGCTAGTCTAGAGAAGTCTCTTACAAAATGTCGATAATACCCCACTAATCCCAAGAAACTCTAGATTTCAAAAATATTCTTGGGCTGTTCCTAATCCTATATGGCATCTATCTTTGAGGAGTCTACAGTCACTCTCTCTCTAGACACTACATGCCCCAAAAACTTCACCTCTATTAACCAAAACTCGCAATTTTCAAATTTGGCATACAATTGGTACTCACTAAGTAAACCTAGCACTACCCGCAAGTGAGTCTCGTGTTCCTCTTCAGAGGTTGAATAAATTAAGATGTCGTCCACAAAGACGGCAGCAAAACGGTTCTCGAAAAATTATGTTCATCAAATCCATAAAGGAAGCCGGTGTATTGGTCAAGCTAAAAGGCATTACAAGGAATTCATAGTGGCCATAACGAGTACGATAGGCCATCTTCTGAATGTCCTCCTCCCGGACTCTTAACTGATGGTACCTCGACCTCATATCTATTTTTCAGAAGCAGCGAGACCCTCTAAGTTGGTCAAACAAATCATCTATTTTGGGTAGAGAATACTTGTTCTTAACTGTAACTCTATTCAACTTGTGGTAATCAATACACAACCGGAATGACCCATCATTCTTCTTCGCAAAGAGAGCTAGCGCTCCCCAAGGTGATGTACTAGGGAAAATGAAGCCCTTGTCTAAAAGATCTTGGAGTTGAATCTTCAACTCATGCAATTCGGCAGGTGCAAATCTATACGGTGACATGGAAATCG
The DNA here is from genome assembly GCA_025200525.1 of Camellia lanceoleosa. Classification (NCBI taxonomy): domain Eukaryota; kingdom Viridiplantae; phylum Streptophyta; class Magnoliopsida; order Ericales; family Theaceae; genus Camellia; species Camellia lanceoleosa. Next base: position 67,836 of record JANUSC010000142.1, on the reverse strand, counting down.
GTGTCGTGCCAAGCACTAATTCAATGGAGAACTCGATCTCCCGCTGAGGTGGTAAACTAGTAAGATCTTTTGGAAAGACATCCTGGTATTCACAAACTACCCTTGGTAACTCAACACGAGCCCTGTCAGTCTCACTATCTAAGAGAGTTACAAGAAGGCCACTAAGCTTGCTCCTACTACGAGGGTCAACAATTGGCGACAAGGCTCTATCAACTCAGTTCCCCAGAAAATAAAAACGATCACCACCCGAAGTGCACCCTTTAACTCTCTCATGGTAACAATCAATCATAGCTTGATAAGAACGCAACTAGTCCATGCCTAAAATGACATCAAAACTTGACATATCTAGCAACACAAAAGCAAACGAAAGTCGACACCTGACAACTTCTATTTCATAATCACAAAAACCCTGGTCTAAATCAATTGTACCCCTAATAGGTGACTCTACTCTGAGTGGAAGCACTAACTGTGATACCTTTAACCCTAAAGCAGAAGCAAATGCAATAGATATAAATGAATGAGACGCACCCATGTCTATCAATACATTAGCCAAAGAATTACACACAACAAAAATACCTCTCACAACTGAGGATTCTAGCAATCGCTTCCCACGCAGAATACCATACACACACCCCTATGGCCTCGATTAACTTGTTCTCGAGCATAGGCTCGTTGTATTAATCGAGCCAAGTGGTTCTCGATTAACTCGCTGCTTGGACCGATTGGGCTTGGTGGCTCGAGTTCCGCCGACCTTGATGCGCCAGATGCGCTTCTAATCAGGCAAGTTCTTCATATGCCCCGCCGATTACATCGATAACAATTAAACCCTTGACCTTTATTTTGAGATCGAGACCGACTTTGAGATCGTTAGGTGGTGGTAACATTAATCGCCATCCTCCTTCGTGGGCATGAGAAGGATTTGTGACCCGTTGGCCACACTTGAAACACGAGTTACTCGATGCACTTTTTTCCTGACCGCACTAGGCAAAGGAAAAGTGGATCTAGACTGCTGTGGTTGGGACTGGGATGGATAGGTGTTCCTGCTCTTCTTGTTCTGCCTATAGTCTCCTTGAGACTCTTGGCCCCTAGACCTCGAACTCCAAAGCCTCTCCTCCTCGGCTTGTATGGAAATTTTTACATGTGTTGCCGTCTCCACAAGATGATCATATTCCCTAAATCATATTTCCAACAAACTTGAACATAATTTTTGTTTTCAATTTCTTTTCAAATTCAATGCAATGGCGTTTTTCTGTTGCCACCAACTCTGGTGCAAGTCTGGACAAACTAGAGAAGACCGCCTCAAACTTGGCCACGGGCATGTCGAGTTGTTTGAGGTCTTTAAACTCTTGCCTCAATCTCTCCCTAGTAGTGGGAGGTATGTACTTATCTTGGAAAGCAACCGCAAAGGCTTCTCATGTCGGCTCCACTCTACCTTTAGCATATTTCCATCATTGACCAAGATCTCCTTTAAGGTAGTAACTCGCTAGAGTCACTCTTGTTCACTATCTTCGATATGAAGCATCTCAAATGTCTTCACAATTTGTTCGAGCCACTCATCCGCTGCTGGGCTTGGGACCACCATGGAACTCATCCCATTTGGCTCACAAGAACTTTCTAGTTAGGAAACTCGCCCTTGACTTCGCGGTATTCTCTCGGGCTTGATTCTCCACCCTCAACAAGTTCATAGACTCCCTTAAAGCCCCTACCATTTCTCGAGCTAGGGCCTCCATTGCGGTTTGACCCGCTTGTCCCACCTGCTCGACCATATCAGCTTGGCCGAACCTTTCTTCTTGCACCGGAACCCTATGGACCGGTACCTTATGCACACCTCGGCGAGCCCTTCCACGCCTCCCACCTCTACCACCATAGACTTGACTCATTCCTCACATCCTAATAAAGGACACAAGAGAAATAATTTAGCACATTAACTCATATGTGCTCATAACTTAACTCACACATTCGACTACAACAATTCTATATATTTCTCTTCCATATACACAATTCAATTTCACTCCAGATAAGCAATTAGTCATGTAAACACATACGGACTATTCTTTTACGATGAAATCTGTCCCATGAAAAACCAAGAATTATTAGTGGAACGAGTATTGATCAAGTACCCTTTTAATGAGACCTCAAGGAATTTAACAGGCGCAAACAACATCCCAAAAGTTCAGTCCCATACCCATGTAGTCACATAAGTATGTTATCACATAGTCACAAAATGCATAACATTTCCTAAGCATGCTAAATGAACCTATTGTGGTTAAACAACCACTTCCCATGAGTTCCAAGTATTCAAGCCCAGTAGTTCTGATACCAAGTTATAATGCGCCAAATTTCTAGCCCAAATGATAATATAACAATCATGGTTCTTTCAAGGAAAATTGAATATAAATCTCCAAACTTACATTACATAATACAATAGTTCTTCATGCAACAATACATTAATCCAACAACTAGTAAATAAACAAATAAATACCCTCAAGGGGTTTACAAGTTTCCAAGGCTTGAGCCTGATTACACAAAACGGTTATTCAAACCCACACAAACATAGCCCTTGGCTTACACACAGAGTCACTGCAAATGAGAGCATTATACTCCCAACACACATACTTCCACGTCCCTAGTTGAGTGGGATCACCACATCTTTTCTTGCACAAAAATCCCGTAGGGTGAGCATAAAGCCCAATAGGAAATTCTTAACAAAGTATATACATTTTATACAAGTCTCATGAGATGAAATGCACATGCCATGCTATGCTCTTTTAGAAGATAAATTACATTTTCATCTTTTGAAAACCATCATGCTCAATGATATCATGCAATTTTAATTGTTCAAAACTTAACAATTTATTTTAAGGGTGGTAAATACAATTCTAGTAATCCCTAAGTCGGTATCTGTAAGTAGACTATACAAGTACTACCAATTTTTCATTTTTGCCAGCATTGACTGGAAGGCTCGACACTTATAATCTGTCATTTTTACCAGTATTAACTAGAAGGTTTGACATCTATTTAATTTCATCTACACCACCTATCAAGACTTACCACTACCCCAAAACTAATTCATGGAAACTTGTTTCTTAACATTCTTTTCTCAATGCAAGTTTTCAAATCAACTTTCAAAGTTTAATGTAATCAAATGAATTGATATGCCAATAACACAAGATGAATATAAATACTTTTATTCCAATTTATCATCCAAGGAATAACACAATTCCCTCTTTTCAAGTATCCTCAACAATTAGTCATTTCAAGACTATTTCAACGTTTTGAACAATAATTTCCAAAATGAACAACAATTCTCATATTCCCTAAAATTCATCATTTATGTAAATATAAATAAGAAATTTTCCAAACATCCATTTATTATGACACACAAAATAAATATAACAATATCATTCATGGATTTTCAGTCTCTTTAAAAAAAAAAAATCCCCAAATTCTAGGTTTTCTCACCAAAACTATACAACTCAAATCTTTTGAAAGAAAACTTTCTAAAATCATCTTTTCTTCAATCAACGAAGATCAAAACCCATAAGATCATTTTAAAAGAACAAGAAACAAACCCACTTTCAAAATCACTCAACTTCTTGAATTAACAATCAATTTTTAAAGCTATCGAATGATGATTTTGAAAATCATCTAGATCTTGCAAATATATATATATATATACCTTTAAGAAAATCCCTACTTCAAGTTTGAAGAAGAAATGAGATAAAACCCCAAAAATCAACGGTGTCCAAACTTGATCTTCACTGCACACAACAATGCCCTCGAGGAGCTAACAAACTTTTATGAAGAACTTAGGTCCAAATCCCAAAGGATTTGAAGAAACCAAAGATTTTGTGAGGTTTTTGATAGAAAATGTAGAGAGAAGGGAGATGAAATGATTTTAGAGAGAGAAAGATATACAAAAGTGATTCAACTTCAACCTAGAGAGAGAAGAAAAGTGAAAAAATTTTGGATCTCACCAACCCACCGTGACCGCTTTTTAGCAAGATGCAAGTTGTGTTTCCTCGAAATCAAGACGCGGCTTGTTTCTCGCTTGAGCGACAAGCAACTTCCAATGCATTTTGCATTTTTGTTTTAGGCGCCTAGGACTCCGCCAAGGAGCTACCGACCTCAAGAAGATGATCAAGGCTGATTCTACCAGTATACGCTTTGGACCACCAAAGGGCGCCCTCGACCTCACAAGCTGACTGGGTAGCTCAACCCCTGACATACTCAGCGAAGTGGCAAAATTGGGATCACTACAACCTTTTCCCATTAAAGAATTTCGTCCCCGAAATTTCAAATCAACTACCCAAACAAAGGGTTTCTAGCAATCAAAACCACGCTATTTCATTTTCAAATCACAATACTAACTCTCAACCAAATTCCACCATTTCCATCATGGTTATCTCATTAACAATAACCTCCCAAATACGCATAAATATGAAATTTTCCAAAAAATAATGGCAACTCTAAACAACCTTATGGTTAAAACAACAACGCACATATCAACATGTGGTTAACAACTTTAAATACGTTTCCCTCAACACTAGAGAATATTAAAAAGAAAAGCAACTTAAGCATTTTCAAATAAATCCGAATATTTGGAGCGAACTTCCGCCTCTCATTCCCACATCGCTTCTTCAACCACATGGTGTCTCTATGACACCTTTACCAATGGTATAGTTTTGCCCCGTAGCACTTGCTCCTGGGTATCTAATATTTGAACCGATCGTTCTTCGTAAGAGACATCCTCATCTACCTCCAAGTCAACACAATCAAGAACATGAGAAGGGTCGGGTTCATACTTCCTAACCATAGATACATGAAATACGTTGCGAACTTTCGAAAGTTGTAGCAGTAAAGCCAATCAGTATGCCACTTCCCTAATTCTCTTTAAGATCTCAAAAGGCCCAATGAAACTTGGAGATAATTTACCACTCTTACCAAATCTCATCAAATCCCACCTTGGTGAGATTTTTAGAAACACATGGTCACTAACTTCAAAAGATAAAGGTCGTCTCCTCTTATCGGCATAACTCTTTTGTCGGCTTTGGGCCATAGCTAACCTCTTTCGAATGAGAATAACTTTCTCAGTTGTCTCTCTAACAATTTCCAGACCTAGTAACAGTGCATCACCCACTTTGGCCCGCCAGGGCGCTGCCCTAGGACCCGCCAAGGGGTGCTGCTCCCTGGAACCCCGTGAGCTGACCGGGCAGCTCTACCTCCGCCAGCGTGCTGCCCGTGAACCCGCCAAGGGGTGCTGCCCCCTGGACCCCCACGAGCTGACCGGATAGCTTGACCCCTGACATACTCAGCAAAGTGGCAAAACTAGGATCGCTACAGAAGTTGACTTTAAGAAATGAGCTGACCTTGAACAAAGTCCTGTATGTTCTTGACATTCATAAGGATCTTGTCTCAGGGTCTCTGCTTAGCAAACATGGTTTTCGCATGATCTTTGAATCTGACATGGTCGTTTTGACCAAGAGCGGAGTGTATGTGTGTAGGGGTTATATGTTAGGGGGTATGTTTAAACTCAATATAATGACTGTTATCCCAAAGATGAATAAAGGTGTATCTTCTTCTGCTTACATGCTTGAGTCTTCCAATTTGTGGCATGGTAGACTAAGACATGTGAACTTTGAATCTTTACATAGATTAATCAAGTTAGATCACATACCATCTTTTAAGATTAATCCAAAACACAAGTGTGGGACTTGTGTTAAAGCGAAGTTGACAAGATGTTCGTTTCATTCTATTGAACGAAGTTCAGAGCCATAGTGCATAGTGATGTTTGTGACTTAAAGTTTATACAATCACGTGGTGGCAATAAGTACTTCATCACTTTTGTTGATGATTGCACTAAGTATTGTTATGTCTATTTGCTCAAAAGCAAAGATGAGGCTATTGACAAATTTGTTCTTTATAAGAATGAAATTGAAAATCAATTAGGCCACAAGATTAAGGCTTTAAGAATTATGGCGGTGAGTATGAATCACCGTTTATTGAGATTTGTGCTCAATCCGGGATTATCCACCAAACCATGACGCCTTATTCTCCTCAGTCAAATGGGATTGTTAAACTAATAATAGGACGCTAAAGGAAATGATAATGCAATGTTGCTAAGTTCTTGATTGCCACGTAACTTATTGGGGGAAGCAATTCTCTCGCTAATTACATTCTAAATAGAATCCTCGAAAGAAAGTAGACAAGACTCCATACAAGTTATGGAAAAGACTAAGCCTTATAATTTTCACTTAATGTGGGTGTCTTGCAAAAGTGGCGTACCTACACCTAAGGTGTTAGGATAGGTCTGAAAGTTGTAGATTAGATATTCATTGGTTATGCACAGAATAGTAGTGCATATAGGTTTCTTGTGCACAAGTTTGATATTTTAGATATCCATTTGAATACCATAATGGAGTCAAGGAATACGTCTTTCTTTGAAGACACATTTCCTTGCCAAACCCGAGGAGAGGATCAAAGTTCTGTGAAGGAACTTGAAGATAATGATCAAGTAGATGAGCCAAGAAAGAGTAAGAGGGCTAGGACTGCCAAGTCCTTTGGCCCATACTTCTTGATTTATATGTTAGATGGAGAACCTTGAATTTTCCATGAAGCTGTGACTTCACCAGAAAGTCCCTTATGGAAAGAAGCTATTAAAAGTGAAATTGACTCCACCTTACAGAATCATACTTGGAAGTTAGTTGATCTACCCCCAAGTAGTAAAGCCTTGGGGAGCAAGTGGCTCTTTAGAAGAAAGATGAAAGCTGATGAGTCAATTGATAAATATAAAGCTAGACTAGTTATCAAAGGATACAGGTAGTGAGAAAGCCTGAATTACTTTGATACATATTCACCTGTAACAAGGATTATATCCATTCGCATGGTGATTGCGATAGCCGCATTACATGGTCTAGAGATACATTAGATAGATGTAAAGACAACTTTCTTAAATGGAGATTTGGATGAAGAAATCTATATGGAACAACCCAAGGGGTTTTCAGCTCTAGGGAAAAATAAGAAAGTCTGTAAGCTTGTCAAGTCATTATATGGTTTGAAACAAGCGCCTAACCAATGGCATGAGAAGTTTGGCAACGCTATGTTGTCAAATGGGTTTAGAATCAATGAGTGTGACAAGTGCATATATGTTAAAGACATTGGCAGAGGTTATGTCATTTTGTGTCTATACGTAGATGACATACTCATTGTTGGTAGTAATGATGAAATGGTTCGAACTACCAAGAGATTGTTAAACTCAAAGTTTGACATAAAAGATATGGGCCTTGCAGATGTCATTCTAGATATTAAGATTACCAGAACATCTAGTGGTATCGTACTTTCTCAGTCTCATTATGTTGAGAAGATACTTGAGAAATTTGATAAATCAGATACAAGTGTGTCTAGGACACCGGTAGACGTAAGTCTACATTTGACTAAGAACAATGGTGAGAGTGTCTTTCAACTAGAATATTCTCGGGTCATTGGAAGTTTGATGTATTTGATGAGTTGTACAAGGCCGGATATAGCCTACTTTGTTGGCAGGCTTAGTAGATACATGAGCAATCCAAATGCCACTCATTGGAGAGGCATTATGTGGGTGTTAGGTTATCTACGCTATACTCGGGATTATGGGCTGCATTATACTAGATACCCAGTGGTACTAGAAAGATATAGTGATGCTAACTGGATATCTGATATAAAAGACTCCAAATCTACTAGTGGTTATATGTTTACTCTCGAAGAGGCAAATATGTCTTGGAAATCTTCAAAGCAAACGGTATATCGAGATCAACGATGGAATTTGAGTTTATTGCATTGATAAAGCAATCAAGAAACCGAATGGCTTTGCCACTGCTGAGGATATTCCACGTTGGCCAAACTCGGCTCGCTATCTCGTATTCATTGCGATAGCCAATCGGGCGATTAGACGCATGTAATCATATGTATAATGGAAAGTCTAAACATATCCGCTGCTGACATAATTCCATATGACAACTACTCTCTAATGGAATTATCTCTAGACTATGTAAAGTCTAAGGATAACATTGGATCTGCTAACCAAAGGGTTAACTTGACAGCTAGTAGAAATGTTGTCAAGAGGAATGGGGTTAAGGCTTTTAGTAAAGTTACCGAAACGAAAAACCCAACCTAGTTGACTGGAGATCCCAAGATATAGGTTCAAAAGGACAACCTAATTTTGTGTAACAAGTGAGTCACTGAAGAGGTAAATCATCTTGCCCATTCCTTTGTACAGTGATACCCTATTGGGATAGAAGGTTAAGCTGATGCTTTTAATGATCTAAGTGATATGATAGTCAACTATGGTATAATGAGATACCTTATATATGTCACCTATGTGAGTGCGAAGTGGGGTTCTTTAAGAATTGGTAAGGCCAAATTCTTTAAAACCACTCATTGAACCAGGCTAGTGTTCCAGGGCCATACCGGACACACAAGTGAGAACAAGAACAATGGTTGAACTAACTCTTATGTGAGGTCTATTGTCTGAGTTTACACAAACGCGTATCAGCTTCAAGACATCACGCTCAATCGGTCACCAAGAACTGATAGGCTATCGCTATTTAAAGGTTCATGGCTAACAGCTACCTTTTCTGATGCAGGGTTAGTCTGTGTGCTCTTTATCCGAGTCTTTGTTGTAAAGATTGTCTGTTTTTCTTATTCGGTCAATTTTTATTCATGTGGGGGATTATTGGAAAAAAATGGGTTTTGGTAAACTTTAATGAGAAATTAAAATAGGTCTCAACCATTGGTTGATGTGGGATTAAATGGGTTTAGATTCTTTGTAACAAGGTCTTTACACCACAAAAAAAATGACCAAAAATCATTAAGAATTGAATGAGAAATTGTCTCATAAAGTTGGCCTCATAAATGAGGTATTGAGAATTGTGTATAACTACCAATCCCACATTGATGGTAGAGGAAAAATTTGATAGGTATTTAAGCCTCAAGATTATGAGAAGAGCATGAGCCTTTTGGGGCATCCAAATTTTCCGAAGGAAGGGAGGCATGGATGCTTCAAGGATGGGCTTGGGCTAAGACTATGGTCCAAGTTGGTTATGGCAAAATTGCCACACGTGCTTGCCGCCCGCCCTGACCGGGCTGGGTCCGGGTCCGGGTCTGTGATCCGTGGGTCGTGGATCTTGGATCTTGGGGCTTGAGAGAATGGGTTAGGTTTGGGCTGGGTCGGATTGGTGGTCCACCAACTTATTCTTTTTGGGCCACATCTATTGCAAGCCCAAGTCTGTTGCAGAAATATATATACATATATCTATATATTGTGTGTAACTCATACTTTGAATTCCTATCAGTTTTGTGCATTACTCCAGCAGTTTTACAGGAGTATGGCCTCCATTAGTGGCAAATTCCTTGATGGCGGAGACTCTCCTCTCTCTCCTCCATTGTGAATAAGAGGAGACCCATCTCCTTTGGTTTGGTACAAAAGTTTTTGATGTCCAATCATATAGTCATTTGCTTGCTAGTATAATAATCCTTCTGTGAGAGAGAGAGAGTGTTGCCATTGTCGGTGCTTGCCAAGCTAATAGAAGGTGTTTCTGCGTTAGCCAGTTTAAGCCATCTTATCTTGGGAGATAGAAGTTGATATTCCTCCAGCACCCATGGTGAGGTGGCTAATCTGTTTTAAGGTCACTGTGGTATCACATAAAATTTGGTTTGATTCCTCATCTTACAATATATTATATGATATGTATTTATATATTATACTCTGCAATATAATATGAATTTATTCACTGTTCTATTATTTAATTTAATAAATCATGAATCTATTTATTTTGTTTATTGTACATTTTTTACAACAAGATTAACTCACTGAGTTGAGTAAGTTTATAATTTTGTCCTTAACAATATGACATATGCTATTTATGTGCATATTTTTCATAAAAAGATGTTAAAAATTGTAATTAATTGAACCAAATTGAGAGAAAGTTATAAATTTAGGATCAAAATCGAGTCAATTAAAATTATAGAGACTAAAATGACACAATGACCTAAGTATAGAGACTACCATTATAATTTAGATTAAATAAATAATTATTAAATAAATAATTATACATAACATGTATTAAAAGTTGAGAAATTGTGAAAGTATGATAAAATAATCATACAACGAAATCATAAAAATTGTTCTAAGTTTAAACCCAAAAAAAAAAAAAAAAATGATAAAAAAATGTTGAAAAATAGAACCTATAAAAAATAGTTCAAATTACTATTTATGTTCTCATTTAAAAAAGAAAAAAAAAATTAATCAAGAATTGAACAAAACCTGGACAAATAATTTAAAATATTCAGTACCTATTAACATGTAATAAAAAAAAAATGCAAATCATTTTAAATAGACATCGACTATAATTAAATTGAGTTTGCAAATATTGTATTCCTAGATTCCAAAAAAATTCTCTCTTGATATCACATATACAGAGATTCAAAACAACATAAACTTAAAGAAGGTGTTCATCAAATATTAAGTTTCACAATGCATGCAAATAGAAAATGTAAGTTAATTGTTATTACAGTTCATAAGATTGCAAATAAGCAAGAAATTAGAACAACAACTTAATTTAATATTGATACAAAATTGAAATGTTGAAAACACAATTTATTACACTATTTTAGTATATTTTCAAATTTCTTTGGTTTTCATTTTAAATATTTGATTTTATCATTCTTCATATAAAAAAGGGAGACTAACATGCATATCTCGATAGGGAGACTTATTACTCAATAGATCCTATGATAATTAACAATGTTTTTATAAAAACATCACTAATTGTTAATTTTTAGTAATAGTTTGAAAATTTTCTCATAGAAAACGTCGCTAGTTTTTAGCAACAGATTTAGCAAAATCGTCACAAAAAGTCACTAATTGTTAATTTTTAGTGATAGATGCAGAAAATCTTTACAAAAGTCTCTTTTAGCGACAATTTTGATAGGACCAACTTTTAACCAACTTTTAGAACTTATGTCTAATTATTAGAACTTGCCTGCAATTTATCCTATAAAGGATGAGTGAAATTTTAAAAACACTAATCTTTCGTACCAATTTAATTTTTTTAATTCAATCAGTTTCTTAAAACTCTGAACATAGTTTAAAATTTGTTGGAAAAAAAAAAAAAACATTTTGCTAATATGTTCAACAATACATTTTAGGCACTTATCCTTATAGATAAAATATTTTAGAGGGTAGATATTTGACAAAAGAAAATTCAAATTTAGGTTGATGGACTGAGTATCTAAAAAAATTTAAAAACCGTCTAAAAAATCTAATACGTAATATAAATTTAAATTTCGGCGCAAGCTATACTCAAAATAAATTTAATCAACCTGTACTTTTTGCTAGTTTTGATTACTAGTCGATTGATTAAACAATTTTTCAGATGCTAAGATGTCTATATATTGTTATCACTCCGGTGCTATATATTATCATTCTTTTTTCTTCGACCAATGAATCCAAGTGTCCAATAGCAATCCTAAAATTTATTTAAGATAGAAAATTTGAGTTTACTCACAAGATTAAGAATTTAACTCATAAATTAAGTATGGTAAATTATACCAGTAGTTTTACATTTTGTTACCGCTAGGGTTTTTTTATGAAAAACAATTACTGAATTGATCAAGTTTAAAATTTTGCTATTGAAAGTCAAATTTGCTAATAATTAGAATTAATTGAACCAATTTGATAAAAAATTAAATATTTAAAATTAAAATTGAATCAATTAAATATATAAAGACTAAAATAATGTAAGAGACTAGCGGTGTAATTTGCCAAAGTATGTAACATAAGGAAATAAAAGCACAAATTACATGAACTTCACGCAAGTTTTAGGAAATATATACCAACAACGGTGGACAGAGAGGGGCAGCGCAGTGCCACAACCACTTAAATGTTACCAAATTGTGATTAGTCCGGGACTAGTAGTCCCATTGAATTTTAAGTATTTATAAGAAAAATTAATATTTTGATTGCTTCAAAATCAATTCGCTTTGTTTAGTTTAGAGTTTTTAAAAATAATTTTTTTTTAGTTTTTTTATATGTATTTTTTATTTTTAATGAATATTTTTAACATTTTAATCAGTTTTTTTTTAAATTTTTTTTTAAAAATGTGCTTAATTTAGATACACTTAAAAAGTATGAAATTTATACAAATATCATAAAAATATACTATTTTTTTTTGTGTATTTAATGAATTTTTGAAAGATTTATATATTTTTTAAGTGTATCTAAATTAAGTAAATCTAAGTATTTAAAAAATCACTAGAAATAAAAATTAAAAAAAAAAGTACGAAATAAAAAATCACAAAATTTCTTTTGACTCAAACTTTACAAAGACCTTATTAACTTATGCAAGTTTTGAGTATCTATAGAAATTTTTTTAACCCCTCAATATCTATATAAAATTTACTTTCGCCCTTCAATTGATAACAGACCTCATAAATTTGACACAATTACAGTTTACTCCCTCTTAGCAATTATATTATTAGTAACTAGAGGGTCATTATAGGAAAAATGAGTTTTGGCGACGTTTATTTAACGGCGTTTTATTAAACGTCACATTTTATAATATTTAACGACGTTTCTTAAACATTGCTGTTTTAAAAAATAAAACGGCATCGTTTCAAGCATTTAAAAGCGCCTTCGAATGTCTCCTCTCTCTCTCCCTTAAATGGCAACCCTCTGAAGCCCTAGTCTCTTCATCTCTCTTTCGCCTTTCGCTCTCTCTCTCTCTTTCTAACACTATGTTTGGATTGAATGATTTGGAGAGAAAAGAAAAAGAAATAGAGTGATATGTATTTCTCTTATTTGTTTGGATAACTTAAGTAGAGAGAAATGGGAAGAAATCGAGAGAAATGGAAAGAAACTCATTTCTCTTGTAAGCCCCATTTTCAATCTTCTCAAAAGTGGAGAAATTGAGAGAGAAAATAAACCACTATTTTCATAATATTAATTTTGTCCCTATAAAAATAAAAGAAATAAAATAATTGAAAATATAAAATTGTTATTTTGGTAATATAACTTAAAATAATTCTTTTTCTTTTCTCTTAATGAAATCTAACTAAACAAAAATTAGAGAAATTACAATAATTTCTTTTGTTTTATTTATTCCTTATCCAAACAAAAAGAAAAAAAATCACAATCTTATCTTATCATTTCATTTCATTTCATTTCATTTCTTTTATTTTCTTTTCACTTCATTTTTTTTTTATTACTTAAGTAGTCATTTATTTTCTTTTCTCTCACAAACATAGTGTAAACCCTCTCAATGGATCGATTCATCTCTCGCTGATTCATCTCAGAATGATACAATTTCGATTTTGATTTTGATTTCGAAGTTCTCTCTCAATTTCGATTTCGAAATTTAATGTTTCGGTGATTCTCTCTCTCAATTTCAAAGTCTATTTTGAATCTGAGAATAATTTTTAAGCCCTTTGTAAACCCTTATTTGGAATCCTCATGCCTTCAAATTTCGTCTCTCTCAACCCTCTGTGAACCGTTATCATTCTCACAGATTCATCTTTGAGATTCAGAGCGATTTCGATTTCGATTTCGAAGCTCCACCGCCACCACCGTCTGCACCTGCTCGAGTTCTCTGATTTCGATTTCATCTGAATCTCTGATTTCGATTTCGATTTTGATTTCGAAGCTCCACCGCCACCACCATCTGCACCGCCACCACCATCTGCACTAGCGAGGTATCGATTTCTTGAAACTGGCTTGTCTTCAACACAACAGCACATCATGACTTTTAATTCCTGGTTTTATATTTTTGTCTTCGGGAAATCACATCTTTATCTGTTGGTCAATCTTCAATTGCTGATTAAATTTCTGAACTTATTAAGAGACCTAAGCTTGAGGCAGGTATCTGTTATGACCCAGAAGATTTCCGAATCCACCATGATCAGACATACTCTGTCCTTTGTAGTTGCTGAAATCTTATCCATGATTCAGATTTACGCGATTGATTCGAATGAGATGATGTACCAATTTTTTTTGGTATACCTATTTAACTTGTTACTCTGGAGTCTTAGGGTCGCAGAAGTATTTAATCAATAAAAGAGTTCCACTGTTATTTCCTACATTAAATTTGCTTACATTCTTACATGTTTGAAGCACATTCCTCATGATTTTTTTTATATTTTCTTCATCTATGACTCTGATATTTTTTCCCTTACTTGTGAGTTTAGCTGCTGGAAGTATTTTGGAGAAAGCCAGACTCCACTGGCATTGCTGGTAGTGCTTCTTCAGGCCTTACTGGCAACTTTTTAATGGAAAATAGTGTGTGAACTAAGATAAATTTATGACACGCAAAAGTGCTGAAGTATTAATTCCTTTTCCTATGTCAAAACCTCTTAGGTAGCCGTTGAAGTGAAGTGAGAAGAAGGTGAAGGTGGCACGGCCGTAGAAACATTTACTGACTATGTGAGTTTTATGTCATGTCTTAATAGATCTACCTTGGGTATTAGTTTCGGCCTTGATTGTTGGTTTGAACTGATGGAAACTATTGCAGATGACTTTTAATTCTTTTAATTTTTCCTTTTCTGATTTGAGTCCAGCGCCCTCCCAAACTTTCTATTGGTCCTTCCCATCCTGATCCTATTTGATTCAATGAATCTTTATGTAGGAATTGGTTGTATCCTGTCATTAGTGCGCTTGTCAAAGTGAATTTTGTAGTTTGTTATCTTCTTTGTCAACCGTAGTTCCCATTAACTATTTTTTATTTTATTTAACATCCTATTGATTTGTTGAGAACTTCAATTTATGGGATCCCTCTACAAACCCCTTCTTTTTTCGTAATTTTTCTTTTATTGAAAAGGTTTTCTGCACTTTGTATTTATATAATAATTACACCAGAAACTGGGCCATTTATGCTGTATGTGCCAGTGTAGAATCACAGGTAAAGATGCTTTCAGCTGCTGCTTTCTTCATCATCTGCCTCCTCTTTCTTCTTTTTTGTTGGTTTGAATTTTAGGGTGTTAAAAGATATTATACATGGTTGGCCACTTCTTATGAAATGTTTATGGTTTTTTGGCGTCAGATATATTCACAATGCAATATATATGAAGCAGGACAGAAGAAGGTGGCTTTCCAATATCTAACAGAGAAGGTAATTTGTTTTATCTTGGCATTCTATCAATGATATCTGAAACTTCATATGAAGACATTAGTGACTTCAAGAAATTGTTTCTTTAATGGCACAAGTTTCTTTATGTTGCTTCAAGAAACAGTTCGAATTCATGCTTTGGATAGTAAAATTTCATCCCATGATAGGGAACTCCTCACTTTAGGCAGGGAATTTCACTTCTCTTGTTGTATTGGTCGATTTTAAATAATTGGTAAAAAAGAATCGACCAATACAACAAGAGAAGTGAAGGACTTGAAAAGAGTTTGGAAAAATTGGTCAAACATACAAAATTGAAGGAAACCAATCAGAAAATAGAAACTCTGCTGCAAAATGTGGTAAGGTGAGCAATTTAGGCAAGCTTTTATAATTTAAAAAAAAAAAAAAAAAATCAGTAGAAACTAAGGCATTGTGCAACCAAAATATTCCATGACATTTTATATTTCATTAAGGTGATGTGGAATTCTATCATTGTGATTTGGGGTATATTGATTCTGTGTCTGTGGAGGAAATTGGCGGTGTTAGGGTATGATCAAGCTGCTTTTGGTTTTATTTTTTTGGGCTTTTTCCTTACGTTTCTTCATCTTCTTCTTCCCCAACATGATCTTTATATCTAATAAATAATAGGTCACCATTGTGAGAAATGAAGAAAGTGGAAACTCTGTATGCACTGTGGTCCTATGAGGAAGCACCGATAGTATATTAGATGACCTTGAAAGAGCAGTTGATGATGGTGTGAATACATACAAGGTAATTCTGTCCAACACATCTACGATACTTATTTTAGTTAGGTCATCTTTTATAAAAAGTATTGCATCAGTTTCTACTGGACCTTAAGAAGCTAATCTGAATGTGGCTTTATGCATCTTTGTGCTAGGCAATGTACAGGGACAGTTGTATAGTACCTGGAGCTGCAGCTACTGAAATTGAGTTGGCTAGAAGACTGAAGGAGTTTTCTTTTAAGGAAACAGGGTACGTAGTTTCCTCTCGCTCCATAAATAGATAGATATGATGCATGGGTATATTATGAGATATGCCATGTTGAGATATGTTATGCTATATATATTGTGATGTGATGCAGGGGCGAGAATGCTTGTGATGCTTATGCCTAGGTAAGTATGCGGTTATGTGTGGATCTTCCTTAGGCATTGGGGGGGGGGGGGGGGGGGGGGCTGATGAGATGTGGGAGTGCCTAATTTAATGTTCTCCTGCACTTCGGGGTTGGGTGAAGTGTCCATATCCTTTTAGCATGTCCAACATGCTACATCACTTTTTTGAGATCTGTGTGACATTATGGCAGATGATTACGGTATCTTGGGGAGGTTCCAGAGAAGAAGCTTGAATTCTGTTTTGATCATGTTTGTCAAAAATGTGCTTCTTCTTAGTTGATACTCTTCTTACAGGCTTATTCAACACATATTAGTGTCATGTCCACCCCAATTTATCATGTGAGACAACTATTTTTGTGGTTGGATGGGATGCTTGTGAGAGAAAAAATGAAACAATTATGGGTTTGATGTGATATTTTGTCTTATTAGCTATTTTAACCTATTTTATCTTTTTGTAAATTTTAGTCCAAAAAGCCAAAAAATAGCCGTTGCCAATGTATCAACTTTTTGGTGTATGGTCTATTGGCTATGAACTTGGGGGGACTTTTAACTAGTATCTGTCAGCTTTTTGTGTTTAAATTTTCATACTAAAGTAATATACATATATTAACTTGGTTATTGTGATCCAACCTTATCTTTTTTGATCATATTCTTTGTATGCCTGAAGTATTTGTCCAAAGTATTTTGAAGCTGAGGCAAGGTCTGACTTGTGCTGGCCTTTAACACTAACATACCCTGCCTGAGTTGTTCTGAAAATACACAGCAGGAAATGCGGGTTCACTGTTACTTAGATAAGGGATCAGTATGCATGCCATGCTAAAACTTTGACTCATTTTATGTGTTTCAAACTATTTTGCTCTTTACAGGTTTTTTGCTCTCAAATATGTTGCAGATGCTGCTTGCATTGTGCTACGGGTGGATCAGGTAAGCCAGTAACTACCAGTTTCATGGTTTACTTTTCCCTTCATTAATATTTCTCACTTTTGTGTTTCTTTTTCTAAGTTTTATCTTCTTCTTTTTCTTCCCTGTATTATAATCCAATTCATGTATTTGTAATATGTTCCAATTTCAATTTTTTACTGACTTATCATTTAATTTTCCATTTTCAAGTGATGTTTGTTTCAGTTTTAATAGACTTACTGACATAATATTTAGCATCAGGTAAGTTCATCAAAATCACTTAAATTAATTGTAATTTGGTCATGCAAAGTATTATTTGAAAAAAAAATTATAAAAAGGAAACTTTTATTGTCATACTAAAATTATATATATATGTGTGTGTGTGTGTGTGTGTAAAAATAAAATACCATACCTGCATGAGCAAGTGTATATATTTGAAGACTGAGTAATTTAATTTTGCCTTGGTCCACTCTTTGTATTTTGTACGCTGTTTACATATTGTGAACATGCTCATACTGGACATTTTTTTTCTTAGTAGTTGTGATTTGTTTTGCTAGTATGCAATGCATACTTTGGGTGATAGGAGGTAACCTATTAAGTACTGTTATACTATCTCTTTGCCATTGGATACACCCTCTCTATATATAGTGTTGGTAAGAATAATTAGTTTATTGTCCTTTAACCTTGTGGTGATATATGACTAGCCAGTCATGATATATGTTCATGCTAGCCTCTTTTTTTACCATATTTTTTCCCTCTATTTGTCCTTCTACAATGACCACCATATTTTTTTACTATATTTTTTCCCTCTATTGAATCATCAACAAATTTTAACTAGTAGATTGCTTGAATTCGTAACTCAGTTGCCTGATACAAGAATTCTGTCTAAATTCTTCACAGAAACACTTCCTCGGTATCATCCGGACGTGATCTGCTGTCTGCTAGAGGTTCAAATTGGGATGATGAATGGCATTCAGGTTTGCAATTTCTCAATAGTGTTTTTATTTTTATTTTTTCTAACATCTGAAACATGCCTTTTAAGTAGTTTAAGATGCACTACCATGGAAAGTTGAATGAACTGTGAGGGAAAGAAAAGGTGGTAGTACAAAGTTGTGGCCTAGCAGTTGGTAGGTAGCATGTGCTAGAATTCAGTGTTGGAAAATCAGAAAATTGTGTCACTGGCAGTTTCTCTGGTATTTCAGTTCTCTTGCTGAGCTTTTTGTTGAAGTCTCAGGTAACTATTTTCTGCTATGGGTACCTCTATAGATGCAAAAGGTCAGAAAAATGGATCTAAACCAGAAGCAAGAATAGTTTCTTTTGGAAGCTATACTCTTATTGGTCAGAAAAATGAACCTAAACCAGAAGCAAGAATAGTTTCTTTTGGAAGCTACGCTCTTATCTCTAATCAACTAAATATGCCCGTTGACGTATGAAAGTTATTAACTGGAGCTTCTGTTAGAGTTTTAATTAGACTTCTTCTTCTTCTGTTTTTTTTTTGTCTACTTTTCCTGACTTGTTAAGAATGAAGAGGGCTCAGTAAGATTTTCATTGGTTGGGCAAAGTGGAAGGAGATTCTAATTCTATATTTATACAATAAAGAGATGTGTTTTCATATCAACCATGAAATGATTAATATTGTAAGAACGCCTCAAGTCTTTTTTTGTTTATGTATAGGGTCCTGAATTAATTAAGAGGCAATGACTCTTGTTATCTTCCTCTATTGAGAGAATTTTTACCTTATGGCACTTTTTGTTTTCAAAATTATCTTTTGATCATTCTTTTGCAGATGTTTACACCACAAAGATGTTTAAGCTACTGCTAGCTGCTTATTCAACAATAAGCATTCAAGATGTTTCTCTCTTCTTGGGAATGAATGAGGATGATGCTACAAACTGTAAGTTTCTAGTCTTTCTTGTGTTTTGCCTTGCAACAGCTGTACTTATCTGAATCAGAATTGTATTTTATGGGGTACACGGTGAAATATAGGCCTTGTTTGGTTTGTGTTTTAAAATATTATTTTAAAAATAATTTTCTGGAGGGAGTTTAGAAAATTTAAAAATTTGTTTGGTTGTATATTTTGAAAGGAAAATGAGTGGGAGCACTAATTAGTGCCACCACTAATGATGTGGCAGTGGGTACAATGGTGTTGTGTCTTCTTTTTTTTTTTTTTTTAAATGGATGCCACATCATTAGTGGTTGCTTTAGAGCACCACTTTTAGTGGTCTCTATCATTGCCCATTTTGAAAATAGTTATTGAGTTTGGGATGATTTAGAAAATTTAATAATTTGTTTTCTTTAGGCATGTTTGTTCCAATTTGCTCATAGCATCTTTTTCTTTTCCTTTTACGTTATTTTGTATAATTTTTACTTTCTATAATTTATTTCTTTTTAATCAAAGTATAGGAATTTAGTTGGATTTGCATCTTTTATTGAATTGGGCTTGTACACTTGTTTAAATGGGTATTTCAAGCTTCAATGATCTTGTATTCTCTTTCCTGTTTTTTTACGGGTTTTGTAGCCTCTTGCCTGGATTTGAGTTCATGAATACTCTCTCTTGTGTGAAATTGATCATACGTTGAAGAAATTGGTGGCAATTTTTGCAATTTTTTTTTAGAAAGAATGGTGTTTTGCTGAATTGGAGAGCATCAGGTGGTGCCATCAATTATTTTTTTTTTGTCAATTAAAGGTCTATATTGGCCCAGATTTTTGGTTGGATTTAAATTTGAATTTGTATGTGATGGCAAATCTCAATTTGATTATACACATTCTAAAAGAAAAAAAATATGTTAAAGACCCTTCGGAAGTCTTGCCTAATTTGACATACATTGGTGCAACATGCTACAAATCAACTTATTTATTTATTTGGGAGAGATACAAATCAATAGCGTTTTTATTTTTATTTTTTCTTTATATGTATTTAGTGCTTCTTGGTATGTGATAAAATCTTCTTGTTAGTGCTTCTTCAAGTTTTAAGTACTATTTATAAGTATTGGGTACGAATTCTTCAATTTGTGTTTATTTTGGTGAATCTCATTACAGTTTATGTTATGATGCAGGCATGAAGACCAGTGAAGACTACAACTTTAATACTAAGACATGATTTTTGAACATATGTTAGTTTGTGGTTAATGTTAAGACATGATTTTTGGATATATGTTAGTTTGTTGTTAACGTTAAAACATGATTTTTGAATTTTGGACATGTTAATTTTGTGGGTAATGTTGATTGGATATTAATTAAATGAGAAAGTGAATTAATGCTTCATTACAACTATTTGAATGGGAGTTGTTGTGCTATATTAGTGCTATTACATATATTTTTCAAGTTAAGTCAAATAAATTTAGTACAATTTCCAAAAAAAAGAAAAAAAAAAGAAAAAAGATATGACGGCGTTTCTACAAACGCCTCTTAAACCTTACATACTAACGGTCATATTTGTTTAAAAAAGATATGACGGCGTTCTTCTAAAAACGTTGCTAAATATCGTCAGTGATGTCAGTGTGTGTTTAGGAGGGCATTTGGCGGCGTTTTTAAAAACGGTGCCTATACTAATATCACGACGTTCATAAAATGCCATAAAGCTATAGCGACGGCCGCGTCCTCGGCGTTTGGTGCTAAGCGTCACAAAAAGAATTGGCGACGTTTTTGCCACTTTTAGCAGCGTTTTTTAAACGCCACTAAAAGTTGAATTTCCTGCGGTGGGTGCGCACACAATTTTTTACACATTAAATTTTATTAGTAGTATAAATGAAAATGATGTCATTATTTTCTACTAAAACATATTGTTATATATTAGGAGATTGACGGATAAGTCCTATATTTTAGACTTTGTAATCTATATAGTATCATATATTTTTTTTCTTATCCATTTAGTCATTTTAGATTTGTGATGACTCATTTACCTGTCATATTGAAGTGTCACATTTGAAAAAAATGTATTAAAGAGTTTTTTAGTATTACATCATACCCGTTGCATTAGAATGTCACATTTGAAAAAAAAGTACACTAAAAAGTTTTTAATTTTTTTAAAGTGTCATATCATACCCGCTACATTAGAGTGTCATATGTCACGTTTGAAAAAAGTACACTAAGAAGTTTTTAATTTTTTTTAGAGTGTCATATCATATCCGCTACATTGTTACGTTTGAGAAAAGTACACTAAAGAGTTTTTATTTTTTTTGAAGTATCGCGTCATATCCACCATGTTTTTATATTAGGAAAAAATACACTAAAGATTTATTTATTTTTTTGAAGTGTCACATTATATCCTCCATGTTGTCACATTTAGAAAAAGTATACTAATAAGTTTTTATTTTTTTTGAAATGTCACATCGTTAGAGTGTCACATTAATACCTATCATATTGGAGTATCACAATATACCTGTCACATTAATAAAAGGATATAACTGTCCACCAAAACACTACTAAAATAAAAAATAGGACCACACGGAAAGAAACACTCCACTAATAGGACTTAACAGATCAATAGAAAAAATTTGAAATTAATTAGAGTACTTGTTTATGAGATGAGATTTATTAGTAAATATTCCTCTGATATGGTAGTACCTATATTAATAATGTTTATTTTATCCATATTAAAATAAATATTAGTATAATTATATCAAAATTTTATATTTTATATTATATATTTTTATGTTTTTTAAATTTTAAGAGAGATTAATTTAATTTATTCAAAATGTAATAAAAATTTTATTTTACACCTAAAGGTTTGATTGGTCTAAATTACTGTACAATTGTTGTGTAACATCCCAATTTCTAGGCCGTTAAATAAGTACAATATTACCACACAAATAGGATAGATAACCAAAACATCTTAATATACATATATAATCAGAGTTAATTTCACAGATCATTCGTTTATTTTCCATTGCAGGATTACAAAACATTGAAAACAAAAACAACTAGTCTAAGTCTTCAAATGAACCACCGCTCCAACACTTCATCGTATTTGCCTTCGCAATAACTTTCACCATAATAACTGCTTCGCCACCTGGCATGACACGCCATGAGCTTGGAATGCCCAGTAAAAACACACACATCCCCATATCTTCAATCAACCAATCAACCATACATAGGACAAATTGGGTAACATAACATGCAAAATTACAACAAGGTTCTATGAATTAGTCGTTAGACTAGACATCTAGGATCCCCCAAAGAGATCCTTCTGCCCAACCACAAGGCTGAACACCGGATTACTCAGACTCCCCCTTTTGCTGCTTTGCAGACCTTACCACCTATGCCCACCTCCTGGTTATTTACCGATCAGTGACATTGATGGACCTCAAAAAGGAAGGCCAAACAAGTGGGCTCTCTTACACCCAAATCGTGCCTAGGGCTCGCTTACACCCTGCACATACTATACCAAATCGTGCCTAGGGCTCGCTTACACCCTGCACATACCATACCAAAGGGCTCGCTTACACCCTGAAACCACCGCATAGAGTCTGAATACATCCATGTCAACCTAGGGGCTCGTTTAGACCGCTTGCGCAAGACTTAACTCATTTGGTTTTACTTCTGTTCACATGTTTATTATATAAATCATTCTGAAGCACAAGGGTGAACGTCACCCATTACCAACCCCTTTCCATTTCCCATTTATTAGATCTTTTGCCAACAAGCTAGTCACATTCGGTAATTCAGCAATATAAAAGAGCATGAGACAAACATAAGAAATGAAATATAGCCCATGATAATCATACATAGGTATGGTAAGGCAAGAAAATAACATTAGGCATGCTTTAAAATACTTAGAGACAAACAACACAACAAAACACCATTTCCAGCACTGTTCGGTTCTGCAGGGCTAACAAGAACGCTTTGGTAAAAATACTTCTAGGTCAAATTAGGGGTTGAAATTGCACAGAAACAATATTCAATCTGTCTAGTTTCAGTTCCAATTTTCAGAAGTTGCATAGCACCTCCAAAAATTCATTTACAAACTATATTCGAAAACCTGTCCAGATTTGTCAACCTTTGGGAAAATTAGCTTTTCTCTCAATCTACCTGATGGTTTTCACTCAAATAAATTCCATTGGAAAGAGGACTCAAAATCCTAAATTCGTATAAAAGAACCAACCTGAGATGATTTTTCTGGAATTTTATAAAATTGCAAGAAGTGGACTGTTTTTCAGAGACTCAGGACCAGATTTTTCAACAAATTATCCAAGCCCTAAAAACACACAATTAGGGGCTAATAAAATTGTCACAAGCTCTAAACACACCAAATATCTTACAATAAATTCAGATTTGAGAAATAAACAGGTTTGATATTTCTTTTAAATATTAGAATTTGCAGCAGTGCATATTTTGAATAGAATTGTAAGACAATGTCATCAATTCACACCCACACATGCATACACACCAAAAACTCAATTTACCACTAATACATAACCCAAGGGAGCATCTAGACAATAGGAGGAAGGGGGGAGGGGGGGTAAAAAAAAAAACAAAATTGAGAAGACAAGGGAGAGGTGTATTTTTACCTTCAAGAAGTCCTCTTTTTTATTTTTATTTTTCTTCTTCTCACTTCTCTACTCCCCTTGACTTCTCTTGAGCAAACTCTCCCTCTCACCCTCTCCTTGAGCTGATGGGAAAACGTTGGTGTAGAGTTGGACAACACTCAATTTATATAATATTAGGTAGCTTAATGGCTAAGACAATTAAGTATCTAGATATTTATTCTTTTATTTTATTTTATTTTATTTTATTTGTTGTTATCCAATCACTTTTCCACCAACATATTATATATATATATATAAACTATGTATATATCCAAATAAACAATAATATTCTATTCAAATAAATAATAAAGAAAAGAACAACAAAACAAAACAAAACAAAACAAAATAGAAATAAAAATAAAATGTGTGAGTTAATTAAGAAATTATGAGGTAAAATAAATAAAACCAAGTTTTAGGATATTTCTAATTATAAAGTGGTGTTCTTGGATTTAATTATAATATAAAATAAAGTACAGAAAAATTATTCTTTATTGGACCATTTTGTAAAATTTTATGAAATTTGGGACTAAAATGCAATTAACCTAAGGCTTTGGGTTTCAAGTGTAATTACCAAAAATTAGGGTCTCTACATGTTGACTTTGAATTTAGATGTGATGGACGTGATTCTCATGATTCATGTCCGTCTCATGGTTCCCCACTGCTTGACTTTGAATTTAGATGTGATGGATGTGATTCTCTTGGTTCATGTCTATCTCATGGTTCTCTACTGCTTGACTTTGAATTTAGATGTGATGGACGTGATTCTTGTGGTTCATGTCCATCTCATGGTTCTCTATGGTTTATGTCCATCTCATGGTTCTCTACTGCTTGACTTTGAATTTAGATGTGATGGGCGTAATTCTCATAGTTTATGTCCATCTCATGGTTCTCTATAGTTCATGTCCATCTCATGGTTCTCTACTACTTGACTTTGAATTTTGATGTGATGGACGTGATTCTCATGATTCATGTCCATCTCATGGTTCTCTATGGTTCATGTCCTTCTCATGGTTCTCTACTGCTTGACTTTGAATTTGGATGTGATGGAGGTGATTCTCATGATTCATGTCCATCTCATGGTTCTCTCCTGCCTCACATGTTGATTTCAAAAATGTTGGAAATTTTAAAAGTTTTATTCAAACTTTTATTAAATATTTTATATGAGTATAGAACTCACGTAGGACTCACATGATGTGGGCTGTACACTTATATAAAATATTTGATAAAATTTTTAATAGAACTTTTAGAATCTCTAATATTACTCTCTTTATTTTGAGTATACTATGGCCTTAACTCTGCATTAAGAAGTAGCTGCTGCCCTTTGATTTTCCAAGATCAGCATTCAAAACAAAATAACCGTGGGATCTGAATTCGCTATAATTATGAACACCATCATATAATAATTGATACCACAATATCTAGATTAGTAATTATATTTGTTTGTGTTTTTATTTAATGAAAATTACAGGGGAAAAAAAATCTCAAGATTTAATCTTTATAACAAAATAAATTATAAATTTTATTAATTTCAATTCTGATTTTTTGATTTATTCTCAATTTAAATTATTCGTCTTTGTTAAATAAAACCGACGAGCAAAAAATATTTTAGCCAAACTCAATGTAAACGTTTATAAAATACCTAAAATATCATTTTTCATTAAATTTAATGACAAAAATATCTTTCTTTCTTTTTCCATCGATTTTATTTAACAAAAATAGACAAATAGTTTATATTAAAAGTAGATTAAAAAAAA
Source organism: Camellia lanceoleosa (assembly GCA_025200525.1). Classification (NCBI taxonomy): domain Eukaryota; kingdom Viridiplantae; phylum Streptophyta; class Magnoliopsida; order Ericales; family Theaceae; genus Camellia; species Camellia lanceoleosa. The sequence continues at coordinate 42,394 of JANUSC010000142.1, read as the reverse complement.
TTATGATTTAAATTGACAAAATTAAAAATTTAGGATTTATTTTGTTATAATGGTCATACCTTTGATTTTTTTGTTTTGTTTTGTTTTGTTTTGTTTTGTGTGTGTGTGTGTAATTTTCCCTTTTATTTATTTATTTAAAAAATAAAGCAATGAAACATTTAAAAAAGAGCTTGGAGGAGGGTGTTGTTTAGATCCGTGGACTTATCACTTTGTTTTGATAATCTAAATCATTTATTTTGTAGGAGCTTTTTGTGTATATTAGTCAAAAAAGAAAAAAAAAAGAAAAAAAAAAGATCAATTCAATAATTATAACTTATTTAATTTATCATATTTCTCATTAAAAAAAAGTGGATGATAAGTGTATTTTTAAAAATAGATTATTCATTTTTTTGGTGAGAAACAAGATAAAATAAATATGTTATGATTGTCAAATTAACTTAATTTTTTGTGTGAATGTCACAAATATTCTAAAAAATAAACGGTTCGGATCATTAAAACAAAACGCGTATTAACCCATGGGTCCAAATAGCACCCTCCAACCCAAATCTGGACTAAAAGGAAGTTCATCCCTTAAAAAAGACCATTGCCTTTGCTATGAAATCATTTTTTCAAAATTTTTAAATATATTTTTTTAAAAAGTTATTTTCATATGAAAAATGACTGGTAGCTCGAAATATCTGTGGCCTGAATGGCTTGACAGCCCAAAACGGTCGTTTTGGGCTGTCTTTTTTTTTTTTTTTTTCTTCATTCTTTTGATGATGGTGGTAAGAAGAAGACCATGGAAGCCGAAGGGAGGATGAAAGGGATTTTTTTTTTTTTTTTTTGTTGAGGCAGTTGAAGATGATGAAGATGTTCCAGCACTAGGTGACATTGGTAAACTTGTTACTGTTCGTAAAAAGAAGACCATGGAAGCCGAAGGGAGAAACCGCTTATGTCTTCTTCTTACCACCGAAAGAAGACCATAAGCAAACCATGGAAGACCATGTTGAAGATGATGAAGATATGATATTCCAGCAGCCAGATTTTTTTTTTTTTTTTTGTTGATGTTGATCTAGATTAAAGATGAAGGGAAAAAAAAAAAAAATTGTGGATGAAGATGCTGATGATCAGGATCTGCAGAACCAGATCTTGTTGATCTGCAGAACCAAATTTTTTGTTCGATTTTTGATCTGGATTTTTGATCTGATCAAATTTTTTTGTTCTAGATTTTTTGATTTGGATTTTTGATCTGGATTTTTTGATACAGTTATGCATATCCTTGATTTGGATTTTAAACGACGAGATGAACAAGAAAAAAATTTGATGAACAGTTAAAAAGCAAAATTTGACCAAAAATAATTTTTTTCAGATAAAAAAATTTGCTCTTTCTTCTTGTTCATCCAACAATACTTTGCATTGTAACTCGTCAAAAAATTTGATATGCATAATTTTTTTTCTTGTTCATCTCATCTGATCAATTTTTTTTTTTAATTTGTGGATTTTTTAATATTTCTTCTTCTTCTTCAGATCAAAATATTTTCTGAAGATGAACCAGATCTCGTCGTTTTGATCTGGATTTTTTTTTTGTTTGTTCTCCTTCTTGTTCATCTTCAGAAAAAACACGAATTTTTTTTTAAAAAAAAAAAAGACACCAAAACGATGTAGTTTTGGTGTTGAGCCAAATTCGAGCCTCCGAATTTCGAGCTATGAATCAGAACTGTTTTCATATTAAAAAAAAAAAAGTTTAAAATATAATTTGAAAGGGACTTATGTGTAGGTTCTGATAAGTAGACTTATTGGCCAATAGGTCCTGTAAAAATTAATAACATTTCTCATCAAACACTATTAAAAAATGTCACTAATTGTTAATTTTCAGCGATAGTTTGAAAATTGTCACAAAAATGTCATTAATTATAAGTTTTAGCGACATTTACTAATGTTTAACTTTTAGTGACAGTTTGAAAAATTAGTCACAAAAAAGTCACTAGTTGTAAATTTTAGCGATAAGTTATAAAAATCATGACAAAAAAAAAAAAAAAGTCACTAATTTCTAGTTTTTAGTGACATGCAAAAAATTGTCACAAAATTATTTTTAGTGATGATTTTACAAAAACTTAATTTTTAGGGACACTTTTTCATAAATTCATTTTTATCTACTTATGTTCCATTTAATCTACATTATTTTCTTATATTCCAATAAGTCCTATGAGTGACATAGTTAAGAAAATACCCCTAATAATATTCATATTTACCGTGTGAATGTTCCATGATTTGAATGTTTACACCGTCAATGTGAATATTCACATCGTCAATGTGAATGTCCACACCATCAATGTGAATATTCACACTGTCAATATGAATATTTACACGTCAATGTAATATTCACATTATAAAATATGAATATTCACATCACCAAATTGTTAACTGTTCAAAAAATATTTGTAAGGATAGAAATATCCATAAAATATTTTAAATATGAGAATTAAGATTTGGTAGATCTAATGTTCAAATAATAAGACTTATTAAAATATAAGAATATTTTATTGATTAATTAGAATACAAACACTTAAAAAAGAATTTTCTAATAAATCTCTCCAATTTTTATAAAACTTAATAAGAATTAATTCCAAGACTATTGATAATTTATCCTCTAATTTGTCTAACATGTTTACTGAACAATCTAATTTGTCTAACATGTTTACTACACACGTTTGATTCTCTACAAAGCAATAATCTCTCATCAATCAAAATTAATAAAATATTCTAACTCAGCTCTTGATTAGATTTTCTTATCGCTCAGAATTATAGAAAGATTTTGACTTATTTTATTTGGGACACTTTTTCATAAATTTATTTTCACTTACTTATGTTTCATTTAGTATATATTATTTTTTTTATGTTCCAATAAGTCCTATGAGTATATAGTTACCAAAATACCCCTAATAATATTATTCACAATTATAGTGTGAATGTTTCGTGATGTGAATGTTCACGCCGTCAATGTAAATTTTCACATTATAAAATATAAATGTTCACATCACCAAATTACTAATCGTTTAAAAAATATTTGTAAGGGTAGAAATGTCCATAAAATACTTTAAATATGAGAATTAAGATTTGATGACTCAAATATCCAAATAATAAAATTTATTAAAATACAATAATATCTTATAAACTAATTAGCATACAAACACTTAAAAAAATATTTTTTTCTAATAAATCTCTCACTCTATTTATATGACAAAATTTGAGTGTTGAATTCACAACTACTTAATTCAGTTAAAAATTCAACTGTGGACTAATCATCCCCAATATGAAATCGAATGAAGTGCTACAAACTCGGGAGTCTTTTGAGAAATTAGTAAAGAGTCAACTTTCAATTTTTTAGCTATTTTAAATCATATCACCTCTTACATAATTTATTTACAAAAAAATAAAATAAATTAAAAAAATTAACTCTTTACTAATTTCCCAAAATAGCCATTCATAAAACCTAATGACGGGCATGATGGTGGTTATGTTAAATAATCAATGAGGCAACTTTATTCACGTGATCCTTCCCCCTTCAATAAGGTAGTTTGGTGGATGTAGGGATGGCAATTTAAAACTGGCTTGACGGGGACCCGACGCCCCCGTCCCCGATAAGAGTGGTTTTTCTCCGAAAAATACCCTTGACGGGTCGGGAATGGTATTTAAAATTGAATCCCCAATCAAATTCGGGCCGGGGACGGGGATCACTTTCACAGCCCCGGCCCTGACCCCATTCCCCCCGATCTAATCTATTATATATCTATTATTATATTATATATCAAATCCAATCTCCGATCTAATCTATTATATATCTATTATTATATTATATATCAAATCCCTGATCTAATCTATTATATATCTATTATATATCTCTGATCTCTCTTCTCTCTGATCTGTCTCTCTTTTCTCACTCTCTTATTCTCTTTTTTCACTAATAGACGCTACGCAATGCAGTCGGCTCCTTTCGTCGCCTCCTCCTCCTCCAGGCCACCACCGCCTCCTCCTCCTCCTCCTCCTCCATGCCACTGCCGCTTCTTCGTTGCTTCCTTCTCCTTCTCCTCTTCTTCCTCCATTGCCTCTCGCAGCCTCCTCATGTCGCCTCTCGCGGCCATCTTTCTCAACCAGGCCACCGTTAGATCTGAGAAGATCCGTCGGCTCGGCTCCTCCCTCCTACCAGATCTGTCTTTTTTTTTTTTTTTTGATGATGTTACCGTTGATGAAAATGATCTTGTTGATGATCGATGATGTTGGTGTTGATAATCCATGATGTTGTTGATGATGATAAGCTAAACAAAGACGGGGATTTTCCGGGGTCGGGAAAACCCGATCCCCGTTGGGGGCGTGGCCAGGGAGGGTGAGGGGTTCCCCGTCGGGGATCGGGGCCGGGGACGAGGAAGTTTGTAGTTTCGGGGATCGGGGGCGGGGAGGGTGATCTTCTGCCCCGCCCCGTTGCCATTCCTAGGTGGGTGTCGCTGTCATATTCACATGATGGATCTCTTTGAATAAGGAAGCCTAATGGGTAGGGTAACCCTTAAAAATCAAATAAAACTAGTGAAATTATGATCTTGTTTTGGAATTAGAATTTGTAATAAAAAAAATTATTATAAATTGTTAAATTATTATTTTTATTTTTTTAATATCTTTTAATAAAAAATTAAGAAGTTACTAAAAAATAAATTCTCAAACACTCCTTAAGAATTTATTTGACTAAAACTTATAAGTTGATTTATTTCACCACAACCTTCATTCTCATGTTTCACATTAAACCCCCCAAAAAATAAAAAAATAAAACAATTATTGACATATAATTGCATGGGTGGCTAACAAGGACTGGGGGCAACTTTGATCTCTCTTTTATTTTTTGGTAAATAAGGATTTTATAGAAAGAAAAGATTAGTACATAAATCTGGGATATAAAATCCCCATAGTATTAGAGATAACCATCTAGGAAATATAATTGGTTGGAGGGTAGAAGAAAACATAAAAATTACCATTCACCATAAGCATCTCATGATTTGTTAATGCATTTTTACTTTATTTGCTTCCCTAAAGGTGTGTTTAACGGTTGGCGATTTGAGACTGTTCAGGAAGAACTTATAGTCAAAAACAATATTACTAAAATAGTGTTGATCGTTACAATTGTTCCATATTGTGTGTGTTGATTTCTGACCACAATGCCAAATAGGTACTTAGCTGGAGAACTCCGGTAGAATAGATTGCGCCCAAACAACCTCGTCAGAAGATAAGACTCCGGTGGTGGTTTGTCCACCCGGGGGTACTTCGATGATCAAGTCAAGACTAATTATCTCGAAAGATAGCAAACAGTGTTTAACTCACTAGCCAGGATACAAAAAACGTACCTTAGACCCACGAGGGTGCCCTACTTTTATAGTCAGTACTAACCTGATCTCTATAGAAGCCTAACTTCTTTTGGACTCTGGCTCAATGCTCATCCTGGAAATAGATAAAGATAAACTTCCTAGGAGCTTTATCCTTATCCCGGTTAAGGTCCTCCTCCATTCTAGGACTCTTATAGCTTATCCATTCATCTCGGATTCCGATATCTCCACAGATAACCTCGGCCTAGCCGAGATCACCTCGGCCTTGCCGAGATCACCTCGGCGCCATGCCCAGGACATGTGGCACCTCGGTGCCACCTTGGCTTTGTGTTGTCATTCACAAAAATACGTCCTCACAACTGCCCTTAGGTTCTATTACCTCGACAAACTGAGGTGATGGAACCTATACATGTACTTCCCCGACCGAGATCGTGACTCGTTGGCACCAAGAAACAAGGACTCAAATGTCCACTTGTCAAGAATCAAGAATCAAGAACCAATAACCATGAACCATTATGTTCCATTTCATCTAGGTCCAACACCTCGACAGAGATCGCATTGCTAGCAGAGATCATGACTTGCTAGTTCAAGAACATCAAGATCCTAGCATCAACTCATCAGAAACCAAGAATAAACAAGTTCTTCAACCGAGATCGTCCCCCTAGCCAAGGTCTTTGCTTCATTAAATCAAGAACTCCAAGAGTTTTACCTGCGCATGAGCTGTCACATATGGTTTCTCAACAGTTCCGCCACGTGTCTTTTTCTCATTGATTCACGATATGCGCCATCGTCGCAGACGCTTCGTCCCCGGCACACCGCCCAAGGTATGTCATTTATGCTTTGCCGCCTTTTCGCGTTTTAACAAAACATCTCTCTCTCTCTCTCCCCGTCTCTTCACTTTACATTCTTGCTTTCCCTCTGCATTCAAGTTTTTTTTTCTCTAACAAATCCCCAACCTCCGTTGTTGCCTTTTCAAGCTTCCTACAACGACTCCATTCGCCTCCTCCGGTACAGCATTCACTGTTTTGCTTCGTTTACCGTCATCGCCTTCAGCGACTTGATACTAGCGTCATTTTCTTCGATGAGTCGTTTTTTCCCCTTTTCAGTCTTCAAAATTTTTTATTACATTTAATTGTTGCCATTGCGAACCTATTCGTGTTCCTTGAATATTTGCTTGCGTTTTAAATTTCGTCATTCATGTATCGAACATGTTTGTTCGTGATTCTGTGCTTGTCCAATCCACCTCTAGGTCTGCACATGCACACACAAACCGCTCATACATTTGATGTCCTTGCAACTTGCCACTGTCTTTGACTTGTGCACATCTATATTTTATTTAGTGTTCTTGAATTCATATTTGTTTTCTTGAGTTTGAATCATTATGCTTCTCTGTTTTTCTATTTCCTTGTTGCATTTTCCAGATTGTTACCTTCAATTCCCTACTTCTACATAGATTAGGCTTGGGTTTTGGTAGAGAAATCACAAAATTAGGAAAATTGAAACAAACTCCCTTTGATCTTGAAAAACCCTTGCCCCTATTTTTGTTTTGAGTTTAGCCGAGGTCCTCTCAAACCTATTTCCCACTTTTTTTCCCGAACTGTGTACCAATACCTCCCAAACCGACATCATGGGAATGTTTAGGTGGAGAGTAGACACCCCTACTAAGCTAGAGTACTTTAGGCAGGAGTTTTCTATACCAGCCGATGTTCAAATACGGTTGGTTGGAGAGAACGACTCCATTATGCCCAGGAAGGACTATATGTCCTTTCCCCTAGTCTCTATTATCGAAGGAGGAGTCAGATTCCCTCTTAACACCCTTTTTAGAGAGGTCCTCCACTATTTCAAACTAAACCCCATGCAACTAGCTGTAAACTCCTTTAGGATTATAAACGGAATCGCCGGGTTGGAGAGTCGGCAAAATGCTAGGATCTTCTTATTTGATATTCAATATTGCTACACGATGTGTGGCCTTAAAACCAAAGCCGATTATATGTATTACCTCAAGCTAAGATCAACCCAATACAAGCTGATAGCTGCTCCAACCAATCCACCCACTACTCTGCCAGCAATCCACTTCGGCACAAGGGTTACAGTCGCCGCAACTGCTGACGAGATGGGACGCAATAAGGCTGCTGTCGAAGAGCTTCTTGCCGACGTCTCTGGTGTTGTCATAGTCCAATCTTTTACCATTACAATCCCAACCCAAACCAAAGCAAAAAAGGGTAAAGAGGGCCAAGGCAAAAGCCTCTTTCACCCAAGTTGAATATGAAGATACAGTTCCAATCTCAAAGCTTGCCGAGATTGAGAAAACTAGCTCTACCGCCGAAAAGAGACCTGCTGAGGATGACCCCTCTGAAACTGCTAAGTCAAAGAAGCTGAGGTCGGACTCTGCAGCCACCTTGGGTTCACTTAAAGCTGATGACTTGTGGGCCCTATCTATCATGATAGAGGACAAGCCAGTCAGAATAGGTGATAGCGCTACCGACATTGAGGTCGGCGTTGCCCTTTCCACTGCACTGCTCCTTCCCAATGACCTCAACCGTATGGCCGAGGTTAGCGAATATGAAAATTTCGCTCTAATGGTGCAGCCCTCTATATTGGTAAACTCCTAACACTTGGTACTCTCCATTCTCTGTTTTCATACTGAAAGAGTTTACTAACTTTGTTCTTTCCATTTCTTTTAAGCGATCTAACACGCCCACTCCTTTACGATGCAGGTAGAAGACTTGAAGAAGGAGCTGGTCCACAAGACCAAGGAGGCTGCTGGCTTGCTTAAGTCTTTAAACAACGCCAAGGCCAAAATGAAAGTCCTCATAGATCAGGCCAAAGCAGCTAAACAAGCCCAAGATCAAGCCGAGGAAAAGGCCGGTGCTGTAGAGGCTATTGCTGAGGTCCTCAAAGCTGAAATAAAAGAGGTCGAAAAAAAAACTACCGAAGCCCAAGCAGAGCTTCGAAGTGCCTTGGCCACAAAAGACACCAAAATCAAAGCAGCGGACGAGAAGGCCTATGTCGAGGAGGCAGCCGACATCCGCGAGAAGTACACGAAACAAGTCAGATAGGCATACAACAAGGGTTACACCCTTGGTTGGATGGTTGCTCTGAAGGAGTTGGCTATCCCCGAGGATTCTCCCATTCATGATGAAGACCGACTTGCAGTGCCATTCCCTCCCGCTTTAAGCCAATTTGAGGCTAAGCTGGGGGGAATGAAGGAGGAGAAGAAGATGAAGAGGAAGAAGAAGACGAAGAGGTCAAGGTGGCAGCTGATGCTGAAGTTTCTACTGGGGCCAAGTCCCCAACTCTGAATAAGCAAGTCCTGGACTTGACTCAGGATGAAGAGTACGAGGTCTCAAAAAGAGCTTTCCCTAAGAAGGCTTCGTCCGAGGTGCCTGTTGCCGAGAAGAGTATCGATCAAACTATCAAAGAAATTGATGCCGAGATCCAGGCTGAGAAAACCACTAAGAGGACTTTCCAGTTGTCTTCCGAGACCGACATACAACCAACTGCTGATGCCAAGTAGTCTATTTTGAAGTTTTTCTTTTTTCTGGACCTTGTACTTTTATATTTCAAACAATGTTAGCTTTTATTTGGCCAATGTGCCCTTTTTGTACTCTGAAACAAGTTGCCTTTTGAATGCATGTTTTTTTCTTTCTTCTAAGTGTGTGAATGCCTTCTTTCTCATATATGTGCTTACCATTCCATACTTAGAATAATTTTGTATGTCTTCGAAGGTACACCTTAACTGTGCAATCTTCTCAGGGTAATGTGCCTCGGATATATCTTCTAAGTACACCTTAACTGTGCAATATCGGTCTTGGCTAGACATTTGAAAACATTATAAAAATATTTTCACAAGTGTTGGTTTAAACTTGCTACTTTACTTTTTCTTATCAAGACTTCTGCCTTATATACTCCCCAAGTTAGAAAACCTGGTTATCTCGGCAAGTACGTATGTACTTCTTTCAAATTTACCTCGGAATAACTTTAGCTTGTAAATTTTTCTATAAAATTTCAACAAGTCCCAAGCACAAGCACAAGCACTTTAAACTTTAATTTATCATTCTCCAACTCTCTGCCTCTAATGTGAACTTAAGTTTCACTTATGTTCACATTAAGCATGTGCTAATGATCTCTTTGCCGAAGTTAGATTCAAGCACCTACTAGCTGAGGTTCTCAACCTTGGTTTCTCTGTTATTCCTACTGAAAGGCACTTAGTTCCAATTTGAGTTTGATTTTGCCGACCTGGCAAATCTTAGTTCAACTCCATTATATGCAAGTATAATTTCAAGTCTGCCACATAATGAGTCTAAGTTATTCATTATGTTTCTTTCAGAAACATCTCCAACTTAGTTTAACTCTATCATATGAAAGTATAATTCAACTCTGCCATATAATAAGTCTAAGTTATTCGTCATGTTTCTCTCAGAAACATCGCCAACTTAGTTCAACTCTATTATATGCAAATGTAATTCAACTGTGCCATATAATAAGTCTAAGTTATTCGTCATGTTTCACTCAGAAACATCGCCAAAAGACTGGTTAGTCGCATTACAAAAGTTTGAAATTAAAAATCGAGCTAAAATTTTATTATTACTTCGGCTAATAACAAAAAAAAACTTTTAAAAAACAAAAAATCTAATGATAAAAAAACTTCAGGTTGCAAGTATTCTAGGGTCTTGGTAACTCTTTGCCTTCACTGTCTTCAAGCCGATATGCCCCATTGCCAGCAACCGAGATTATTCTATGAGGTCCCTTTCAATTTGGGCCAAGCTTGCCCTCTCTGGGATCCTTCTTGTTGCTGACGACCTTTCTTAGGACGAGGTCCCCAACTTGAAACTCTCTTAGGTTGACCTTTTTATTGTAAGCCCTAGCAAGCTGTTGCTGGTATGCCTCCAGTCGAATTGCTGCCCTTTTCCTTCTTTCTTCCAGTAGGTCCAGATCTCGGGCCAGGAATACCTCATTAGTCCCATTCTCTACTCCCTGGGTTCTGATCCCAGGGATGCTGACTTCCAGTGGGATAACTACTTTAGTGTCATAGGCCATGGCAAATGGAAATTTCCTAGTTGATCTTCTCGGCGTAGTCCAATATGCCCAGAGTATATTGGGCAACTCTTCCACCCACTTTCCCTTTGATGCTTTTAGCCTCTTCTTGATCCCATCCAAGATAGTTTTGTTGGACGCTTCTGCCTGACCATTGCTTTGAGGGAAGCTTGGAGTGGAGTAGTAGTTCTTGATTTTGTGCTTAGCACAGAAGCTCTTGATTAGTTTACTGTCAAACTGTGTGCCATTGTCTGCTATTATTGTCCTTGGGATCCCGAACCTGGTGATGATGTTCTTCCATATGAAGTTCTTTACATCGATGTCAAGAATCTTTGCAAGGGGTTCAGCTTCTACCCACTTGGTGAAGTAATCTGTTGCTACCAGTAGGAACTTCTTTTGTCCAGTCACTTGAGGTAGTTTTCCAACAAGGTCCATGCCTCACTGGGCAAATGGCCAAGGGCTGGATATTGGGTTTTAAATCTGCTACTGGTTGATGTATCAAAGGTGTAAACCTTTGACACTTCTCACACTTTCTGACATAAGTTTCAGCATCTTTCTGCATATAGAGCCACCAGTACCCCTGAGTAATGGCCCTATAAGCAAGTGACCTACTCCCTACGTGGCTTCCACGTACACCTTAATGTATTTCATACAGGAAGTCTTCAACTTGGGAATGATGCACACATCTCAAAAGGGGACCAGTAAAAGACCTTCTGTAGAGATGTCCTTCTACTGTCAGACTGAACCTTGCCAACTGTAGCCTGGTCTTGTGTGCTTCTTTGTGATCATCTGGCAGCTTCCTATCCCTAATCTATTGGATCCATCCAACTTGGTCCTATCTTCACGCATATTGCTTCATACTCTATGATTAGTGGTTCCACACTTGGGCTTGACAAATAGTCAACCATTATTGTCCTTGCTTCCCTTGTTTTCATAGCACTAGCCAGATTAGCTAAGGCATCGGCATGGCTGTTGTCATCTCGGCTAACTTGTTGTAGTCGACAATCTTGAAACAAGGCCAGTAGTCTAACAACCTCCATAACATAGGCTATCATTCTTTCATCTCGAGCTGTATACTCTCCTGTTGCTTGGTTCACAATAATCTGAGAGTCACAAAAGACCACAACCTCGTTGGCTTCCATTGCTGTTGCCAACTTCAGTCCTGCGATCAGTGCTTAATACTCTGCTTTATTATTGGAGGCTTTGAACCCCAAACAGATTGATTGCTCTAACACTTGTCCATCTGGAGATACTAGCACTACTCCTGCCCCTACTTGTTGTCGGTTTGAACTCCCATCAAGAAACAGGTGGAAGGAGTCGCCGACGTAAATATCGCAGGGCTTGAGTTTCTATTTTTTCTTCTGCTTTGTTGTGGGGTTTTTCATTCCCAACTGGGTCTCTTCTTGTTCACCTGGACATCCTAAGTTGCGGCTTATCAGAGCCTGACGTAGGATGGCACCAGGTGTGAACTCGGCCACAAAGTCGGCCAGAATCGGGCCCTTGATTGCTGTTATGGGCCTAAATTCCAGGTCATATTGGCCTAGTATTACTGTCCATCTGGCTATCCTACCTATTAGATCTCCTTGCTGTAGCAAGGATTTTAAGGGATGCTCAGTCAATACCACAATCTTATGGGCTTGGAAGTAATGATTCAACTTCTTAGATGCCATCACTAAAGTTAGTGTCAATTTCTCCAGGGGCAAATACCTGGTCTATGCGCTTGCTAGGGTTTTTACTCACATAGTAAATTGCCCTATGTTCCCCTTTCTCTTCTTTAATCACCACTGCACTCACTGCATGCTCCGAAACTGCCAAGTATAAGAAGAGTTCCTCTCTTAGTATAGGATTTGAGAGAACTGGAGTTATGGTCAGGTATTTTTTCAAGTCGGCCAAGGCAACTTCGCACTCTTCTGCCTACAAGAAATCTGTGGCCTTCTTCACTAAATTAAAAAAAGGTTTACATTTGTCATAACTTTTGCTTATGAACCTATTCAAGGATGCAGCCTTTCCAGTCAACATCTGCACTTGTTTTGCCGATGTTGGGCTCTTCAAGTCCAGGATGGCCTTGATTTGATCTGGGCCTACCTTAATGCCCTTTCTGGTAACCAAGTATCCCAAGAGTTTACTAGACCCAACTATAAATGCGCATTTTGAAGCATTGAGTTGGAGTCGATATGTTCTAAGGATGTTGAAAACTGCCTTTAAGTTGGCCAGATGATCCTCAGGTTCTTTGGTCTTCACGACCATGTCATTAATGTATACTTCCACTGTTTTGCAAATTAGATGTCCGAACATCTTGGTCACCAACCTCTAGTAGGTCGCTCCTATATTTTTCAACCCAAAAGGCATCACTCTGTAGCAATATAGCCCTTTTGGGGTGATAAATGTAGTATTCTCCTTATCAGGGGGATACATTGCTATCTGATGTTACCCCTTGCATGCGTCCAGGAAGCTCATCCTTCCATGCCCTGAAGTGGCATCCACCAATTGAACAATCTTGGGGAGTGGGAAACTATCTTTGGGATAGGCCTTATTTAGGCTAGTAAAGTCCACACAGACCCTCCACTTCCCATTCTTCTTCTTCACCACCACAGTATTGGATAGCCAAGTTAGGTAGTTTACCTCTCGAATGGCATTGGCTTCTCGCAGTTTGTCCACCTCCTCTTTTACTACTTCGACATGCATCAAGGTCAGCCTTCTAGCCCGTTGAGTGATAGGTTTAGCCGGCCTGTCTACATTCAATCTATGGTAAGTGACCTCGGGGTCAATGCTAGGCATCTCGTATAGTGTCCAGGCAACCACCTCAATGTTTGCTCGTAAGAAGGCTTCTAACTCTCTTTCTTCATCCTTAGCCAATCCTGAGCTGAGAAGGAAGAAGTGCTCATCATCCCCTTATTAAACTAGAATTTTCTTCGGGGTTTCGTTACTTTTCTCAGCTGCTTCTATGCCGCCGTCATCTCGGACCTCCATGTCCTCATCCTCAATCTCAACTGTATGCCTTCTCGTATGTTGCGGTGGATTTCATCGCCATGGATCAATTCTTCGCCTGTACCTGGTCTCCTTTGATCTCCTTAATTCCCTGTTCTGTTGGGAACCGTAGTAGTAGGTGCATAGTTAAGGCTACACCCCCTATTGCGTGCAACCACGGTCATCCTAAGACAACGTTGTAGGGTGAGGGAGCGACAATGATTGTGAACGCTATGCCCAGTTGCCTGGTACCCGCCTGCACGTCCAAATTTATTGCCCCCAAGGGCCATGTCGTTCCATTAAACGACCATTGAATTTGTTGGACTATTCTAGATCATCTTGGTGAAGAGCTCCTTGTAACATCGACATACATGGTGTCACAAGACGCCTTGATCAATTAGAATGCGCTTTACCTGGCATTTTTAAATCTTCAAGGATATCACTAGAGCATCATTGTGTGGATGCTACACCATGTCTAGGTCGGCTTCAGTAAAGGATACAATTGGTCCTTGGCATTCGTTTTCCCTAGGCCTTTTTTGCTAGACTTGGTATACATGTTGTAAATGTCTCACCCTCTGAGTCTTCCCTCATACCTCGTTCTCATTGACCTTTAAGTGAATCACATTGATCACTCGAGGTCCTTCGCTTATGACATTACGGTCTTTGGGGCACGGCCCTTGCCTGCTCTTCCCTTGTTCTAGCTTCATCCACCAGGTCCCTTAAGTGACCTTGTCTTAACAGATCTTCCAATTGTGCCTTTAGGGTTCTGCACCCCTCAGTTAGATACTCGTTTTCATTGTGGTAAGCACAGTGCTTGCCAAGACTTCTTCTCATAAATTCGCCAGGAACCCTTTTTGGTGCTCTGTAATATGGTTGGTTCCTGATCCTTTCCACTACTTTGTAAACCAGAATCCGAAATACAGTAATGACTGCATGTGCAGCCCTCAATCCTGTCTCTTGCTTGTTATATCCAGTATTTCCTTGGCCTCGCTTTGGCGAGCCGTTTCTCTTTTTTTTGTTTCGACGCCTTTGTCCCTGGCATATCTTCTTCGGCTCTCGCATATTTCTCAATCTTGGCCATGAGTTCCTCCATGCTTTTGGGTAGTGTTTTTGCTAGTGACTTTCAAAGCAGGTAGTCATCGTTCAGGCCGTTCTTAAAAAAAAAACGATCGCCAATTCTTGATTACACCCTGGTATTTGGTTAAACACTTCATAATACCTTTTGGCATAAGCCCTGAGGCTTTCATCCTCGCCAATTCTTATAGCCATCAGTGAGTCTACCCTCAATGGCAACAGTTTGTTTGTCACAAACCTGGCCACGAACATCTCGACCAAGCCTTCCCAACTCTTCATAGTTCCTTTCGGCAACTTGTGAAGCCAGTCTGATGCGATTTCCCCAAAGGATGAGGGAAATACCTTACACAGTAGTGGCTCGTTCCCAGTGTACAATGCCATTGAGTTCAAGTAAAGGCCGACGTGAAAGTTAGGATCAGACTTGTCGTCGTATATATGGAATCTCGGCATGTGGAATCTTTTTGGGGCCTCAAACTTGTCTAATTCCATCGAGAGCAGTGTTTTTGGCTTGACCGGAGATGTTACCTCAACATCTTGTTGTTTCCTCTGTAAGTAGTCTCTTAAATCCTTCTTAGTCCGTCCAGGAGCTTGGCTATCAACAGACTTCAGTCTTTTAGATGCGCTGCTACCGATGTCATTGTGAGTCCCCTTGGACCTCCTCCATTAAATCGTGTCAAAGCAAAGCTCATTCCCTTGAACATGCTGATGTTCTTTGGTGTAGACTTCTTTGGTACGATGTGTCTTCCAAGACTCTCCTTTCATCGACTCTCCTCGCCCGACCTCCCGGGAAGGCCGGTAAGAATGTTCCTTGGTCCTGTCATGTAGAGGGACTGCAGGAACTGTTTTCTTCCCTCCTTTCTGGGCATCGTTCTTGGCCGTTGGAATCGGCGTGTCTTGTAATGAAAACGATGGCTGCATGACGTTGTTTTGCATCATGAAATGGACGACCGATTGCAGGTCCACCAATTTGTTTGCCATTTCCTTCATCTCGCTGTCCCTTTGCAAGCATCTATCTTTCCATACCTGGAGGTCGTTCTCATTATAATACTCACCTCGGTCTACCTTCTTTGGTACGCTCCTTCCTGGCCGATGTCTTTCTCTCCGGGATTCTTATCTCGAGGTTCTTCATTGCAATTATCATCCTCTATGTTAGATTCAATGTGTTTACCACTTCTAGTAGGGATGTCGTCCCCAATCTTCTCTTTCTGTTTGTCATTGGCCATCTATTCTCCTTTCTTTCCCACGGATGGCACCAAATTATGTGTGTTGATTTCTGACCACACTGCCAAACATGTACTCAGCTGGAGAACACTGGCATAATAGATTGCGCCCGAACAACCTGTCACAAAAAGATAAGACTCCAGTGGTGGTTTGTCCACCTGGGGGCACTTCGACGATTAAGTCAGTACTCAATTATCTCTCAAAGATAGCGAACAATGCTTAACTCACTAGCTAGGATACAAAAAGCGTACCTTAGACCCATGAGGGTGCCCTAATTTTATAGCCAGCACTAACTTGATCTCTATAGAAGCCTAGCTTCTCTTGGACTTTGGCTCAATGCTCATCCTAGACTCTCCAATAGATAAAGATAAACTTTCTAGGAGCTTTATCCTTATCCCGATTGAGGTCCTCTCCCATTCTAGGACTCTTATAGCTTATCCGTTCATCTCGGATCCCAGTATCTCCGCAGATAATCTTAGCTTAGCCGAGATCACCTCGGTGCCATGCCTAGGACACGTGGCACCTCGGCTGGCACTTCGGTACCACTTTGGCCACGTGTTGTCATTCACAAAAATACGTCCCCACACTTATCAAATTTACAAGAATCAAAGAATTAGATTCGACTTCAATAGGTGTGAGTCCCAAATCAAGAGCCAGTTTTATAACATCTCTAAGAATCCATAATTCTACTTTTAAATTAGAGATTTTATCTAAATATCTACAAAACCTTGTGACTGAATTGTCATGATTGTCCTGAAAATTAGACCATCCCAAATGGCCATCAATAGAAATTAACCCATAGAATCAGCCATCACAAATGGCCATCACTAGAAAGCTCATTTAAATATTGATTTGGAACTTGTTAGGTCTTGAGTTTTTCAATTAACTAGCTTTACCCTTTTAAGTTTGTTAAAAGTGAATCAAAAATTAAGGGGTTGCTTAAGATGAACTAAATAAGTGTACTTTTTGACTTTTTGGATAAAAAAGTAGAAGAACAAAATATGATTGTTTGGGATAATTTTTTGACTTTTTACGAAAAAATGTGTATTAAAATATTGTATAAAATAGTAAAATTACCAAATTACCCCTAATACCCCTAGGCATGTACTGACAGTGCTTCTTTAGGAAGCCAATTAGCTGCGTTGATTTGAAGTTGTGTGGTGGACTGGACGGTGTTGTTCAGCCCGTAGGGCCCTACCACGGGTCCCATTTTAATAACCTGAATTGTTCAATGTGTAGAACTCGTCGAGTACTGTATGGTTGTAAAAAAATCAAGTTAATCGAATATCGATAGCTATCCCATCGAGTCAGTTTGTTGTCAACCGTTAATTTATTCACCGTCCATTTTGTTATACAAAACTGATTTGATCATATAACTATCGATATACGATCAATATGGTTTTTTGCAAGCATATAGTATTCGACGAGTTCTACATATTGAACGGTTCAGATTATCAAAACAAGACCCGTGATGGGCCCCTATGGGCCGAACAGCACTATCCTGTGTAACATTTTTGTGCACTGCCGGGTAAAATTTGTACCACAGTTCACAGTGTACCATCATTTCACACTGTCTTGTGTAACAGCACTGGCATGATGTTATATATATATATATTTTATGAATAGTGATAAATTTTTGACTTTTTATCTTTTATAGGTCATGCCAAACCAGGCCTTAGTGATAATATCCTTCTGAGCTGTCTTTGGACTTTACGAAACCTTTGTCCTTCTTCTTCTTCTTTTTTTTTTTTTTTTTTTGTTTTTCGCCTATCTCTAGCATGATTGATTTTGATCACATTTAAAAAAAAAATACAAATACAAATGATATGTGCCCTTTATACCAATTTTTAAAAAGTTGCGTTTCATGCAGATGTTAACTTGTCTAGTGTGATAGTTTCTAGGGTTTGTAATAATTACTTAAAGGTCAATTTGGACAAATGTGAATTCAAATTTATCAAAAGATGAAAGAAGATAAACACAAGTTACTATTCAAATGACTCATTCAGATTTAATGTTCATTAGATTTTTTATCATTAGATACAAATACATAAATATCGTTTGTCTTTATTAAAGTGAGTGTTAGTGAATATGATATCAACAATGATTGAGACCCCTATGTATATATATATATTATAGATGTTGTAATTATATTTTACCATATTAGAATATTTTAATAACTTTCTTGTTACACACTCTTACCTTATCTATATGTAGGCCACCTTATTATATTGTAAGATACAATTGAATCAACAATGATAGAGAGCTCTAATTTTGAAACTTTAACAAGTGCTCTAATGATATGGCAAGAGAAAAAAATAAAAAACAAAACATAAGTACACACATCACATCATATATGGACCCCACTCCTTGCCACATCACTAGAGTTTTCTTTAGAGTTCCAAAATTAGAGCTTTCAATCTTTATTCCAATTGAATCAACAATGATAGAGAACTCTAATTTTGGAATTCTAAAGAGATCTCTAATGATGTGGCAAGAGGAAAAAAATAAAAAAATAAAAATATAGATACACACATCACATCACTTATGGACCCCACTCCTTGCTACATCATATACACATAATATAATATTCTTTTTCTCTTTCTTTCTTTCTCAGATATTGTAACATGGTATCAGAATTATAGGTTAAACTTTGGTGTTCTTCGCCTTACTAGTGAGCGACAACCTTGCCTTCGCCGCTTGTCGGACCTCAGTTCTATTTGTTGTCTCACCACAGCCGTTAGACCTTTTTCGACATCAATGGCTTCACTCCGCTATATCTTCTAACTCTGGCATCTTCGCGATCTCGATTGCCTATAAACCCATCCTTCTATCAAACACATCAAACCTTTTCATTACCGTCGTGTTACAACTACAACTACAACTATAGCTCTAACCATCACGGCAGCTACAACTTTGGCCATCATTGTCGTTTTTCACTGCTGCCCACAAACCCATAAACTCTAACTATCACGTTGACTTCTTTTTGGTCCTTCCCTCCGACCAT
The DNA here is from genome assembly GCA_025200525.1 of Camellia lanceoleosa. NCBI lineage: Eukaryota > Viridiplantae > Streptophyta > Magnoliopsida > Ericales > Theaceae > Camellia > Camellia lanceoleosa. The sequence continues at coordinate 23,743 of JANUSC010000142.1, read as the reverse complement.
CACACCGGCAATTCCGGCCCATCGTCGCCATTAAATTTTTTTCCCCAACTTTTGACAAAAGGCATGTCCTCTATCACACCACTTCTACCTTTATTTTCATTGCTTTTATATATTTTTTTCCAAATGGAAAACATTTAAAAAAATAATTTTATTTATATAGCCTGAGGAAATCCCCTTTCTACTCTGCTTTAACTTTTCCTCTCTTTCAACCTCAAATAGGTTTCTATTTTCAAATATATTTGAGTTTGAGGTAACGGGGAGGGGTATTATACTTATATCATGGTGTGCATGGTTAATTCTGCTCGAACCACCTAAGCCATGTCCTTGATGCACGGCCCTTGGAACATCACCTAAGCCATCTAAAAATCTAGAAATCCCTAGATATTGATTTGTGATAATGTATCAATTTTAAGCGTGAATAACAATCCGAAACAAACAATCAAGACAAATCGACACAACGATTTCAACGTGAAAAAACCACAATTGGAGCGTGTAGACACCCCATTTTGACCTGTCCTAAGACTTGGGCACTTTAGCTTGACCATCCTTACCAGAAAAATCAAATTGAAATTTTAATCCCAAACCTCACCCATATTGGTCATCACTAATTTGTAGTATTTTATAATTTTCTATAATTTGGTGTGGTGGTACATATTTTAAATGTTTTATTTGGATATTTGATAAAATGAAAATGATAAAAAAATATAAAAAGAAAAACAGAAATAAAACATAAAAAAAAATAGAAAATTAACAAAAAGAAAAAAAGTGGGTGGAAGATGGAATGGGGCGGTGGCGGAGTATTTTTAAAAGAGAAAGTGAGAGTGGGTGGAAACTTACACACATGGGCAGGGGGACACAGCATTCTTCGGTGGATAGCATTTTAGGGTGGGTGAGGTAGAATTTCAAAAAAAGGAGAGATACACATGCAGTTGGGGCCTCTCTCTCGTGGGTGAATAATATAAAAAAAAGAGAGCAGGTGAGAAGATGGGAGAGAAAGGTGAGTGTATGATTAAAGAGGGAACATGGGCAATGGGGCCTGAGATCTGAAATAAAAAAAGAAAAAGAAAAAGAGAACAAGAGGGAAGAGGCATGGGCTCTCTCTCTCTTTCTAAAAAGAGGGGACCCAAACACCACTCAAGAAGGGACACTGCCATCTCCCTCCCTCTCGGCACCTCACTGAAACACATACTCAAGCACATCATACACATGCACCAAACCCGTGCACCCATACACCCACTCCATACACCCAGCTTCATTCTCTACAGCCACAAACACGGCAGCAGCAACCCAGCAACACTACACAACCTAGCACTCTCTCTTCTCTCTCCAACACACACACATCACAAACCATGCAGACAGACGCACGATTTTGAAGAGGGGGACACGGCCTCTCTCTTTCTAAAAAGAGGAGAGTCCATACACACCCAAGATCTTCCCACCAACGACACATATACACGCAACACATACCCAGCAGCCACACGGCACACACACACACAAACACAAGCTCCACCTCTCTTTCGCTGCTATAAAAAACACACACATGGCCATCTCTCTCTTGGGGGCCTTCTACAATTGATATGGATACATATGCACACTACCATTGCCAAGGCTCGACAGACCCATGGCAGACCACATACACCCACTCAAACTCTCTCGAGATACACATGATGGGGAGAGAAAGGTGAGAGAGGAGGAGAGACACGGCTGATACACACACCACCCATACACACATACTACACACACCCATACCATTCACACATGCATGACACACACAGCATACTCACACACATGCACAAGGCCAACGGCTCTCTTTCTCTTTCTCTCTCTCTCTCTCTCTCTACAATGGATATAGATACACAGAGAAATAAGGGGAGTTAACAGATTCACACATGCACCACACTTTCTTTTCTCTTGGTCTCATCATCATCATCATCATCACAGAGCTGAATTCAAGGATGAGCAAAGTGTTCGTGGGCCACCTCATGTGATTAAGCCAAGGTTCATATTTTATTGGGCTGGTTGAACAATCCAGCACATGGAGAAAAATCATGGTTATTGGGCCGTAAAGTTGTGGGATTTTGGTGCTGCAGAATAATAACCCATGTGGATATCATTCATGTTGGGTTGGTGCATTTTTGATTGGCTGGTGGTTTGGTCTTGAAGAGGTCGGGCCGGCTTGACAGTGGGCCATTTTGTTTGAGTATTGATGGGGCCTCCATTGAAGATGAGTTTATATGGGCTAAGGCGTGAAGACAAATAGTTTGTTTTGCTAATTAATGATTTTTTATTTTTTTTTTATTTTGAGTGTTTGTGAGGATTTTATTTTATTCATCTCCCTCGGATTTGCAATATTTAAAATGATTTTAATAATTCCCCCACCTCGTTTCTTTCTATCCCATTCTTTAATCGCTTTCTCTAACTGACATGCCATGCATATCCCTGCTTTACATCCATGCTCTATACATAAGATTCGGCTAAATTTGCATATTTATGCTTTAATTGATTATCCCATGATTTTGTGCGCTACCTCATGTTATTGAGATGATTCACATGCCATATTTTAGAAGCCGAATCTTTAGTGCATCTCATGAGTGAATTGCATTAGGATTCTGTATACATGATCATGCATATTTTACTAACTTTGTTTTGTAGTTGTTCGAGGGACGTCGGTCAATCTGTGAGTTTTTATGCTTTAGCATTCCATTTGTGTCGTTTTCTTACTATGTGTTAGTATTCTACCATGAAATTGCTTGCTTACTTGATATAAGCGTATGAATGCTTGTGGATGAAGGCTTGTTGTTTGAATTGGAATAATTCAATAAATGTACGTTTTAAGCCCACTTTACAGTGGCAAATTCACAAACTTTAAGTCCACTTTGTCAAATGGCAAATTCAAACCCTTTTCGAAAAACAAACATAAAGTTGAATTGTTCTAATTTGAGCAAACTAGTCTATACTTGTATGCTTCACATAGTAAATTTTAGGATTTACTAAAATAATCAGAACATAAACATATAAAGAAAATAAAATTCATATCATGGTTTAATAGAGGCCGACCTTTTGATCGGGTGAGCAGGGGTGCTCATTATTGACCTTCCCCTCTCATACCTAAGGTTTCGAGCCAAGCATCCTTGGTTACGACAAAGAGTGGCCTTGGCACTGAGTGATGGGTTTCCTAATTTTCCAAAATATTAGGCAAACTGAGATCACGATGGCGTAGTCCATTTTTGACAAAATTGCAATAAAATGGATTTTCAATAAAAGTTTCCAAATTTGGACTCTCATCTATGTTTCACATTGCACTCGTGAGACTAGATCAAAGAGATCTTGGGAGTCCGAATTGTTTAACGCGTGTGGGTACCCCCCGAGCATGTTATAGTTTCTGGCGACTCTGCTGGGGACTTATGAAACCTTGACTCAATGATATGACTTTTATTTTCAATTATATGTTTATTGCATTGCATGCATTAGTGCACTTAAAGTTCCTGTGTTGCCTCGATACTGGTGGAAGCACATGCACACTTTTTGTGACACTACACCTATCTTTACATTACTTTGGCGGCCTTGTGTCATAATCTTTTGAGATTTGAAAGTTCTAAGACTTTGAAGAGAGGCTAATATTGACTCTTTTGAGTTCCTAAGATCTTCATTGGTTATGACCCAAAAGACTCTTTGGTAATGTCACCTTGACTTCAATCCCTAGAGTAGAGCTAACCTTGTACATATAATGAGCTATAGTACCTTTCAAAATTAGGACAGGATGCTCTCCAATTTCTAGGATATATGATGCCGCTTGTTTGAATAGTAAAACCCTAGATCATTTCAAAGCTAGGACAGGATAACCTTACCCTCCATAGAGGTGTTTGTTCTCTTTCATGCTAAGTGTTATGTGCAATGTATTGGATCTATACAGGGGTTCTCAAATTCAAGTGAGTGGTTCAGGCATTTCAGTTTGTGGGGTTCAGTGTGTTTTTAGTGGAGGCATAATTGCAAGTTCCATTTTGTTTACGTGATTGGGGATTGACCACTTGTTGATTGCAGAGCTTTATTTTGAATGTAGTGGATGGCCCATACTTTGTTGCAATTTGAGAATGGTTTTATTTTGAGTTCTGAATTGAGTATTGAGTCTAAGTCTCCACCAAGTTTGTAGAGTTGGGGTCAGGCTCGAATCAGCCTAGTGAGTCAGAGTCTGTTGATTTCGAGAGTGCTAACCTAGACATTTCTTTCCTATTTAGGTCTTCTTTGTCATTTTCTTTTGAGTCTGTTGTCATTGTTGAGTCATAGTCTCTTTTCAATAAACAGAAAAACAAAAAAACAAAATGCCATAGTCTGCCTACTTCTCTGTGCCTTACACTACTACAAAAATAGTTAAAGATCACACTTTGACAAAAAAAAAGATCTCACTTTTATTGGAAGTGTGATAAAAAAAATTAGATTGATATTTTAATCACACTTAATTTGATTGAGTGTGATAATATTTATTTTTTATGTCACTTTTCAATTAAGTGTGATTATATATATATTTTTTAATCACACCTTTTAATTAAAAGTGTGATTATATATACATTGCTACTTTTTAATCACACTTTTTAAACAAGTGTGATTATATATATATTTTTTAATCACACATTCTAATTAAAGTGTGATTGTTTATATATTTTTTAATCACACCTTTTAATTAAAGTGTGATTATATATACTACTACTTTTTAATCACACTTTTTAAACATGTGTGATTATATATATATTTTTATCACACATTCTAATTAAAGTGTGATTATTTATATATTTTTAATCACACCTTTTAACTAAAGTGTGATTGTATATACTACTACTTTTTAATCACACTTTTAAGTAAGTGTGATTATATATATATTTTTAATCACACATTCTAATTAAAGTGTGATTATTTATATATTTTTTAATCACACCTTTTAATTAAAGTGTGATTATATATACACTACTACTTTTTAATCACACTTTTTAAACAAGTATGATTATTTATATATTTTTTAATCACACATTTTTAATTAAAGTGTGATTGTATATACACTACTACTTTTTAATCACACTTTTTAAGTAAGTGTGATTATATATATATTTTTTAATCACACATTCTAATTAAAGTGTGATTATTTATATATTTTTTAATCATATCTTTTTAATTAAAGTGTGATTTCATATACACTACTACTTTTTAATCACTCTTTTAAGTAACACTACAATTAGAAAAGTGGGCTTATGAGGCGGAACTTTTGTGGCGGCACAACTTGCCGTCATAACAAATGTAACTTTTGAGACACAACTTGCCGTTGCAAAAAAAATAGAGTATTCTTGACGGCGAAATTAACATAAAAAAAAAAAAGTATTTTTACGGCACATTGCGATCGCAACAAAAAAAAAAAAGAAGAGTTTTTTACGGCCAGTCTTACTCTTTTGATATAACATTTCTCTTTTCACCAATTTTTCATCTTGCTATCTCTCATCTCTATCTCTGTCTCTCTTCTCTTTCTCTCTCTCACTCATCACTCTTCTTTGTCTGTCTGTATGTCTCTATCTTTCTCTGAGTGTCTCTATCTCTTTTCTCTTTCTCTCTCTCACTCCTCACTCTTCTCTGTCTCTGTCTACATCTGCTCTCTCGCTCATCTCTCTTCTCTCTCTGTCTCTCATTTCTTTATCTATTTCACTTTCTCGCTCATCTCTCTCTGTCTCTCTCTCTCGTTTATCTCTTCTCGCTCTTTTTTTTCTCTCTCTCTTTGTCTATCTCTCGCTCATATTTTGTTTCTCTCTTTTTTGTCTCTTTCTCTCTATCTATCTCTCTCGTTCATCTCTCTTCTCTCTCTCTTTTTTTTTTCTATGTCTATCTTCGTTAATCTCTTTTTGCTTTCTTTCTATCTCTTTTTGTTTATTTCTTGCTCATCTCTTTTTCTCTCTCTTTTACATCTGTCTCTCTCTCTATCTCTTTCTCTCTTTGTCTCTCTTCGTCTCTTTCTCATCACTCTTCTCTCTCTCTGTCTGCTGTCTGTTTTATGTCTCTCTCTCTCCCCTTGTGTTCGTCTTGCTCACTCTCCCTCATCTCTTCTTTATTTATTGAGCTCCCTTCGATTTATCGATCCACTACATAGCGACCACTTTGTCTCTTTCTCGCTCATCACTCATCTCTTTCTCTATCTCTCTATCTCTCTTCTCTATTTGTCTTTCCTCATCTCTCTCTCGCCACCCATCTCCTCTATCACATTTACCACTCATAAATGCCATTCCACTACCACCATTACTACCGCTTTTGCCACTCAACCTCTCGACTACCATTACTACCACCACCACCTATGACTACCATTACCTTTCCTCCACCATCGCTACTCTATCTCCTCTACCACTACCACAACTTCACCACTAATCTCCTTTGCCACCACCACCACTATCACCTCTTATCCACCACGTTCACCACTACTGCTGCTCTCTATCCTCTACTACAAAAAAATTAATTCCTGATTTTTAGTAACAAAAAAAAAAAATGGGTCATAGAAAAATATTTTTCATTGAGTACAAAAAAATAACTTTATTTTTATATCCTCTATTTGTCTTTCTTTTTCTATCCTCTATCTGTCTCTCACTTATCTCTCTCTCTGTCACCACCCATCTCTTTTACCACCTTCACCACTACTGCAAACGTCATTCCACTACCACCATTACTTCTACTGTCGCCACTTCACCTCTACGACTACCATTACTACTACTATCGCCACCACTACCACCACTACCACTTTTACCACCTTCACCTTTATTCGCCTACTACTACCATTACCTCTCTTTCACCCCCACTTCATTTACACTACCACTCATAACTTCACCACTAATCTCTTTAGCCATCCCCACCACCACCACCATCATCTCTTATCCACCACCTTCACTCTATCACGCTCCTTTTCCTCTACCATAAAAAATTAGTTCATGATTTTAGTAATAAAAAAAATAGGCATGAAAAATATTTTTCATTGACTCTGAAAATTAACTTTTATTTTAGTGAAAAATATTTTTCATTAAAATATATATGAAACAAATAAATTTTCAACCTTAATAACTTGAAAATGAAAATTATTATTTATTTATTTTATTATTTAAATATTTATTTATGATAATTTTTATTTTTTCTCATCATACTTCGGTTCCCCAATTTTTCCATTCCGCCCCAAAATCCCCAATTCTTATAACAAAAAACCCTAAATCTAATCGTCTCCCTCACATCACTCTCTCAAGCCTCTCTCTCTCTCTCTCGTTCATCTCTGCACCGATCTCAATTCAGAGAGAGAGAGAAGAAGAAGCATAAGAAGAAGACAAGAGAAGATTAGCCTGACAATGGGAGTCTGGCTGAAGCCAAAGCTCTGACCCAGCGTAACAGCGATACAGTCTCGCAGAGACAGACGCCTGCCCTACGGTCTCCTCGTTCGCAACATCTCCCTCGACGCCAGGTCTCTAATCTCTCTCTCTCTATTTTCTTTTTATCATCCTTCAATCCCTTGATGATATATATATATATATATATAATTATTACTTTAGTGTGTTGATTTGTGGTTTGCGAGTTTGCATTTAAATTTTGGGATGGTTTGATGAGTAAAATCGTTTAGCAGTATTGGGCATTTTGATGAATGAGAAGAAATGTTGGCTGGATGTGAATAACCAAATAGGAATTGAATAGATTCACCAATAGTTACAGGGGTACCACAAGTATTTGATTCTTTGTTGCTTAGCATTTCATTGTTACGGTTTCTCATGAATTTATAGTGGGTTTAGCTAAAACTTTTTTGTCCCAATTTATAAGCTTGAATCATGGGCCAACAATGTGATTTGGCATCAAGGTTTGCTCTCTAACTCCTTTTTGTTGTCTCCTCTCGTCGAAACTTGCTTGAGATGATTCATGGAAGGAAGCGTTGAGTGGAGTGACTTCATTGTATGTAGTTCTTATACCTATAGTCTTGTATGGTATTGTTTTGGTTTCTGCGTATTTTTGGGGTCCACTTGCCTCTGCTGCCTCCTCCCTCCTCACAGATTGTATTTGTTAAAAAAAAAAAATTTGAGCAGGTGGACAAGTCATCCAAAGTGTATCTCTTCAAATTCATGTGTGGATGGTCACAGGATGTGAATGAGGGAATCTTGTTGGTAATAATATTTTCAAGGGATATCTATTGGGAATTGTAAATTTGGGTCTACCTTAATTTATTAGACAACCCATGAGTAGTGTTTCTTTTTACTTTTTATGAATCAAACTAAAATATTGGAATATTTCTGTTAGAAATAAAATTGATCTCTTATTGATCACCATAGTGCATCTTCTCACAGATCCGTCTGATTATTTCTCACTATTAAGGATTTTGAAGGACATACTATTTGATTCAGTCAATATTTGTTAATTGAAGTGGGATAAGTGGTCTTTGGTGACTAGTTTATCGATGATGACCAATTTGTAGTTGAGGTAGTATTTCTGATGAGTAGTTAGTTGATTGATTCTTATCCCTCGACATAAATTTTTTTATGGATTTTTTTTGTTGGAATAACTTGTTGATATTGCGATTCTTATTGTACCATTTTCCTTGCATGTTAAATGTTTGATAAAATGTGTCAATAAAAAACTTTTGTTATTTTTATTTTACCTTTTAATTTTTAGCCAAACACCAAAAAAATAAAAATGATGATCGAACACTTACTGTAAAATAAACTTTTATCATGTTTGTATTTGTTGGATTGTGTCATGTTACATAGTCATCACTGTAAAAACCAACTCCCATAGACTGCACTTACCAAACTGAAAATCTGAAGAATTCCTCTGAAGAGCTCTCTCCATCTCCAGACAATGACTTTTTATGTATTTTGCATTGAACACTTGGTTTTGTAAATAGGATCACCAACATAATTACATATACTGGTATTATATGATGCTCTCTCGTGGATGTCTTGAGAATCTTGAGACTTTGAGACTAAGTAATTCATCTCAATTGGGGTGTGAATACACAATTAGGTGTCCTCGTTTATTTTGTTATGGTTCTGTAAACTTGTTTTGGGAAGGTAATTATAGGAGTTCTGATGTATTTAGTTGAAGTCACTTTTTAAATATGTTGATTGTTTTATTTTTTTCATTTCTTTTTCATTGTGATTATTTAAGGAGTTCATAAAATTCATTGTTTAAGTGAACAAGTTATTGCATTTTTAGCGAGGATTAAAAAATATGATTTCATTTGAGATATGCGGATCTGAAATGCAATCGCTTTGTCTTCGATAATCTTGAAGTGGTCTTTCTATGGTTATTTTTATGAATTCCTCCTTTCTTTGGGTCCTCTTACAAGTTGTTCATGGCAGTTGGCTTTATATCCTTATCATCTATGGACTAAGAGGAAGGATTGGCGGGCAATTGAAAATTCTTTGGGAAGATCTTGAGATGTGATCGAAGTAATAGGAAGTTCTCTAATCTATTTTATCTCCTTAAAATTGTTCCTTTCTTGGTATTTAAGCAAATCTTAAATTCTTAATCTATTTTAATGTCCTTCATTCCATATTTTTATATTTTTTTGGTAGTGGGGAAAGAATTTGGATTCGTGTGTATCGTTTGGGTAAGTTTTATGTTGTTTTCCAACATTTCTCTATGTCTAAATAGTTTTTTATTTTTTCATTTTTTTTCCTTTTAGTAAAGTTATTGGTTTCCTAGTTCACCAAAACCACATACCAAAATGAGAATTTGATCCTTTTGTTGGGTTTGGGGAAGAGTGGGGAGGAGGGTTGGTTCTTGGACTCCTCAAGCTGCGATAAAATGAGAGTTTGCTAAAATCTAACCATTTTCTCTTGCCAAAAAATGACTCGTTATATTTGAAGTTATCAACTATCTAATTCTTATAATTATCTATTGTCTTGTCATCTTTTCTTTTAGACTTTTACAATACTTTTACTTTATGATAATTAATTCCCACCCATTTATTTCCTAAAACTCTTACATTCTATAGGTGCCTCGACAAAGGCTGCAGTAATCCCAGATCTTTGAGAACCAAGATGCCACTATATTTACTAAAACTCTTCGTGTTGCAATATTTCTGAGTTATTGATGCATTTTTCTTTTCATCTTTGTAATGATCCAAATCAGTGTCTCACAAAGCCACTATATTTGCGTGAGAGGCAAAAATTTTGGTTCATCAATATGCCTACATAAGCATATATCATACTAATGATCCATGCTATAGTAAACATTGGCATGAACATATTAGTTCATTATATTCTGCCAAATACAAAGACCATGTCGGCACTGAAGCTACATGGAACTTTTCCACGAAACTTTATCATGATTCAAGGTTAGCCTTGACTACACTAAAGTAGATGGGTAAATATGGTTCGATTCACGGGCTTTTTCACTAACATCCATGATAATGTCAGCATTTGTCTTGATATTTTGAGGGAACAGTGGAGTCCTGCACTTACTATTTCCAAGGTGATTGTTCTGTTACTTACAATATGCTTTTTGTTTTTTAAGATCATGGATATATATTCATGATCTTTTTGAAGTCTTGACTTACTACTTTCTATATGTTTTTACCATGCTAAGCATTGTGATCTTCACTTACCCAATTATTGGGTTTTGGGTTATGGTGCTATGAACAAGAGAACTCCACTCATACACACTGAACTTTAGGTGGGTTTGTTTTGTGTTTATCGAGATGAAGAGTTTACTATGCAAAATGATTTTTTAATGTCTTCAACAAAATGGAAGGGTTGATCTTGGGTATTTTGTGACTTTGTTAGATAGATTCCGTGGCTTCCAACGTTCACTTGTTGACATGACATGGGGAAGGGTATGGTATGGGGTATGTTTTTGATACTAGTCTTGAAATATGATACTGATCCTCTAAATGTAAAGATGCAAGATCGATTCGATTTTGTGCAAGAGGTCTTTTTTGCTTCTACATTGAGGGGTGCATCTAAAATACACTGCCAAAAATTCTCTTCACAACCATCTTCATGAAGCCCATTTCCCCATTCATAGAGAGAATGCTTGGTGTGAAGAGAAATTGTGTGGGTATACTTAGAAGCACTCTACATGGATAAAGTGAAGGTATTTTCATTGTCTAGGTTCAGTGCCATCTGTATTCTTTGCTTTGGTTATTGTATACCTTATTTTTTTCCTTCTAATATTTTATGTTGTGCATTACTTTTATTTTTCTGCGGTTGGGCCGAGAAATTGTTTCTTCTAAAAGTGATCTAAATGTAAGTTTATAAATTAATTAGTAAGTTTGTTCCTATGTTTCTAGCGGTTTTAAATTAATTTGTTTTTTTATTTTTCAGGTTAGAAATTTCTTGGAGAGATGCAAAATATGGTCAAAGAATTCAAGAATTTAGTTTTTTCAAGTTTTTTTATTTTATTTTTTAATATATGTAATCACAGTTAATTTTTTTTATTAATTTCTTTGTATATACTTTTAAACATTTAATTTTTATTTATGAAATATATGACGTTATTTCATTCAATATATGGTTGTGATTTAAAATATAGTATATAGTGTGTATTACATTCTTCAAATGCGCGTATAAAAATATATTGATTATTCTTCAAATATGTCAATTTTTTTTTATAACAGGTTTTATTAGTTATTAATCACATTTAAAAGGTGTGATCTAAAGTTTTTAATCACACTTAAAAGATGTGATCTAAAAGTTTTCAACCACACTTAAACTGTGTGATCTAAAGTTTTTAATCATAATTAAAAGGTGTGATCTAAAGTTTTTAATCACACTTAAAAGGTGTGATCTAAAGTTTTTAATCACACTTTAACCACACTTAAAAGGTGTGATTTAAAGTTTTTAATCACACTTAAAATGTGTGATCTAAAATTTTTAACCACACTTAAAATGTGTGATCTAAAGTTTTTAATCACACTTAAAAGGTGTGATTTAAAAGTTTTAACCACATTAAAAGGTGTGATCTAAAAGTTTTTAATCACACTTAAAAAGTGTGATCTAAATATTATTAATCACACTTAAAAGATGTGATGAAAACATTTTTTAATGACACTTAAAAAGTGTGATTAAAAATGGCCATTTTTAATCACACTCCTAAAGACCACACTTTAATAAAATTTAAAAGGTGTGATTAAAAAACATACATCACACCAAAAAAGTGTGATCTTTATCTATATTTGTAGTAGTGTTAATTCATCGCATTGACCAAAGTTTTTCAAAACTTTTTCCAAAACTCTGATAAAAACGAAGATGAAGAATTTCCTCGGAATTTGCAAATTTTGATCAACTGAGAGGAAGAGAGGTGTGCTAAGCCTTTGATGAATAAAATCATTTTTGTTAATGTGGGTACTGAGAAGAATCCTGACTTGGTCCAAATTGGTTCTATCTTATCTTCGTAAAAGTACGAGTGATTAGTCACTTTGTGAAAAGATTTCAAAAACTGTTTTTGCATGGTCCTACGAAGACATGCACGAATTAGTTATCTGACATAGGATCCTCTTGACTCGTGGTCCGACCTCCCTAGCTCCTTAGCTTTCAAACCTTGATTCAAGTATTCAATGATCATTCAAAGTGTAAGGCTTGCGTGGCAATTGGAAATAGCCCATGAACTAGGGGCCATGATGTGATTCAAATGGGCAACCCTTGAACTAGGGGCAATAAGGTCGAATATGATTTAGATTGGAAATAGCCCTTGAACTAGGGGCAATGATGTGATCAGTTGAAGCAGACCTTGAACTTCAGGCGAGAGAATGTGATTTTGATTTGAAATAGCCCTTGAACTAGGGGCAAAAGTGTGAGGCTTGCATGGTGAAATGGGCGACCCTTGAACTAGGGGCAATAAGGTACAACCCTTGAGAGGCTCGCTGGGTTGAAAACCCGGAAGGGCGACCTAGGCAAAAGTTAGAGCACAAAAAAAAAAAAAAAGAAGGAAAAAAAAAAAAAGAAAAATGAAAAGCTCGCAAGGTTGAAAACAGAAAGGGCTTTGGCAAAAGTTAGGCGTAAAGGAGAGTGTCAATACCCGAGTGAACCTTAGCCAGAACTATGTAGGGCCTGCAATTCAGATTGGAAGCAACCCTTGAACTAGGGGCAAGAAGGTTGGATGTGATTTAGATTTGAAGCAGCCCTTGAACTAGGGGCAAAAGCTTGGATGTGATCAAAGAGTTAAAACTGAATCGTTTCCCAATGAAGACCGCCTAGAAAGGCCAAACCCAGAATTTTAGAGAATGAATTTTATTATTGAAGGACAGTCGAGTTCCTATCCACTACACTAGGGGCAAAATCAAGCCCAAGTAGCCTAGTCCCTACATCATCATATCTCCTGTCAAGTGTAGCAGTCATTATTATAGATTTTGATGGCCTAGAGATCTCACACCCAATCAACATGGACAAGCTAAACTGAAAACCCTTGAGAGCTCGCTGGACAAAAAACCCAGAAGGACGATCCAGGCAAAAGTTAGAGTAGAAAAACAAAAAATAAAAAAAATGATGAAAAAAATGAAAATAAAAAAAAAATGATGAAAATGAAAAAAATAAAAAATGAAAAGCTCGCAAGGTTGAAAACTCAAAAGGGCGGCTTTGGCAAAAGTTAGAGCACAAAAAAAGAGTGTCAATACCTGAGTGAACCTTAGCTGGAACTACGATGGCCTGATTCATATCTTTGGGATACGTATGTAGCTTCATCTTGAAGTTCGGCCCTAATAATTTTTCAACTCATTCATTTCGTCCAGGATTGATTGGTGTATCTTTAGTTGACTTGATTGCCCTGTCTACATTTTCTTGGTTTGTTTTGGAATGCAGTCGATTGATTGGTTCGATTAATTTGGCTCTGGTTCGGTTCGGCTCGATTAGGTTCGATCGTTCGTCATTCAACTTCATTGATTCGGATCGGCTTGGTTCGGTTATCACCATTGACTATCTGGTTCGAGGTTATGCATGTAATGATTGATTCCATGTTGATTGGGCGTGGCCATTTGCAAAAATAGGTTTTGATTAATTTGAATGAAGTTGACTGATTTTCTCAAAAATTATTCCATTTTTGCAAAACTTAGACCATTCTTTGGATTTAAAAAGAGAAAAAATTTTCAGTGTTCACAGCTCAACTTACATGATTTCAAAACAGAAAATGGAATAAGTATGCTAATCTAACTCTCATGTTGATCACAACATGTTTACAAAAAAAATCAAGAGACAAAAAAAGGGTCAAGGCAATGAACTAAGGGCATAGTCAAGTTAGAGATTCTGTCTTCTCCACCGCTCGAGTAAACTATTCAGTGTATATAAGTGTGTATTCATACCAGTCAGTGTATATAAGTGTGTATTCATACCAGTCAGTGTATTTATACCAGTCAGGGTATTTATACTAGTCAGTGTATATAAGTGTGTTCCTTTTATACCAATCAGTGTATTTATACCAGTTAGGGTATTCATACCGGTCGTGCGATAGAAGTGTGTTTGGATTATTTTGGCCGTTTTCTAGCATTAAGTTAGTTTTATTTTTATTGGTCGGTATGGATCAATGTCAATTAATTCAAATTTCAATAATTCTCAAATTCAATAAAAATAAATTATTTTCAAACTCAAAGTGATATACCGATCCACGCCATTGATGAGCAAAGAAGAAAGCTGATTTTATTACGATCGGGGATGATATCCCCCATTACAGAGACTCCAAAAACAAAAGAAAAAAAAAAAAGAAAAGAAAAGAGAGAAAACAGCAAGCCCAGAAAAGATATATCCGTATATATTTGTGTTATATCCGCTTCTGTCTGTGTATACGTCTGTATATGAATATATATATACCGTATGTACATATTTGTGTATATTTTGTTTATATCGCACGATCACATCCGCACCGTGCATCTATCGCCAATAAAGCACCTACCGCACAATTTCAATTCCATCGCACTGTCTTGTGCATCAATTCAACCGCGCTCTCTCGCGCATCGCTGCACTTTTACTTCCATCGCACTATCTTGTGCAATTTCAATTCTATCGCACTGTCTTGTGCAAATTCAATTCCATCGCATTGTCTTGTGCAAGTTCAATTCCATTGCACTATCTTGTGCACTCCTATGGTCTAGGAGACCTTATATCCTTTAGAGGTGCAATTCCTTTGGTGTTTTATGCGTGCTGAACGACTTCAATCAGTCTGTATAGTCCTTGACTATGTTTGTAATGAGTTCCTAGGAGACCAAGCTATGACGGTGAAAACTAGAGTTGAATGGCGATGCCTAGAAGCATAAGGTTTGGGAATTCGAGATTAAAGTCTGGTTTAAATACCGAGGTGTATCCTAGCTTGAAATACGTATGGCGGCCCCATAGGTTGAGGTGGTATGTATGTGCCTCAATTATGAATCTTGAATCAACCTAGTTTGTCACCCCGTTGGAGAATAGGGAAAATTGTGTATCAAATACAGTTAGGTGTGCCTGTCTGTTCATGCAACCCCTTCTCTCATTTGTGTGGTATGCACATTTGAATGCGATGCACTTTTCTCTCATTTGTGTGGTATGCACATTTGAATCTGATGTAACCTCCTCTCTCATTTGTGTGGTATGCACATTTGAATCTTGATACAACCCCTCTCTCATTTGTGTGGTATGCACATTTGAATCGATACAACCCTTCTCTCATTTGTGTGGTATGCACATTTGAATCGATGCACCTTTCTCTCATTTGTGTGGTATGCACATTTGAATCTTGATGCAACCCTTCTCTCATTTGTGTGGTATGCACATTTGAATGTGATGCAACCCTTCTCTCATTTGTGTGGTATGCACATTTGAATGCGATGCAACCCCTTCTCTCATTTGTGTGGTATACACATTTGTATCGCGATGCACCCTCTTCTTTCACGGTTTAG
This sequence comes from Camellia lanceoleosa, assembly GCA_025200525.1. Classification (NCBI taxonomy): domain Eukaryota; kingdom Viridiplantae; phylum Streptophyta; class Magnoliopsida; order Ericales; family Theaceae; genus Camellia; species Camellia lanceoleosa. The sequence continues at coordinate 7,890 of JANUSC010000142.1, read as the reverse complement.
AGACCTTAAATCCTCTAAAGGTGCAATTCCTTTGGTGTTTATGCGTGCGAAACGACTTGGTAGTCGGTATAGCCATACACTGTGATTGCAATGAGTTCCTAGGAGACCAACTGCGATGGTGGAAACTAGAGTTCGAATAGCGATGCCTAGAATGCAAAATGTTTGGAATTTCCGAGACTAAAGTCTAGTTTAAATACCCAGGGGTGTATCCCTGGCTTGAAATCTGTATGGCAGCCCCATAAGTTGAGGTAGCGTGTTTGCGCTTCAATTCTGGATACTGAACCAACCTAGTTTGTCAACCCATTGGAGAATAGGGAAAGTTGTGAATATGATCAGGAAGAAGAAAAGGGGCATCTGTGGCCCCCTTGTCAGCAAAAAATCATTCTACTTCCACTCGCGTGAGATGCGTTTGGACTACGAATATGCCTCTGCTCCTTTCACGTTAAACGTGTTAGGATGTAACATTTATCCCGGTTACAACCCTGCCCCTTCTATATGAGATACAGTTGGGCATATCTGTTGGTTTATGCCATCATTTATCCTATCGTGTGAGACGCGTTTGGATCTCAAGTGCACTATGCCTCCTCTCGCGTGAGACGCGTTTGGATCTCAAGCTCATTTTCATCCTCTCGCGTGAGACGCGTTTGGATCTCAAGTTCGCTTTCATCCTTTCGCGTGAGACACGTTAGGTTGTTGAGTTCACTTGGTTGAGGTCTTCCCTCTCTTGCATGATCATAAGGTTTTCAAAAATAATCGGCTTCGCGTAGCGTATTAGTCCAGTTCTCACAATCTTCCTGCATATCACTAGCATCTTGCCCCTGAACTACGCTGGTTTGATTACTTGCAAAGGGATACGTAGGCAATCTTCGGGTTCAACCACTTACATTTGCATCTTGTTTGTTTGCCCAAGTCTTACGGCCTTGTCAAAAGGTCGTCTTTGGGGCTGACATTCACCGTCATGAAATGACTTTGATCTCTGTTAAAGAGGGCAGCCTGAGACACCCCATTTGACGTCCTAAGACTTGGGCACTTTAGTTTGACCATCCTCACGAAAAATCAAATTGAAATTTTAATCCCAAACCTCACCCATATTGGCCATCACTAACTTTTAGTATTTTATAATTTTCTATAATTTGGTGTGGTGGTACATATTTTAAATGTTTTATTTGGATATTTGATAAAATGAAAATGATAAAAAATATAAAAGAAAAATAGAAATAAAACATAAAAAAATAGAAAATCAACAAAAAGAAAAAAACGATTGGAAGATGGAATGGGACGGTGGTGTAGTATTTTAAAAGAGAAAGTGAGAATGGGTGAAACTTACACACATGGGGGACACTGACATTCTTTGGTGGATAGCATTTTAGGGTGGGTGAGGTAGAATTTCAAAAAGGAGATACACATGCAATTGGGGCCTCTCTCTGGGTGAATAATATAAAAAAATAGAAGCGGTGAGAAGATGGGAGAGAAAGGTGAGTGTATGATTAAAGAGGGCACATGGGCAATGGGGCCTAAGATCTGAAATAAAAAAAGAAAAAGAAAAAGAGAACAAGAGGGAAGAGGCCCGAATCTCTCTCTCTCTCTCTCTCTCTAACTAAAGAGGGACCCAAACACCACTCAGAAGGGACACTACCATCTCCCTCCTCTCGGCACCTCCTTGAAACACACACTCAAGCACATCATACACATGCACCAAACCCGTGCACCCATACACTCCTCCATACACCCGGCTCCATTCTCCTGACCCACAGACACGGCAACAACCCGGCACCACTACACAACTCTCTCTCTCTCTCCAACACACACACACATCACAAACCATGCGAGACAAGCGCACAATTTTGAAGGAGGGATACTCTCTCTCTAAAAGAGGAGAGTCCATACACCCAAGATCTTCCCACCCACGGCACATACACGCGCAACACATACCCAGCAGCCACACGGCACACATACACACACAAGCTCTACCCCTCTTTCACTGCTATAAAAAACACACACATGGCCTTCTCTCTCTTGGGGGCCTTCTACAATTGATATAGATACATATGCACACTACTATTGCCAAGGCTCGACAGACCCACGGCAGACCACATACACCCACTCAAACTCTCTCGAGATATACATAATGGGGAGAGAAAGGTGAGAGAGGAGGAGAAACATGGCTGATACACACACCACCCATACACACACACTACACACACCCACACCATTCACACATGCATGACACACACAGCATACTCACACACATGCACAAGGCCAACGGCTCTCTTTCTCTCTCTCTCTCTACAATGGATATAGATACATAGAGAAATAGAGGGAGTTAACAGATTCACACATGCACCACTTTCTTTTCTCTTGGTCTTATCATCATTATCATCACAGTTTGAATTCAAGGATGAGCAAAGTGTTCGTGGGCCACCTCATGTGATTAAGCCAAGGTTCATATTTTATTGAAATTTTGGTTGAACAATCACACTTGGAGAAAATCATGGTTATTGGGCGATAAAGTTGTGGGATTTTGGTGCTCTGAGAATAATAACCCATGTGGATATCATTCACGTTGGGTTGGTGTATTTTGATTGGTGGTGGTTTGGTCTTGAAGAGGTCGGGCCGGACAGCGATGGGCATTTGTTTGAGTATTGATGGGGCCTCCATTGAAGATGAGTTTATATGGGCTAAGGCGTGAAGACAAGTAGTTTGTTTTGCTAATTAATGATTTTTATTTTTTTTATTTTGAGTGTTTTTGAGGATTTTATTTTATTCATCTCCTCGGATTTGTAATATTTAAAATGATTTTAATAATTCCCCACCCGCTTCTTTCTATCCCATTCTTTAATCGCTTTCTCTAGCCCGACATGCGTGCATATCCACTTTACATCCATGCTCCATGCATAAGATTGACTAAATTGCATCTTTATGCTTTAATTGATTATCCCATGATTTTGTGCGCTACCTCATGTTATTGAGATGATTCACATTGCATATTTTAGAAATTTGAATCTTTAGTGCATCTCATGAGTGAATTGCATTTGGATTCTGTATATAAGATCATGCATATTTTATTAACTTTGTTTTGTAGTTGTTTGAGAGACGTTGGTCAATCTGTGAGCTTTTATGCTTTAGCATCCCATTTGTGTGTGTTTTTCTTACTATGTGTTAGTATTCTACAATGAGGCTACTTGCTTACTTGATATAAGCTGTATGAATGCACATGGATGAAGCCTTGTTGTTTGAATTGGAATAATTCAATAAATGTACGTTTTAGGCCCACTTTGTAGTGGCAAATTCACAAACTTTAAGCCCACTTTGTCAAGTGGCAAATTCAAACCCTTTTCGAAAAACAAACATGAAGTTGAATTGTTCTAATTTGAGCAAACTAGTCTATACTTGTATGCTTCACATAGTAAATTTTAGGATTTACTAAAATAATCAGAACATAAACATATAAAAGAAAATAAAATTCATATCATGGTTTAGTAGAGGCCTTTTGATCGGGTGGCGGGGATGCTTATTGTTGACCTTCCCTCTCATACCTAAGGTTTCGAGCCAAGCATCCTTGGTTCTGACGAGCGATGGCCTTAGCCTTTGAGTGATGGGTTTCCTAATTTTCCAAAATATTAGGCGGCGACTCTGAGATCTGATGACGCAGTCCATTTTTGACAAAATTGCAATAAAATGGATTTTTAATAAAAGTTGCTAAATCTGGACTCTCATCTATGTTTCACATTGCACTCGTGAGACTAGATCAAAGAGATCTCGGGAGTCCGAACTATTTAACGCGCACGGGTACCCCCCGGGCATGTTACAGAGTGCTTCCAATTGTGATAAAAAAATCGCGGGCCAAGGCCACAAAACAATCCACTAGGAAGACAAAAAGAATTACACAAGTGTGCTCTCAATTACCTAGCGAATCCACGTTCGAATTGAACCAACTCCTATATGCCTATTCCATCATGGTCTTCACCTCAGAATTATCTTTCCCAACGTTGAATCAACAATGCCAATGTTGAATCACGACGATGAGCCACTCTAGAATCTACCAAAGCTTCAGGCTCTAATTCTCCAGAATCCACTGAAGAACAACTATCTCTTTTATATAGAATAAACAAACAATCCTTTGATGTATACTTCTTAAATCATGAGTTAAATACTCAACCAAACATAAAAGAAAATTAGCAAAATAGCGATATAAACCTAATATCCGAGAAGAAGATGCAGGCGTAATCTTAAAATCGACTAAAACACATATTTATAGCAAATTGTTCGCGATCTCCCACTCGGCGTTGGAATAGCGATTCGGCGGACCTTTAGCGAGCAGAAAGTTCACTCAGCGTAAAATCCCAACTTCGGTACTTTTGCAGACGGGTCAAATTTTGAGAACTAACATTCTCCGCTCGGCGCTGGCGGCTATTTAAGCGGACAAGCAACCGAATGCATTTTGCATTTGCTTTGAAGCGCCCTCAACCCCGCCGTGGCGTTGCCGGACCTCGCCAGAAACCTTTGTCCATAAACCAGCGGTGACCAGACAACTCGATCCTCGACATAGTTAGCGAAGTGGCAAACATGAAAGAATTATCTTGAAGTTTTATAAGGCACAATTGGGTTGGATTCACATCTAAATACTCATAGCCTCGAAATAAATGAAGCTTCTGCAGGCACAATTCGAGTTGGATTAGCATCTAAATACTCGCCTCCTTTGAAATAAACAAGTGAATAAAATTACAAGCGAAAGGAGTTTTTTCAAACAAGATTGCCAGAATAAAACCTAACACCATCCTTGGTGCCCCACCTAAAGCGCCCCTTGGCACATCATCCAAGCTATCGTTGGTGCATATGGTTCCTTTCGGTTGAGACTTTTGCTTTTCGGCTTCTTCTTCAACGGTCGGCATGACCTTCTGAAAAGCGTCTTACGGCATTATCTACTGGCTAGTTTCTCGATGGTCGAGCATAACCATAAACTATCTCCGACATTACCTCTGGCCTTGCTTCTACAACGGTCCAACATGACCATAAATTGTCTTCGGCATTAGCCGGCTACTCTAAAATAATGCAGCATGACCATAAACTATCTTCTAGTATTATTATTTATTTTGTTTTATTTTTTCTAGTTTCTCTTTCCAAACTCTAGTTGACTATTTGCAACCACCTTGAGTTTGAAAGGGATTGTTAGTTAATATGGTGTGTATATATATATACATATTATATTCACTAAATTTATTAGATGTTGTAATTAGGTTTTATTATATTAGAATTTTTCAAAACTTTCTTGTTACCCACTCTTGCCTATATATAGGCCTCTATATTGTATTATAAGATACGTAATATTAAATATATACATAATATAATATTCTCTTTCACTCTCTCTTAGATTTCATAACAGTGAGACTCATTCCTTTACCTATTGTAATAAGAAAATTAACTTTTAAAAAAATAGAAATAAAAGGGATTTGTGAATGAAATAAAAAGTAATTTATTTATTTATTTTTTACAAATTACTTCCATTTCCCTTTTCTTTTTTTTTTTTTTGTCCTCCTTCTAAAATTTCCATAAATTCAACATCTCAACGCAATTTTAGTGATCCAAAACCTATAGTTAATTTGAGTGTTAATTAGTGACGTATCTAGCTTAATTTGTGTCTATATGAAAGAGTGGAATCACATAAGCCTTGTAAGGGACTAAATTACACACATAAAAATGAACCTTCAAAAAATTTATTGAAGAAAAGATATGAATGAAATACTTGGTTGACTAAAATATAAATTCTTCGAGTATTAACTAAAAAGCCAACAATTAATCCAATTTTGTTAATTGCTTGACTTTTTAAAACAATAGTTAGAAACCAATCACGAGTAGAGTGATTAATTTTTTTCCTTTCTTGATTGGCAAAAGAAATAGTAGGGATTAACTTGTATATACATATATTGGGGTGTGACTCAATGATCTAATACTCACACTTTATGATGTGGAGAGTGGGAGGTCACTAGTTTCAGCTGATGGAGCATGCTTGAACTATTTAGTTGTACACTAACGACACTGACGTAGTAATGTTGTCTTTAACAAAACAAAACAAAACAAAACAAAAAAGAAAAAAACGAAAAACAAAAAACAAAAAACAAAGAAGAAGAAGGAAAAAGGGAAAAAAAAACTTGTATATACAATTGAAGGATCGTAGCCAGCGGATATAGTTTTGAAAGATGCAAATATCAAGTTCTTGGCAAGCTCATCAAATGTCGGTTATCAAAGAAGGGAAAAAAAAAAAGCTGTGATTAGTCAAAGATCCCTTCCTTTCCCATATTGAAATCGTTGTATATTTTTATATATTTATTTTTTTTAATTACATCTAATTGTTTGTTGCCCTTATTATTGCATCTTTGTCGTGAAAAGTTATTTTATTTATTTATTTTTTACTTTTTAGGACAACTTTTTAGTGATGACTCTCGTGATGACAAGCGATGACAAGAATTGGTCTCTTAATGTTTTTTACAATAAAATTTTCAATTTTAAAGACAAAAAAAATTGTATCCCTAAAATGTTTATATGTTGTAGTGAGCCCTACGAAATATAAAACATAGCTCTAATTGTGTGATGTGTTGTGCTAAAATAACAAATGAATCATGATATAACATGAGAGGGTGATTTGTATCGAAATAGTAGAGTCAGACTAAACTAGCATGGGCCGATTTTGGGCGAAAAAAGTCCCCGATCAACTTGGTGAGTTTGGGCATAAAATGTCCAGCGGGCAAGCGGACAAATAGTGCAAGAATGTCAACAAGCAAGCGGTGCAAGAATGTCAACGAGACAACAGGAGCTTAGTTGTTGACGAGTTGAGAAGAGCCGTTATGCCTTGGAAAGCCTCGTAGATCTTTAACGAGAATGAAGAATTTAATGGATGGTCTATAGCGACCACTGGTTTGAATCTAACAGATTGATGTTTTGGATCAAGTTTCATTGCCTTTTATGGTTGTTTATGTCTTATACATTCATTGTTTATTGGGTTTGGTTATTAAGAGTGTCTTGGTTGCGTTGGGAACATGTTGGTGACTTGTTTCTCAAAATTTATTGTTGCCGAAAATTTTCTTCTACACTCGGCGGTCATTGTAAACTTCTAGCACTTTTGTAGGTCTCTGAGAGATCTTGAGAGTTGTCATTCTTCACTCGGCGGCCATTCTTGCGCTCGAGCTATATTCCTTCGGCGGTACTTCTTGTGCTCGGCGGTGGTCATATTTGTAAACTTCTAAGAGTTTGTATTCTACCTTGGCGATATTTCCTTTCGAATGGTCTCCCATTTGTGTGTGGATGCTTGAGCATCATTTCTTGTGCTTTCGGCGGTCCATAGCGTCTATAAAAGTACATGTAGTGCATTAGAAAAAAGTCACTTTTTGCTTTTCTCTCTCTTCTCTCTCTTTTTTTTTTTTTGCCATTTAGGGTTTCTTAGACCTAAAAGCTTAGGTTTTATCTAGTCACACCCATTTTCTACTAGTCTTATAGATCAAAAGCGTAGAGGTGCGAGGACTTTCTTTTTTAGTCTGGCAATGATTGTGTTTTAAATGCGTTGGTGGATTTTGGCCTTCTCTTCCATTAAACCTTGCAAAAGAAGGGTGGGGATTTTTGAGTTTCTTTTTCAATACATCCTCTATAAGATAGACTTGTGGAATTTTTACTACATTTAAAAGTGCATAGTTTATGGTTGACTTTGTTAAAAAAGCATAAAGTTGATTTGAGTTTAAATTGGTGGATTTTATGGGTTTATGTTTACATTTTGAGTTTTTTGGGTTTGTAAAAAGTAACTAGCTTAGGATATATAGGATTGGAAGGGTTTGGTGCTTCCATTAAATGTAAATTAACAGAATGTTGAAGAAGGTTGTATGCAAATTACAAATTGGTGTT